>VXBL01002384.1:438373-628923 GCA_013400195.1 Aramus guarauna | reverse complement strand
CTGATAGGTAATTTTGTCAATACTTGGAGCCCACCATGGCTGGACTTCTGGATGGTGAAGAATCTGAGACAGCACTCCCTACCCCCAAAGCTGCTTTGTGGAAGTATTTCTTGCTTGGAAGGGAAGGTCCCAGAGGGAGAAGCTGGTTTCCTGACCGACCTCCCTCACTCTTTGGCCAGTGCCACCCCAACACGGTCTGCGCTTTTCCGTGCCAAGAACTTCGCGTGAGGCTTGGACACCTCCAGGCTGAAGCCTGGACCCCAGCACGGGAAAGAGCCCTTATAAAAATTAGAGCCCAGAGTTTGAAATCAGTGCTCCACCCCGTATTTCCCTTTCCCTGCCATCCGCTCGTTGGGGTTATCCCTGAAGGAAGGAGCCAGACCAGCACCGCACCAGTATCCTCCCCCCGGCTCCAGGCAAAGCCCTCCTCCCTCTTCGCACCATTTTCATATTTTAATTAGACCAGCCGTTCTGCGTCTGCCTTCATTAACCGACACCCGCAATTACTGAACGTGTGGATGTCGAACTAGCACATCCCCCGTCCCTACCCACCCCCGAGACCCGGCTGGGTTCCCCTTTGTGCTCCTTGTTTAAACATTCATCACGGATCCCCTCCTACGGCAGATACATTCACACCTCCGACCGCGCGAGCTGCCGTCCCTTTGGTCACGCAGAAGGTCCTCCCCGTCTGCCAAACCGCATCCTCGCCTCTCGTTACTGCACCCCCAGAGACTGTTCCCCCTTTCTTCTCGTGCCACGCACCGGGATAACCAGCAGCTCCTGCTGAATTACCCAAGCAGGCAGCATCAACCTGCGGTCTTACCACGGTAACTTCCCTGCCTGCCTCTTCCTGCTGGTGCTTTGAGGTCAAGTTTTTAAAGGCCGTAACACCCCCTCAGCACCCTCCTTTCTTGGCACGCTGTGAAGAGGCAGCCGGGGAGGTTTGAAAGCGGTCCTTCCCTCTGGGCTGCAGAAAACCCTTCGTCTGTGCACGGGGAAGGAAACGCTTGCTGTAGCGTCTAGATTTATCTCGTGTTAAAAGCGAGGCTTGGCCAAATCCACACAAGTCCTCAGTCGGGATCCGGGGTAGGTTTTCTGCCCCAGCCTGGTGCAAGAACCCAACAAAACACAGGTCCCTTTGCCACGCTGTCCATCTGAAGGGACGGAGCTGAGCCCAACACCGTGGCCAGGCTGCAGCGAGGGCAGAGAGCTCACACCAGGGTCAGCCAAAGGAAAACACTCAAGATCTCGTTTGAAAGGAACCCGGCAGTTTTCCACCCAGTGACTCGGTGTAGACGGGCTCGATGTGCAGGCAGGAGAGGCAGGGAGCTGGCAGGGCGCAGACCAAGCAGGACCACACGTACCTCTGCCACCGCGCTGCAAAGCCACGTACATCTCTGAACCACCTAAGCCCGGGAAAATGGTGCATTGTTATTTTTTACACACATCTTTTCCACAGAGCATCAGCAAAATCTCTCAATTTTAATCCCATCCCTCATAAAATTTCTTTTGAATATTTAAGAGCGAAACCAGTGCTCAGATCCTATCTGGTGTTATATCCTCCTTCATTTCCTTTTACAGCGTTCAGATAACGCGGTGACCCATACAGGCCAATATAAGTCTATAAAAAGATGGACAGATACTTCTGACACCGACAGAAAGCTTCTGCTCTACCATCTAGCAAGTATTCCCCCAAAGGCAGCTAAACCACGATTGCTTTATTACACCACCGCCTTCGTTATCTGGCAGAACAGCGGCACATCGGGTTTAACCCTTCCGAGGACAACTGCTTTCTGGCTTGCAATCTGGATGCACTCGGGAGCAATTCAGGTCAAGTTTCCAGTTGACATCAAAGCAGCTTAGCCTGTCTCTGGGGGAGATCAGCTCCGATCCAAACCTACCGGCTTTCCCACCATCGTAAACAACAAGTTTTTTGCCACTAGATGGAGTTTAAAAAAGACAACTTGTCCTTTCCCAGCCCGTGCCCATACCTCGCTGGGTTTCTGCAGGACCCACAGCACGAGCCGTTGGCGTTTCGGGTCCAGATTGTGGGATATGAGTCGGGGAAGGGTGGCAGCTATCTGGAAACTCAAGGTTTGGCATCTACTTGCACAAACATGAAAAGCAACAAAATAAAATGCAACACGCAGCTAGGCGCTGGGCGTCTCTCCGAGGGCCAGAGGTGGCACTGGCTGCAGGGCAGGATGGGGCCCCGACATCTGCAGACACTGGCTGCTGCGGGGCTCAGCAGCCGCGGGAGCCTCCCGTGCCCGGGGGAACAGATTGGCCACCGACACGACACACTCGGCTGGTCCAGGGAGCGGGGATGGGGGCCAAGATGCACCCCCCAGCCCAACCCGATTGCTGCTGGGCCACCCCGAGCTGGCAGCTGCCACAGGGTTTATACAAAATAAATATCATCCATATTGGGAAGGATATCGATCTGCAGATTTCACTGACATTTACAAATAAATGATGTATTGCAGTTCTCATTTTGCTTGCTGGGCTGACCCTAACGGCCTTTACATCATTTACTTTTGATTAAAGAAGTGCTTTGATGCAGAGAACTAAAAAAAAAATAATATTAAAAAAATCAATACAATTATGAGATCAGCTTTAAAACAATTTGTTATGGCAGGGGAAAAAAAAAAGAGTCAAATCCTTTGAAGATGCTCGTATCAAAGTGTGGTGTCTAAAGACGTTTCGGAGATCAACAGATTCCCTACTTGCAGAGAGTCGGAAATTAGTCAAGTACACATTACGAGTTTCAGACTGATTGAATTTAAGGCCAGGCTCTGGCAGCAGGTTCAGAAAGAGTCGCCCCTTCAGCCAGGTCCATGGTAGCTTTTTATATTCATAGACAGACACAACTCACTTGCATAAGAATGCAAAGGAGGAGCAGGCTCCACTGTTCACTTCCATCCATTTAAATATTTAGCAGTGCGGTGTGCAATGTAAATAGTATCTACTGTAGCTAGTGGAAAAACAACTTATCTAGTTTAAGAAAATAGGGGTATGCATTAGCTAATGTAGTGCCATATGTTCATTAAAACACCACAATGTGCAAAATAATGGGGACAGTAAGTTAAAGTAATATTCTGGTTAACAAAAATATTTTTTTTTGGCAACTGAACTGTGCACATCATACATAATTAATGAGTGTTCTAGCAATTAGTATGCCCTTGCATAAAAGAAATAACCACATCCTGTTTGCATTTGTGAAGCATGACAAAAAAAAACCCAAAAACTTCTTTTTTTTTTCTTTACTCCTCCTTCTGAGCAGCTATGCCGCACAACTCCAACATATTTTGTCTTCTAAGAAAACTGGGGAGGAAACTGCCGAGATAGTGCCAGACTAACCACCGATATTCCAGAGCGATGGTGTGCGCTGCCTGCCCTATTTTCTCTCATGCACTCTGAAAGCTAATAGCATTGAAAGGGGGGACAAAAAAGGAACAAAAAGATGTAACTCCGAGCGACACCGTGGCTGTGCCGCACTTATCCGGAGAGGCAGGCTGAGTGCGAGCTGCAGGCATTTTGTTTTGCTCTTTTTTTGCATTGTTTAGCAAATTCAGGGCCTGACAGAGGAAAAAACCATCCGAGCCTGGATCTACGGCTGGGGAACCGAGGATCCTGCAGTGCTAAAGTTACAGAAAACTTGCTTTTGCCATCAGCGGGCACAAGATGGAGTCTTAGAAAGTACTGAACCGTGCAGAGACGGTTTCTGTGCAAATCCCCAAACCCTCATCGCCATCCCCAGTCGCGGAGCAGCGGGTCCCTCCGGGCAGGACGAGGAGGTGCCCAGGTCCCCAGCGCGGGCAGAGCTGCCGCAGCCCCCGGTCCTGCCCCCTGCATCCGCACCGCGTGCCGCTCCTGCTTTGGATGCGGTGATTTAACTTGGCATTAGGAGACGAGAGAATTAGGCTCCGTGTTATTTATAATGAATGACTTCGCGTTCCCTGAGTAATAACACTCATTCATCCTGTTATTTTTGTTATCCCAAGAATCAGTATTCTGTAAACTCTGCATTGATGTTTAGGAAAGGTAGAGCCGTTTGTAATCCTATCTCCCTCACCAGAAGTCATGATTGCAAAAAAATCCCAGACAAAACAAAAGCCCCAGAAGTACATACATAAAATCAAATAAATAAAAATGCAATGGCACTGACTGACTGATCTGAAGAAAAACAATCAACTGTGAGCCAGTTTATTCAATCTGCCTAATGTAAGAAGGTTGCAAACATCCCACTGTTTATTCTATGACTTTTTTTCCCTTTTGGCAGCAGTAAAAACAAATAATGCAGAACCATTCGCTATTCAATTTGAGGACTGAATACAACAGGAGAGCTGAAAGCCAGCAGCGGAGGGGCAGAGGCATTTGGCCCAAACCCCTTTTGAAAGGGCTCCTGCAAAATTTACTCTTTCTAGACCATATTTAGGAGGGTTATTCTAACTGTGATGCCCCAAGATTTGCACAAAGCTACTGTATTTTTTCTTGATTAACCATTCAAATAATTTTTTTTAAATCTTCCAGACATCAGCTCCTGTCATACCTTTCTCCGCTAGATTAAAAAATACTTTGTACCTAGTACTTTCTCCCTGTGAACATATTTAAACAGCACGATCAGGTTGCTTTCTAATCTTCTCTTTGATAAACTAATCAGATTGATCTCCAGAAGCCTGTCACCGCCAGGCACGTTTTTCAAACCGTGGAATATGCCTCGCACCTTCTGACAAAGCAAGCGCCCGTCCCAGGGGACGTGTCATCCTCCAAGTTTCAGAGACAGGGTGGAGACCCCCAAGGCACTTCACGAATATATTTGTATTACACGGTGGCTCAGAATAATGGGTGTCTCGGCCTAATCACCTGAGAGCATCTTGTTTTGAAACCAGACAGATGATGCTGAACCCGAGCAGTTACCCTTAGAAATTGCATCTATTCTTTGAATTGGCACAAAACCACGAGAAAGAGCACGCAAAGCAAAGCCTCTGTGCAAGTCCCACTTAGGCTTTCATACTGGGTTTAGTACTAAAAGACCGCTTCGGGAAGGAGTTGTGCCCTACCAGGTGGGCATGCAAGGATGGGGCCAGCGCTGCCCTTCCCAGCACCGGACCCAGCGCCCCGGTGGGCACCGAGGGGCTCAGCAGCAAAGGCAGCTCGTGGGTCCGCAGCTGGAGAAAGACTGCAAACCCAGGACTGCCTGAGAAAGGTGTTGCTATCAAGAGACAGACAATGATATAGAAGTTATTTGATGATACTCTCTTTTAAGGTCCTTCTGTAAAGCAACATTTTCAAACAAACTTGGCCAATATAAAAAAACTTCCAAGAAATAACTTCTTCTCACACCCATTATTCAGTGGATCTTAGCCTGAAAAACGCATAAGCTCCAAGATAACTTTGTACCCCTCCGTTGTCCCACTGGAATTCATTTGGAGGTACACCTGATGAACGCTGTGCTGCTCGAGGCTGCAGACCCAGGAAAGCGCCGACATTTGCGGTACGCTGTGCCGGTCTGCCGCAGCTCACGCACCGGGATAGCACACAGATTTTCCAGGATGCATTTGTGGTTCTAAATACCTCCCTGGCATCGTTAAGCCACAAATTTGCTCAGAAATCCTTGCATTGTATCCCAGAGGAGATGAAATACAGTCACTTGCAAGGGAGAGAACAACAATAAAAGGAGAATGAATGCTCCCTAAGTGCTTCCTAAAACAAAAAAAATTTGATATGCAGCCTGTGTACCCATGCAATTATGAAGCTTCTAGCTCTGAGCTGTAACAGATGGAATTTCCCCCCCTCCATCTCTCTTTGGTGATAAGGTGAATGGTTTCCTCAAGGGAAGAGTAGGCAGAGTTGCTGAGTTGGCAAGGCTTGTGCCAAGCAGCTGGTTGCTAATAAAATTATGGGTCTGGATGGGCATGGTCTGGGAGGGTCTGTTACCAGCCTTTCCAAGGAAGAATTGAAACAGGTCACAGATATATGCATTAAAGCACATGAAATGGGAAAACAATGGAGTCTTGTGACAAAGTTATTAAATAAATGCACAGAAAGGGTGCATCATTTTCTAAGTGGCTTATTTCCTTTGGACCTTTCTGTACTGCAGCTTATAAATTCAACTCGAGCACTTGATTCCCAGGACAGCTTACAGCCTCACCAGAGAGGCTGACGCCAGGAAACAGGGAAAGGAAAAAAAATGATGACTGTACAGTTTTGCTCTTAAACAGTTTTGTTCTAGCAGGTCTCAAAGCACTGTTTGAATACTAAATCAATCAGTACTTACACAACCTTTACTTGAAATAAGCATGTGTTATTAACCCCATTTTACAAGGATGAAAACAGAAACATTGAGGTAGTTAACTACCAGTCTCTAGGAGATAAGTTTAGGTATGCATGCCAGCTTCTGCGTGCGAGCTCACTATTATCACGATTCAATGTGCCATACCTGCATTTGCACTTGCAAACTGGGCTTCTGGACAAGCATACATATGACTAGATGCTCAGTTAACATAGGTAGACCTTCGAACATCCACCATCCCCTGGAGTATTGCAAACCACATTTATGAGCATTCACCGATGGAACTTCATATTATCACAGTGAAAGTGCCTTGACCTCACACCTCCCAAACAGGGAAAGCAGAAAAGAAGAATGCAGAGGAACTTGGGCAAGCTCCACATTAAAACCAGTTAGTTGTGGCTTCCAGTTCTTTCCCAGCCACTGGGAGAATGCAGAATACGTACCCCAGGTAACTCCCTCCAGGTACCTACATACAAAGCCAGCCCCAACAAACCTAGCTAGGCGTTATATCGAACATCCACCTTAAAGCTGCTCTTGCTCCCTGCAGATGCTCCCTACAGACTTGGTGATCACCGCAAAAGGGGTTTTCTTTGGTACGTTGGGTAAGAGCAGATGTCCCTTCCTATGGCTCCATGCACTGAGCCCATGAACAACACAGTGGGTGGGATGGGGGTGTTCAGGTGGAGATTGAGACCCCTGGGTCAGCTGGAAGGGACATCTCCATGCATAAGGAGGGCTCTTTCTCAGCAAGAAAGCGAGCTGGCAGCTCTGAACTTGAACTTGGCTTGAATGGGCAGCTGTAGGGAGTTTTGCCAGCAGAACAGAGCTGCCTCTCCTCTCCCAGGTCATGCAGGTTTGAATGACAGGCTCACAAATTTTAACTCTATAAAGCTGGTAGAAACAAAGAGGAAAAAGCACACACATCTCCCCTCCATACGCTCTTTGGAAAAGAAATGCTCACATACATTTAAAAATATTGATCAGCTCAATTGCTGAATAAGCTGAGACTGATCTTTCCAGAAGAAACTGAATAATTAACTTTGAGAAATGTTAGCAGGCTCTTCTCAATAGGCTGAAAAGGATTAAACCAATGTTAGCCACATAACAAATGACATAATGTCCATCTTCTTGTGGCAGTTTTGTTTGCCTCTTCCTTCTCTCCTGATCTTTTCTGAAGCCGGAACATCTCGTTGTCTAATTGTATTTTCATGCAGTATCTATCCCAGTTGCTCCTCATCCATCCATCCATCCCTGCAGAGCAGGGGTTTGGGGCAGTTTGGGTAAGTATCAGGGCAGAGCCCTCTCCGTTACGAGGCACTCGATGGGCACCGACAGCAGCAGGGAGAGCACTCAGTCCGTCACAGAAACGGACCCTGCCGAGAAATTGTTTGCGGTCTGTAATGTCAGGGGCTCTGCCCTCCATTCTTTTCCCAATCATAACACAACAAAGCCATTTGGATTTCTGAAATGTCGCTGTGTCTACCCAGAGACCGGGCTCAGACAAGGTAATTATCTCTTCCTGTCACCCTTATTCTTGTTCAAAAATAAGTGGTTTTACTAAGGCTGTCAACCAGTGTCCTAAGAAAGGTTTCTGGCTTCCAGCTCCCGAGGCAGAACAGGAAAACTGCCGAGACGCCCCGCTGCAGGCAACGCTGATTGCGTTGGAGCTGCTCGGTCTCTTCCCAGCACAGGTAAAGGAAAGCACAAGGACAGACCAGCTCCGTCTGCAGCATCCACTGCCGTGACCTCGGCTCTGCTTCAGCCTCAGCTCAAAGGAATCCATGTAATACCTGTGCAGGTAAATCCCTACAGGGAAAACTTTCTACAGTCCACATTCATAAACCGGATCCTGTGGCAGGGAGACCCGAAGAACAGCAAGAGAGGAAGATGCCCAGTTCTCATGGATTTCAGTGGAGTAAGGGAACGAAACTCCACAGCGCTTGCCTGAAAAACACCTCGCCTATAATGATCATTCAAAGTTCAAGATCATTAATATTCACATTAATACTGACCACACTGATTTCCATGCATTTATTTATTGCAGGGTGTTTCTTGGTTCTCTAGCCAGGACCAAACTGAAACCCACAACTCATTTCTTCTGTGTAAGAGGTACTTAGATCCAGAGATCCTGCAGAGTCTCAATCCTAACAGCAACAGGGCTTGGAATCCCAGAGAAACAGCAGCAATGCAAGGAAAACAAAGACCGGATTTAGATTTTAGACGTGACCGACACATGGAAAATAAAAGAATTATCACAGAAAGTAAGAAGTTAACAATCATGGATGTGCTAGAGGTGTTCCAGTTGTGGAAGCATGTTTAGGTAGCTATCAACACATATGAATTAGACCAATTACTAAAATAAGGTTACTGCTTGCTTTCCTGCCTTGCACACATGGTAACGAATAAAACTGGGGGAGAGAAGTGGTCAGTTAAATTCTCCTCAGGCCTCGGCAGTAGCCTCTGCTGGCCATTCCTGCTGAGCATTGGGGTTTGATATCAACCATGAGCATGTGGCTGCTTTTCTGCTGAAAAAAGCACATTTTAAAGGGGAGAGATCTTATCTTTCATTTTATATAGATCAGTTCTGCAGCATCTCGATATATTTATAGTTTTAATACATAACCATAAATGCCCCCTAAACAAGGGATATTGCACCTTTAGATTACTATTATTGCTTTATTGCTCATTGTAACCATAAATTAACAGCTTCCCCCAGCAATGCTGAAGAGTACAGAATTAGATTACAATGTACATACACAAGAGCCTATTAAGACATTGCTATTCCATAAAAGTCTTTATAGTTTAAGTGTACACCTATAAGTGCTTCAATTAAAGAACTACATGCTTGCTTAGTAATTGCCCTCCCATTTGAGATAGGGCTTTGCAGCAAAAAAGAAAGAAGCAAGACTAAAAGGTGGAAAATTGGAATATAAAACACCGAATATGAAACTGCCATAAAAAGAAAACCATGGGTTTAAATTATGCTTATTAGAGCATTTGCATGGTTTAACTCTTGCACTCTGGTTGCTGTAAGGCATCTGTTTGTTTCTCTGGACAGAAAAATCCTCTCCTCCTGTGTCCTGAGTTCTCAGGCCTTGTAAGAAATCAGTCATTGGGATAAAATGGTTTTCTTTTCTGGAGAACAGCTGCCACCATAAATCACTTATAGAATGACTGCAGAGGTCCTTCAAGGCTGGATGACATGACAGAAATATGAAGTTCAGACTTGGGATTCTCAGAGCAGAAGACAGACACGGTGACAAGAACCGAGTCCCTACCTGTCGGAAGGATGACATCTTGTGGTAGGAAGGGTCAGAGGATCAAGAGCTAATTAAATACAGTAAATTAAACTAAATTCTACATATTACAAGGGGGACAGGGTTTCCTGCAGACATTACAGGTGGAGAGGAGAACTTCAATTAACTGCACTTTGATTTTCACAACTTTAAACCATGGGGAAGAAATTTGTCATTTGTGCTTTGGCAATCGCCTCCGAGTCCACCGGGCAGGGAGATTTTCCTGTTCCTTGCAGAGCTTCACATGAGCTCTTCTGTTTCCCGTACGGCATTTCTACGTGGGTATGCTCATCTGAAAACCGAGCCTGGGACATTGTTTGAGCTGGCCTTTGGGTTTCGTTTCAGCCAGAACAGAGATTTTCACAGCTTTTCAGCTGCACGCTATAACCCAGCTGCTCAGAGGGGGGAACAAAGATGAAGTTGAACTTGGAAGGTAGGAGAGAGAGAGAATTAAAGAGACTTGCTGTATCATCTGCACAGTTGCTCTCCTATTTGTGACTGCTCCTGAAAATGGCCTCAGCTCCCGTAGCAAACACGGGTTTATCACTAACCTCGGGAGAAACAGCTATTTGTATGAGAGAGGACTCAGGGGGGCAACTGGCATCAGAAATGTGATTTGACTTCTTACATCCTATGAAGATTGCCTGGCATGACAGTGACAGTCTTTGGAGCATCTCTATATGCAATTCTTTGAGAATTAAAGAGTGGGATGGAAGGTAGAAATGGGTAACACTCGATAAGCAGCAGACATTAATTAATGCTACATTACAATGGAATCCAGCTGAAATAATGTATGGAGGCCACATGAATAGTAAAAGGAAATTCATCATGGTTAATGTTATTACACTGAATGTCAAAGGAAGCAGTGATGATTTGCCACTTACTGTATAATGTAATGTAATCTAAATGCAATTTTGGTTGGATAGCCTTGAACATCCATATTAAGCAGAACTGGCAGAAAAACCAGGGTTCAGCCCTACTCCATGGGGAGCCTCCAGCACCCTTAACTTACCTGCAAGTCCAGCTTCTGAGTGATGCGTCTGTTTGCCAAGACATCACCAGGACAGATTTTGAAGACAGGTATATTGTATTTGTCCTCCCTTTTTAAGGTTGACCATAAGATTTGGGCATGCTTGGATTTAGCAGGCTAGGGTCAGATTCTGGCATTATTTTGGGACCTTGAAGAAGCACATCAACTTTTGGCGGCTGCTTTCTCTCTATCAGACATTTGTATGTCATTCTCCTTACTGGCAACCTTCTTGATTTACAGATTTACACTTTTTCCAGTGGAGGTTGAGGTGCCCATCTAGTAAAATGTAAATCTACTTACAGACATCTGATTGTTTTTTGTTAACACTGATGGGACCGAAGGAAGCAGCCTACGACCTGTGAGAGTCAAAGCAGGGTGACTAGCCCAAAGGGATCTATTGATCTCATTTAGCCTCTAGAATAAAAGCTTTTTCCCCATAAAATAACATCTATGCCAGATTGTTCTTGATATTTCTTCAACACAAAAATGCTTCTTTCAGAGTTTAATATTTGATTGTTTAAAGCATTCCAGAGCAAACCATCTACCTACGTTATGTCTGTAAGGCATACCAATCAGCGAGTCCACTTACACAGAAAATCTTTTGCATGGAATTGTTCATGATTTATACCGTTCTTTCCCCAACCAATTACGTGTTGGGTTTCAGTAAATACTTTTTCAGTAACAAAAGTCTGTTCAACGTGTTTTTGTAAAATCTTATTAATTTTCCCTGCTACACGATATTACAACTTTTAGCACGAGAAATACAATTCTGTAGAGATTGCCTGATGTAATATTATTCTAAAGCAGTGGAAGCCATCATTACCCATTCCGTTTTGAAATAAGAAAAATATATAGGGATTTTTTTTTTTAAATATCTATAAATCAGTATTCATTGCAGCACTATAGATTCTAATTCTTTAAAAGAAATTGTGTATAACACTTGCAATTTATTTCACTGGAGTCCCACACAGCTGTTCTACTCCTGTTTTGTCATTGAAATAAAAACATTGAGTCTGCCATTAACTTTAGCTTATATTTATGAAGAGAAATACACTTATGTATCTTTTAAAAGATCCTAAATAGTTATTATTTATTTATGCAACCCTGGAAGTGTGCTAGGTATTTCACAGGCACACAAAGAGAGTTTGCAGGCTGAACAGTAAAGAAATAAACCCAGCAGAGAAGGGAAGGAAAAAAAACCTTTCTCTTCTCAGTACTGTGTCTGTCTTCCACACACTGCCCTACCTCTTCAGCCAAATTTTTCATCTGACTTGCAACTGCTTCCCATCTTTTCCGGCACCATTTCTCTCAGAGGTTTAGACCTTTGTAAGTGCAGGTAGTAAGCCTAACTTAGTCTGCAAGAGTTTCTAGACACACAGCATTTTTGTCATTAACCTTTAGAGTAAGCTTACACTTAATTAGCTGCCCAAGCAGGGATGACTGGCTTTGTACACACAGGTTCCTGACTACACGGACAGTGTTCAGCATCATTTTCCTTTGTGCTAACACCATCTTCATAACAGACCTAACGCTTGTTTCCCCAAAAGCTTGTCGTCTTCTCACAAGCCCTCTCCCACCATCTTCTATTCCCCCAATTAAAGACCACCTAAACTGACTCCTCACATACCAGATAAACAAGTAGTAACAAGCTCTTTACCTACTTTTATTTAGTAAGAGTTTGAATTTACAGACAGAAACAAGAAATAAAACAGGGACAGGCTGAAGCTCCAGTTTTGGGGAAGAAATTCCCATCTCAGTTCAGAAAACTCAGAAGCATCTGAATGTTTAACCAAACTTTACTGCTAGACATCGCAGTGTACCCATACTGGTTTCTCACACAAGTGTATTAGTTTAATTGGACAGCCTACACAGAACAGCCTGAAATAAATTCACACACACACACCCCCAGCTCAAAGCAACCATCGCAGAGGCGCCTGTTGACAGGTCGGTTGTGACCAGGCAACACCACCACTCCATCAGGCCACCTCCTGGGTACCCGACCCACACCATCAGTGCACATCTGCAGCAGGTCACAGGAATTGCACTAACACAAAGCTGGGGCAGGTCAAAAACAGGCCTGAAAGTCTCGCCCCAGGTCCCTGCGTGCGATGTCAGGCTGCGGACACGGATCAGTGCCGTCCTCGATGGCCTCTGCACTACGAATGGGTGTGTGCAGACGATCTGCTGTATCAGCCGCTCTGCTGATGCCAGCGGCAGCTACGAGCGTGACAGATTCTGCAGATAAATTACAGGAGTGCAAAAATCATCTGCATGCCAGTTAGTTCCAATATCAACAATTATATTTAGGATCTCCTTAAAAGAGACAGGGCTTTCCCTCCCCCCCTCTGCGACTTTGCAACCGAAGCTCACCAGAACTGCCCAGTTCACCCAGCGATGTCCAGAGCAGAGGGCATTACTGTTTGCCACGTTAACGGCTGCTGATAATGAGGTTTTGGTCAATACTGCACAGAGACATTTCCAGAAGGACTGAGTCCTTCCCTACCTCACCAGAGCAGCCCTGGGAACCAGCGACTCCGTCCTGCCGCCAAGTCCCCCAGCTCAGAGGTCTTTGTGGCTGACCCTGCAACACCCGTAAGGTGCCAGACCAGCCAGCCTGAGTCGCTTCAGTGTTTACGGCCCTTCATCACCACCGGTCCGTCAAGACACCCAGCCTGTGCCATAATGCAAACGAAGAACCATCACTTCTCACTGCCCTCCCCAGTTAGTTGTCCGAGGCCGCTCCCCCACCCTGCTGTCTGCAGCCTACAAATGCAAAGGGGAACTCCACAGAATGAGCTTTCCCCCTCCTTTCCTTTGAAGGAGTAACAAGAGCCAGAGCAACATTTATGGAATAATTAAAGGAAACATGGATGAGCCCAGTAGTTGCAATTTTTCTTTTCTATTGAAGAACCCTTTTTTTATCCATGTCATCTTTGATCACCAGCTTTACAGCTGTGACAAGTAATTTTTACAGAAACACTATTAGAGGTTGTAAACTTTAATGACCATTTTCTTTCTGGGTCCTTATTTTTCCATACCTGTAATTAAGCAGTGCTATATATATATACTTAAAGGATTAAAAAATTCATATTACTATAAAAATCATCTCTGTGCTCACCACTACAAACTTTAACAGCCCTGCAACCACAGATTTGGCTGTGGCCAACACCACAAGAGGAGTCATTACTGTAACTAAATTAGACCGTTTGTTTTCTTTCCCTCAAATCGAATTGTGTAGGAGCTGCTTTATTGCAAAACAGACATTAAAATTCCAGCTAGACCTCAGAGAGAAAGTAATTTCTATTTTATCAGCACTGTAAAGCTGTCTTTATGTTCTGAAGCAAGAAATATTGCAGGGATATTTATAGCTTCGGCACCAAAGCCAGTTTGAATAGAAATGTTACTGCGGTCGGCAGAGCTGTCACATTGCTCAGTGGAGCAGGGAATTTTAGTGAATTTGTGAATTACCGTTTCAGTCTTGACAAGTCTTTCAACGAGGCTGGTGTGTGTCTGGAGCTGTTTTGTGGTTTCAGGATAATGATTAAAGACTTGGATCACTTTAGGAGGAGATTTAAATGGTATCTCAGAGATAATCGGTTTCCCTCAATGAGACCCTCGAACAAAGACCAAGGTTTCCAAACTTTGCTGTGCTCCAGCAGCAGCTCAGCACCGGACTCCCCTGTTGCTCCTCGTCGTCTGGCTGCTGCTTTGACAAGTTGGGTGCACAACTCTATTGCACTGCATTTGTCTCGTAGCACTAGGAACACGTATTCTGCATTGCTCCCTGATGTTCCCACAACAGATTAACAACTTTTTCCTTCCACCACCTTCGCGGTACAGGCAGGAATTCTGCCCTATTAATCTTTGTCATCGTCCTTTATAGTGGATTTAATACAACCATTATACAGATGAATAAACTGATGCATGGAGAGAATGGGATCATTTGTCTTAGCAAACTTTCTAACTTTGTGGCAGAGGCAGGAGAGTAACGTGGATATTTTTTTTTTTATGTATCTGTGACCACCCTGGCCTTTGTAATTAAACAGGATTACTAATAGGCTACACTAGGAGAAAATGTAAAAGAAATACTTTCACTCCCTGATTAAACCCATCCATTACCATATATGTGGTAATGGATTGTTTCAGCAATCCACAGCCGAAGTATTGCAAATGTGCTGCAGAATTTAGCCTAACAAATGTTCCTATCATGCTGTAAACAAAATAATCTGCATTGTGGTGGTAAAATACGCCCATAGCCCAGTAACTGTTGAGAAGGTCAAACTGAGCCCTTCCATTGCTGTGTCAGTTGGGGATTTACAGCCTTTCTCAGAGACAGCAGCTCTTGCCAGATGCATGAAATCAGCTGGAAGGTTTGAGGAGCTGCTGCTCCTGCCTGCCCTGCCTTTAAAACAAGTTGACAAAAAAAATTAGGCAGCTCCTGTTTCACATCTCACACTGCATATGGCAGACCAAGACCCTCCAGGTCACCTCCTCTGCACAGTCCTCACCATGCTGCCCATGGGGTCACTCTCCAGGTACAGAAAGCAGCAGCTCACCCCGGGTTTGTCCCAGCAGCACATTCACACCCACCACTGTTTGACTTTGCTGGCCAGGGCTGCCCAGGCAAGATTGAACTACAGCAGCGAGTGCTGAATTGTATAGAAATACAACCAATTTAGAAGTTAGGAGCACAGGTTCTTGGTCTGCAACTTGTCAGAGTCTTAACAAGCTTGTAGAAAGACCTTGACACTTATGCTTTAGGTTTTTTGTTGTTTTTTTTTTTTTTTTAAAGTGACTTTTATTGAGTAGATTTTGATCAGAGTCTTATTTCATGGAGCTGAATTGTGAAAACCAGTTAAGTGGAGAAAGCTGGTGAAAAAGATCCTGTCTAAGACTGCAGAGCAGGAACAGCATGGTATGCTCCTAACACGATTCTTTCAGCCCTTAAAATCTTAATCCAAGTCAGCTCAGGCCTCAGGCAGATCTTGCTTCATTGAAATTAAGAGATTTAATTAAAGTAGAGTCTTCTTAATGCCCTGGGTCACAGGTCTGCACCAGGAGCCCAGCAGGTGTCTGGCTACCTGGTTCAAAACCAATTTTCCACAGTACATTGAAGATTTCTCCTCTGGTTATGTATGAGAACCAGCAGCAGAGAAGATATGATCTTCTGAAACATGAACTATCAAAAATACCCCCCAAAAAAGCCAGCAGCAGGCTGGATTCTGTTCCTATTGCCTCTACGTGCAGATATCCGAGGACTTCATTTCTCTCTACTAGAGAAGTGCACCATGAAGACAGGATCTGCATACAATATCAGTGCATTATTTTCTAATAATCTTCAGCTCCTCACCAAGACTATGAGCATTATGGAGTTTCTGCCACTGGAAATGAAAGACAGTGGCTCTAAGCTGGATAGTTTATCCATAATTGGAATTTGTAGTAGTGCATTTCTCTCCCCGGCATCTGTAAATAAAGCCGGTGTTTTGGCAATTACTGATGTCTGCTGTCATTTTGCAAGGCTGGGTTTTTGATGAAGCATGTGGTGTTACAGGCTAATATTTCTCATTTCTATCCTTCTCTATTTTTTATGGAAATTAAGCTACAGTTTTATGCACAAGGACTTTTTTTTACGCCTCTCCAAGAAATAGGAGGGGCATGAGTGATGGAGGCAGAGATTTGGCTGAGTGCATCTTGGGGAAGGGAAGAAGAAAATGAGGTTCCATATAAATGCTTTCTGGAGAGATCTCTAGAGGAAAGAGTCCTCCAGCAGCCTCAGAGGGTGGCAGGGGACAGGCTGCAACAGCACAGAAGAAGAAAAACCCTTCACAAAGGTAGAGAAGTGTGTTTTGAGTATCAGTAGGTAAAACAGATCCCCAACTCCAGACAAGGCAACAGCCGCATTTATAAACATTATTTCTGACAGGTTCCACTTCTGAGCTTGACCCATTGCCTGATTTTATTTTTGTTTCAACTTACCATTTCCCTCCCCTTCACCTTTTATTCTTCTGCTTTTTCATCATCACTCTTTCTTCCATAAATCTGTGCTTTTTTTACCCCTCCTTTCCTGTGAACTTCATTTCAGCCCTGAAATTCACCTCTACCTTCCAAATTCCCATGAAAACTCATTCCGATCAAAACTACCTGTACACCATCCTCCCTGCCCTCTTCTCTGAAAGATTTTCTTCTACCCCATGCTCCTTTTTCTGTGCATCTATTTACTCTACACTTAATTGCTTATTAACATCACAGACCTGATCCAGTTCTTAACTGAAGTCGGTGAAGACTCCCATGGCTATTAATAGGTGCTGAATAAGAAACAGAAGCCTTGTTCCTAGAGGTGATAAATGTCATTTAGAGCTGAGGATACTCCAGAAATAACAGGATCAGGCCGGATGTCTCTGCATAGCTAATGCAATCAGTCCTGGTGAAAATAAATGCAGAAGTATTGCCTTCTGCTGTGTCGGGCCTTCAATGGACATACGCCTCAAGGATGCTGATAATAATCAGTTGTTTGAAAGGAATTAGCTGGCTTTTCATTCTCTCCCTCTTTCTCTCTCTGCTTCATGAATTTTCTCTTGTGTTTAGTAGACCCATTTATAAAATATAGATTCCTATTGATTCCCAAGGAGAATGAACATTAATATACTCTAGTGTCCATCTGTTTTCTCCCCCACATGGCAGAGAAAAAGATTTATATGACTTTTCTGGGTATGCTGCTGACCTGCAATTGAGTCAACAATCAAGTCACACTAAATTAAACAAAGATATATTTCTTTTCCTGGCCTACACAAGAATGCTCTGCCAGGCTGCCTCTGGGGGAAGGCACATATCTCCTCCCTTAGGTCAAGAAGAGCCAAATTCATTTGGACCAGAACTAAATTCACACACAAGATCACCTGAGCAGCTGGCTACCATTTACCAATGGCAGTTTTGTTCTGTTTCAGGGTATCTGAGATAGGACCTTATATACATACAGGAACATATATACATAAATATACATGCATGGGCATGTATAAACACATCCATGGGAATAACAAACTTGTTCCACCCACTTCTGTAGATGCCCTTCATAATTAGGTGAACTATTCATCTTTAATATGACCAGCGAGCTGCTTTGCTTTCAGCAGGTTCAATAAGACACTGCGCCACAGAAAGCTTTGAAGGATGAAAAATGAAAGACGCCACTAAACATCTCAAGATCAATTGCTGTAATTATTCTTTGAATAATTTTTCAGCCATTATTCAGGCCCTGCATATTTACATGAAAGGCTATTTTCAGGCCAACCAGAAGCTCTCTAAGCTTTAGGATTTACAGCTTATGGTGTACAAAAGATTTAGCATTGCACCCTTAGGAAATTCATCTGTAGATTGTTGTGAAGATAAAGAAAAATATAAGTTCCTTTAATCTTAATGTCCTTTATCTGCTACTCATTACTGTTCGATACATTTTCTAGGAAGCCTGCGACAATGACAGACTCGATGGCTTACAACTATACAACTTCTTTTCCCCATTTCTAATAGTGACATTTACAAACTGCCAAGTACCCGGGACGTATGTAGTAGAAAGTAGATCCTCATCCTTTTTGCATTAATTCAAGGTTCAGAGTCTCACTGCACTGCCGAGGGAAGGGATAACAAAAGGGACAGCAAAAGGGACAGCAAAAGGTTCATAAGCTCATAAATATGTGACAAGGTGTCTTGTCTTATTGCTCCTTTTAGCACACTGTGGTACTGAAATTGATAGTGTAATAGGCTTCATCCCAAATACAGCGAAAACCATCATGAGGTTTTTCGTTTTTATCAGACCTAATTTTTATGCTGACAAAAAAGTTATCAGTGAAAGGCAAAGTGTGAGCTGTTTGCTACAGCATTAATTTTAAACATCTGGAATAGGATATAATGTATGCAGATGTTTTGTTATGAAGACAGGTTACAAGGAAAATAAAATATATTGTGTGTTGCCATTGCTCGTTAATATAAATTGACATCTGCTGAGTCTGGAGGTAAACTCTATGTTCTCCTGCCATCCAGGCTGGAATAATACTCCATCTGCTATGTTAATGCAGCTGAACATCATTTGTCCCTTAAGTCATCCTTGATAGCTGTAGCCCTGGAAATACTATTCGAGATGATATGGAGGTTATACATTAGACTTATCTAAATATCTTCTTACGCTGCAAGAAAAACTACTGAAAAATCAGCTTAGGCTGTTTAAGTCATACCAGAAAACCTCTCATCCACACCCAGCTTTCAAATTCAGACACTCTGAACATAATTTTGAATTTATTTCCAAAGGAGGTATTTAGTAGCAAACAGTTGGAAGTCACATTCACAAGTCCAGGAATAAAATTCTGCTCAAACCTGTTCTACTAACTGATATATAATGGGCATGACAAACCCAAATGCCGATTTTTCAAACATGGAGGTATCTTCCACATTTTTCCCCCCCTTTGCAACAGAGTAAATTTGTGGTCTTTGACTGAAATTTATGCCAGCCACAGAGAAAAGGAAATTTAAAAAAAATATTTTCAACAATCTGCTTGCAAATTTAAAGGCAAATCCATGTCAGATGATTTGAAATCTCACTGTGAAGAAAGCTTGTTTTGGGAAGCGTTATCCTGAGCAGTGCAGCACCAAAGAGACTATGTATTGTCAATCTATCAATCACTTGTACTCATCCCTGAGATGCAAACACCACCCTGGCAAAACATCCTCATCACGACAGGAAAACCAGAGGAGGAATGAGGAAGCACAAGCTTCCTTACAGTTTTCCAGTCTCCTAGGATTCCCTTTTTGGGGGGAAATATCTCCAAAGCCACACAAACCATATCCACAATCTAAACTATCACCACAGGTTTTTCCTCTTCATTTGCTTTTAAAAATTGTTCTCTGATTGAATCTACAGGGATCCTGAAGGCAAGAAAGTATGCTCTGATGAAATACTTAAATAGGATTGCAGTGAGAACAGCACCAGTGCCTGCACCACTCGCGCACTGGAAGAATTTGGTCGCATGTCAAACATTTTAAAACACGAGGAGAAAAAAGATAAGCTCAAGGCAACTCCTGGAATAAACCTTTGGGGACCCAATGAGAAATTGCCACCAAATGAAAGTATTACAAGAAAACAGATGGGGAATATGAGAGGAACATCAGAAAAATCAAATGACATGTTTAAAAGGGCAAAACATCAATACTACCCAGAGAATTGATAAAATGTGTCATTTTCAAAGATGCTGTAAAGCAAAGAAATCACAAAATGCATTATGACTATGAAAGGGACACAGAGGAAAAACAGCACATACATCTACCTTTATAGATAGTTCCGGTAACCACGAAATTAGATTTTCAAGAATGAGCGTATATAGATGTAAACAAAAAAAGGAAGATTCATTACTGCTCACAAAAGGTTTGAAGTTATTAGAGAATGAGACACATGAACATTGGCAAGATTTGTTCATTTACCCTGGTAAAAGTTACAGGATCCACTGTTTGTGCTTAGAAATTCCTCCTAACTGTACTTCTTCCCAGACTGTGCCTGTTGTGGCATTGGCAGGACCCTCTGCTGCTTCTGAGCCACCTGAGCACAGGATGGGGACACTCCATAGTGTGTATCTACTGGAAAATTGAATATGAAAAACAAATTAACTAAAGCACTTTGATCATTATATTAGATACTGGTTGTTTACCTATGGGATCCTTGTCTGAAGAGGCTCTGACCCCATTATCTACAATAACTAGTTTAAGAAATGAGACATGAGGTGTTTCAAATATGCACCAATTTACTTTTTTTATGCTAGAGCGATTAATTCTTCCTTCATTTCTTCTACATGTAACACTTCAAAGTCAAACTATATCCCAACAGGAACAAACGAGTACAGCTTAAGAACTACGAATGGCCTGTGATGTTCATTGGACTGCTGTTAGATGCTCATAGTCTTAGTTTATATCATCAGGATCACTACCCATTTCATTAATCAGATGCAACAGGTACTGCAATGTTAAGTAATAGAAAAAAGCATAAATGCATTTTTGAAAGTGAATATTCAGCCACTGCTGTTTAGAAGTGATGTTCAGACAAGCAGTATTTGCTCCAACGCGCGGGCCCCTCGCACTCCAGCTAGCCACGGAGATGTTGATAGCCTGGGGAGAAGGTGGCACAAGTGCAGAAAGTACAGCAGTGAACGTTTTACACTGAAGAAAAATCTGAAGTTCATAAGAAGGGTTAACATGGAGACAAAGGAATATTTTAGACAAAAAGGTGTATTCGATTCCAAAGCCTTAATGTTCAGTGCTGATAATGGCACTCATTACATGATAATCAGAAGTGCAACTTCAGTAAGGGCTCTCCTAGCCCAAACCCAGAGAAGACTCCCTTGGTTTGTGTTTCCAGAAGCCTGGAGGTTTGAAAAAAGTTGAAGCTTCCCCCCCCAAAAAAAAAGTTGGAGTAGAAGTGGAACAAAACTGGGCTTCTATCATTTCTGTGTTACAGTGTTTTGGATCAAGGTATTTCAATTTTTTGAAACAACCACTAATGCTGCTTGGAGTTTGTCTGCACAGATGAGTGAGGATAAAAGTGGAGTGATGTCTAATTTTTTTGTGTGTCTTTAATCACATAAGATTCATAGTTTGCATGAAAATCAGCCCTGCACTCATTTGCAATCCCTGCACAGAGACAGGAATCCAAGCCGTGCACTGATCGCTAAACTGGCTGATCCCTTCAGGACAGTCCTGCTGCCTGGCACTCCGGAGAGACTTTGCATAAAACCCACATCTGGATGCTCAGCTCACACTGGGATTAAGAGTATAGGGTATTTGGCAAACAGAAAGATTTAGGTGGCTTGCAAACAAATCATACAAAAGTACTGAGTCTTCATGAAAAAGAAGCTGGTTTTGCTGATAATACACCAGATTAGCAAACAAAGAGGGAAACAGCAAAATCAAATGAAGGACTCTGAGTTCATATCAAAGGCATGGAAAATGGTAGTGTACAAGGACTTGAATCTACATCCTCTTGGAGAAAAGCAAATAATAAGCAGCAGCAGCAACATTGCCATGGATTCCTAGGCTAAACAGCTCCGAGAGCAGCATATCCTCCCTCTCCCAGCACATCCCCAGCTACGAGACAGCAGATGCGAGTCCTCTTCCCAGCATTGCTGCTGAAGACCTGGGACATCAGGCAAGTCCCTGGGCCTTTGGTTCTTCCCAGGCTTCGCCCATCTTTCCTATTTGTAAATCCTTCAGGGCAGCAACAGCTTTTTTCCAGTGTTTGACAAAAGTGAGTGGTCCCTTATGTGCTACTGTAAATACAAGGTTAGGCTTCTTTTCTAAATTGCCTTGAGAGAAAGCAGTCTTTCCCAAAGAAACAGAAGACATAAAGGAGCTCAAAGTTAAGACCTTCAAGGTGTATTTTATATCCATGTGCTGTACACTTGGTGTTCCTTGAATGACCAAAGAAGGTGAAATACAATTACTGAGTTCTCTTGGTGGTTTTTTAACTTTTATTACCAGTACTAAATATTTATCCCAGTAATACTCCAATTATTCACTGAAGTCTGTGCTGAGCATGGTGCAGTGATATAATGGAGAAGGCCTTGCAGTCTAAGCTGCCCATCACAGCAGCATTTATCACTAGCACTGAATACAGAGAGTAACGATTCCCCCCCAAATTTTCAGCTCTTAAGAGTATTTTCATGCTTGTACCAAAGTTATCTTTTTAATATAAAAACTAATCACTAATTACATAATTTATTCTTTATCAAGGTATACTTGAAGTGCTAAGATTTTAAAAGAATTGACTCAGTCTCCTGACTTTTCACCACAATCTTCCCCAGTTCCTCAGAACAGAACAAACATGCAATCAGGAATAAGTGACACTTCTCACTTCAGAACGATTCAATCAGCTGCCTTTTTTTCTGAGTTCCATTTGTTTTCAAAGAAAGTAGATGAAACTGTAGATATAATTTTGGAATAATTGCATGTAATCTATTGGTCACAGAAGAATAAATCATACCATTTTCTCTTTGAAACTTCTTATCTAGTTCCCCAGCTCACAGGGCAATGCAGCTGCACAGTGGGGATCAGCTCCCACAGGCTCCTGCCCCATCTCAAAGGGAACATCTTGCACAAGGAACCAGGGAGCACCTGAGAAAGAGACAGCAATGAAGTCCCTGGAGAGGCACAGGGCACCAAGGAGGTTCACTGGCCCCTGTTCAGAGCAGGTTGTCTCACCAGCTTCATAAGCCCGGACCATGCACACCACGTTACAGGACTCAGTCTGTTCTGCAGACCCAAGCAGCAATTGCAGGCAGAGCTGCTGAGATGTCAGCTTTTGGATCTCCCTATGCCAGGAGAAGGCAACTTCATAGAAATAAAACACATCATCCTGCAGAAGTGCTCTTTGCTTAATGCGGCCACACCAGCAAAGTTCTGCTTTATGCAAACTCAGTGCATCCATCTACAAGTTGAAGAAGACTTGCCAATATATCTGCAGCGAGGACTTCTTGTACAGCTTTGCTGGTCAGACATCAGACCTTTTTACGACACCTGCCACTCTTGTGAGGAGACAGACATTTGTAGTGCGCGCTACCACAAACTGCGGTGAGAACATCAAAGATGGCATCGGAAGAGCTTCCAAAGCTATCTGTTATCGGCTGCTCACAGGTGCTAAGTGACACCAGGCATCTTAGAAAGGATGTAGAAATCTCAAGAGGACATCCCATCCATGATATTGCCTAAGGACAATCTACCTTCTAGTTGTCCATTACATGAACAAATAAATAGGCAAAATAATCAATATATCACCCACAAATAAATTCATGCTCTTACTACAATTTCACTTAACTCCTAATGTTTTAATTGTGCCCCCACCTCCATTCAAACATCATGATCAGGTACTGTTTATAAGGACTCTTGCCACAAAGACCCTGTTATTCTGTGTTTTCCTCACCTTGCTGGGATTCCTACCAGTAAAGCACCTGTAAATATTTGATGCAGTTTTAGCATAGTAAGCAGAGGGAAAAGTCTCCCCAAACAACTCCGGTCTACCTTTGTGAAGTGCTGCGCTGATGTGCTGCCTCGTGCAGCCGCCGCTGCTCTGTCGGGGATCTGGCATACCGGCAGTCTTGAAAGCCGAAAATAAGAAACTCGCACACTCTGATTGAAAATTATGGAAAGCAGGTCTTTGTTGTTGCTCACGCCTGCCTGCCTGGATCTCATAGGTAGCTAGACATGTACCTTCACGTTTCATAATAGATGAGATGTAAAACTAATTTTAAAACAAACTATTACCATGAAAGTGTTTCACTTTATCTCTGTATAAAGGCTGCTTTTCACATCCCTCCTCAGCTGCTGCATAGCAGAGCTGAAAGTCCCAGCAAATAATTTATAAAGAATACATTAGAAGAGATATGTACTTATAGTGCTCATAAACACCTGTTTCAGCAGCCTAACGTTAGCTTGCAGTTATCCATCATTTATTGAATCACAGATGAGCAATCACTGGCCAACTGCTGGCGTTCTTGCGCCTGAGATTGTGTCACACTGAAACCCTCTTTGTCACTGAATTATTAAAATATGGGAAGTTCTAAATTGACACACAAACGGGACATGTAGTACATCTCCCTGTGCATGCATGCGTCTGCTTTTTGGGCCAAGATCACATGCCAAGGAAACGGCAGCATTAGATATAGGGTAATTAGGCACAGATTAGTACTACAAGGGCCCAGGCAGAAATCAGACTTGCACATGGCTGGGGCAGTTTAAATCCCCAATAAGAGAATCAAAAAAATGTTAAGAAAAACACTTAAGAAACAGCAAAATTAAGCACGTGTCCACAAGGTGATCCATGATACATCTCTCCTGAGGGGAACTGGGCAGAATACACTGTCTGTGCTGTAAACATTTTTGAAATAACACACCAGTCCCCCTATTCCGCATCAGAATCCTCTGAAGTGTTACAAAACCCACCATGGAGGGAAACATAAAACAACAACAACACAGATAAAGTTTCTACCACCCAAAGAAATTCCCTGAGCTATGGAAGAATCTACTTTGAATTCCTGTTCCCAGCAATACATAATTATTTATGTTTGCTGTTTTGTTTTAAAGCAGGAGTTCTAGTACAGACCTAGGTTACCTCATAACCAATGTGTTCCTAAGAAATGCTTTGATTTTTTGCATATAGCTATTCCCCAGGAAAACAAACCCCCAAGCCCTGACTCAATCCATATCTTTTTTTTCCAGGACCAAACTTCCCTTCCATTTTATTTATAGTGCTTGCACATGTTCCTATCCATCCTCTATCCCATAGTCTTGGGAGTTCAGAAATGAGGTAGGGCAGGGATGAGCTGCACAGACACCTGGGTCTTGGCTCAAGCCAGCAACAGCCTCACACAGAAAAGATTCATTTCCAGTTCCAAATCACTGCGGTCCCTCTATTCATATGTGTCTGACTGATATCCTGGATTATACTGTTAAGAATTAATTTCAGAAGCACAATTCCAGCATATAAACTGTGCTGCTTGTTTTCAGATGCCATCATTTAGAGAATGTTCAGGGGAATTGTAAAACAGGATTCACTTTATGATGCGGATGAAGTCAGCGCTGAATTCTAAATGAGCTGGATACGGCATGCTAAATTGTGTCAGCAACACCTCAGTGAGCAGAAATATAAGCTTTTCTGTGTCTCTGAGACACCTCTCCTTGAGTGATCCACAGAGTGGCATCCTTATCAACCTAGACAGCACAGACCAGATTTTATGACAAATCTGTCAGTTGTGCAGGGTTTGAGGTACATCGCCAGCTGGGTGTAGTCAGCAGGTGTAACAAGGATGTGGTCTCTCAGATCACTATCTTTCAGAGCTGTAGTTTAGCTAATATACTAAAACTATCTGAAACAGTTTTTCCCATTCCCTGTAGAGATCATTATCCAGCAGAGCTCTCAGACCTGAGACAGTTTCACAGCCCGGTTTCCTCCTTGCTTCATTGCAACGAAGGGGTGTAACACTCTTCCCCATCCCAAGTGACCTGCGGCACCCACATGAACACCACAAACTAGAAAGTGAGGTTGCAATCCTGAACTTCGGGGTTTTAAGCCAAGTGATCTGCGCCCAGCAGTCACAAGAGTGAAGAAGTGGAGCTCCAACAAATAACCTTTACTGGCCCAACTACACCTTTCCCCCAGGGCTATGTATCTCCCAAGTACACAAGTGCTCATGGCACCCTGGGAATCAGGTGTATA
Organism: Aramus guarauna; assembly: GCA_013400195.1. Lineage (NCBI taxonomy): Eukaryota > Metazoa > Chordata > Aves > Gruiformes > Aramidae > Aramus > Aramus guarauna. Next base: position 603,064 of record VXBL01002384.1, on the reverse strand, counting down.
GAAAAACACATTAATTACAGCATTTCCCATATCACCATATTTGCAACATTCCATATACTTAGAATGAGAAAGCGTAAGTGTTAAAAATCGGATTAGCTCACAAGCACTAAGGCTGTGTTTACTCAAACCACTCTCAGTACCTCAGGATTTGTACCCTGCTCAGCTGTGCAGAAGTAATCAAAATGGTACCTTGCATCCGTCAAAAGATCTGAGAATACAGCAAGTTTTGACTGTTGAAGTTTGTGCATCCAGCCATGGAAAGAAATAGGTGATTGCATCTGGCATGAAAGCGATAGATTTTCTTAGGAAGACTTTGACCTGAAGTACCAGGATACAAGCAATTGATAAAAGCAGTCTGCTTTCACTTTGTTTCATCTCTTCCTCTCCTCACTGCAACTTGATAGACCAGACCCATGACTAAGATGTCAGGCGCTGAAATTTCACTGCCATTGACACACGCTTGATGCATCATTTGGGCTTTACCCATTGCAGGGTAGGATCTTAAAAGAGCATACTTTATTATATCTCAATAAAAGGCAGCGTGGTCAAAATAGCAACTGCCAATTTACAGGACAGTGTGGGTTCCAATCTGTCTGTTATTTACGTTATAATGGAAATGGGATGGAAGAAATGACAAATACGCTTAGCAGATATGATGAGCATCCAGACGGAAAGGCATTATTAGCAAACATTCATTTAGCAGAGGCAACTACTGCTGCTAGAGCCTGGGTAGTGTGTTGGACAGAACATGAGCTTGGAACAGGAATACCTCAAATGAACATGCAGAGAAGAAAAATTATGAAGGAAAATATCACTGGCGTGGCTGCATATGGCACCTAGTGCTGTGCCAGGACTGGGATTCCTTCATCCACCAAGATGAGCCACATTCTGCATCCAAACATTGCAATTAACTCTTTGAATGTCCCTTTGGGATCTGAGGAGAATTAGGAGAACAGGACCTCAGGCAAGGTCTGAGGTAATGCATCATTGAAAGCCAAGTGTCCCTGGCCAGATGCAGACAGCTGTGCATAATCCTGCACAGTCTGACCTGGATGAGAAGGGGAAGGAAGGGGTTTCAGCCCCAATGCTGGGTATCTCTGCCAGCACAGCCTGCAGCTGGCACCAGCAAGTTTATTTCTGATGCCTCTTGCATCTCATGCTTTCTTGTTCCCCTAACACATTCTGCTCTTTAGCCTACAATGAAAACATACAAAGAAAAACCCCAAGCAAACCACCAACACCTTCCTGCCTTCCCTGCACAGGGTGTTTATTGCTGCCCTGCACACAGTGTCAACTCCCACTCCTCAACACCGATTTCCACAAACTCTGCGCTAAAACCAAAGCAATTTACTGACTGACCGTGCTTGAGCCGCACGCATCCTCACAGCAGGTTTGCTGTTACCCACAAGGAGAATAGTTCTAGCAGGACTCCAAAAATCCTAGCCAGAGATGGTGAATATTTTAAACTTGTCATGATCAAAAGCTTCATTTATGTCAATAAAACCTGATTTAGTACAGGGTTTCCAGGCTCTGGTGACAAGGCCCACTCTTTTCTAGGGAAAACACTGATAAACAAAAGCATCTCCTGAACTTCCAGAGAGCTCATTGACTGCAGGCTCTTCCCCAAGGAAATGACGGTCCGCAGGTGTTTGCAAAGCCATTACCACAACAGGGTTTTGATCTCCACAAAGATCTTTGAGTCTGCCTCTAACACAAGTGATAATAAAATAAAACTTAACCTTTTCCTTGAGAAAAGCCAAGTGGGTGCTTCTCTGAGCACAAGCTGCTCTTGACAGGCATTGGCTCTACCCTTCTCTTTTTTCTAAAATTAAAGATGAAGCTGGAAAAAGAGACCCAATCCTTAACTGTTTCATCTCCCTTTCACAACTCATGCTTTTAAAGTCAGAAGCAATATTTGGATGAGGAAGCACCAGAAGACACCATCACCATGTCAGCATCCCATCCCACTGCCTCCTGCCCTCGGAGTGATGGCAACCACCACGCACACAAAGCCTGCACCCACAAGTCCGATTCTGAATTCCCGTAAGACCGCCTGCCCTTCATTTATATTCCTTTTCCTGTCAACATGATGGTGACATTAACAAGCATACTCAGAAGGGGGCTTTGTGCCAATTAACAATTTCTCATTAGCTTAATTAGGGGACACATGTTTTTAATCACAGCTAAGAATGTAGAGTGATTGAAGAATTGATTTGGAGCTTTTGAAAGCATCACTGTCAGTGCATGGAATTTAATTCAGCAGATGTGGTTAAAGAAAGAGAGCAAAGGCCTTAAATGACTTTGGCTAAACGAGCTTAATAGCAGGCTGAAGCACAAGGAGCCACAGTTACACGGACAATAGTGCCCCATCATCAACGATGACAGTCTGCTCTGAATTTTCAAGACATTGAGAAACATCTATAAAAACACCGCCAACACCATCAATTTAATTCTTGGATTGGCATCCATTGTTTTGCAGTACCAGTATGTCCTTGTCTGCTAAGTGCCATGCCTTCTCTAAGCAGGACATGCTCCCTCCCAATCATCTTCTCCATGATTACCTTTCCCAAAGGTAAAAGGATTGCAGCATCCTGGTTGTTTTATCTCAGACATTTCAGTTCCATTCCAAAAATCTTCTCCTAGACCCTTAAAGTGACAAAGTACTCTGGGACATCACTCACCCAGGGGTAGGTTCCCACATGTAATGAGGAGGTCTCAACATCATCCAAAGCATACAAGCTGCTACTCCTCCAGTAGGGCTCCAGTCAGGCTTACTGCTGACAGAGCCATTTGCAACAAGAGACCTTTGCAAACCAGATGAGATGATACAGCTTTAGTCAAAGTAGTCAGCCCTCCTCTCCTTGGCCAGAATTCAGCCTTTCTATTAATAATCAGCTAACTGAGGTGCCTAATTTGAGATCCTACATACCATAACTTCCTTCTGTTCAACAGCTTCACCCCAAAGATATAATCCTTCTTCCTTATCAGGGAAGGCACATATCACATCAGAAATTATCATCTCAGCACTGACTAGGCTAGTGCCATGTCCCTTGCGTAGAATTCAGACCACCTCAGACCTCCTTTAGCATCAGCATTATGCACCCTCTCCCCCTAAGTTAACCCCAGCAGTTCTCAAAGGAGAGGGAAACAAGTCAAAGGCATTTTGAAGCCACCTGTGTTAAAAGTCTCCCTGTCACTAGACATTTGAACCAGAGTCAGCATCAACACAGATCAAAGCTGTGACACCTAAGCTGGATGTTTTGAAAAACTAACTGCGGCTTTGCTTGGTTTTTCGTAGGATAATGCACTGTGTCACAGTGGGAGATGCAGAAGCACAGACCTATCAAAAGGGCTTCATTGCAAAAAATGAAGGTGTAATATTCTTGCTGCTGGAAGCAAATGCAAATTCTGGCATCTCTCTGCCTCTCCATCTTCCCGATCAGCAGTTGTCATTCCCTTGTTCATTGTAATTCTAACTTTCATTTAATAGTGTTACTTAACATATCCCTTTTGTCATCTTATCCTGACCTTGCCTTTGAAAAATTGGAACATAACACGCTATAGCATTTGCACAATGCAAGAAATGACATTTACCAGCAACAGTATATATAGGAATCAAAGCCCCAAGGTCTTTGATAGCAGTAACAGTATTTATGCAAGTGCTAAAATGAGGATTTCAAGCAACAAAAACTATGAATGGAAATATTGACAGCATGGGCTTGACAAAAAGAGGTTACCTCTAATGCAGCTGGGTCAGCAGATCTGACCCTGTTTCTATACTACCTCTACAAACCATGAGTCTGTAATCAGAAGCCACTTTTTAATCCAGTCTTCTGCTTCACAGACCACATCACTGCCTTCTTTACAGGGAGAAGGAGCAGATTAAATGGCTGCCCAACTTTAAATACACCTGAAAAGTAATTGCACTACAGACTCCCATTGCCTTGACCTTGCATTGGCATTCATACTCACCATTATAACTCGGTACCATTTTACACATGCTCTTTAAATGACTGGACACAGCTCTGGGTGACAGACGTTCTAGGACTACAGCTTTGATGAATACCTGTATTGCCCCACATCTCAGCCACTGAGTCAGGTCTGCTGGTTTAATGCACCCTCATCCTGCACCCACAAGCCCATTGCTCTTTTAGGATGCTGAGCAGCTCTGTTCTAGAGGACAACTTGTCTGCTGGTTTCATCCATCAAACTTCAGAGTCACAAGTTTTAATTTCTTTCACATCAGCCACCTCCAAGAAATTTCCTTATCAGGTTGGAGACACAGTGCGGGTATTGCAACAAATTCTGGTTGATTCCAAATCATCTCAGAGTTGTTTGTCACAGGATTACATTGACCTTGTTAAAGCATTGTTGTCTTAACAAATTTGGGATATGTCATCTCAAATGAGAACGAGTTCACTGTTTACTAAACAGGCATCTAGATATCTTGTTTCTCCCCTTGATTTGTTTTTTAATGTATTCTCCTTTTCCCCACCCAAATATAATAAATATTGTGGAAAGGTTAAGGTCAGAAATAGATGGATTCTCTAAGCTAGTAGACTGGAAATATTCAACGAATGAAATCAGCAGAACTGAAGCCAGCTCTAATAGCTTTCATCTGTTATGTTTGCCTTCTTTCACTAATCTAATGCCCATGTTTTTGTAGGAAAGGAGTTAAACATAACTTTTTTCTTCCCAGATTTATGAGTAATATGTAGCAAATCGGGCAGATCACTCATGCAAACAGCAGCTTTCCAATTCTCAGAAACATTCATCTTGAATAAAAATTGTATGAGGGATTTTTTAGAAATGTCGCAGCCCTTGTGTAAGCATAGCTATTGATTTCACCTTTAGAGTAGCAATTATAAGATATATATATGCAACATCAATGTTGTTAATGAAACTTATCTTTCCCTACTCAGTATTCTGCTTATTTTCTTATATATAGCAATTGAGGGAAGTTAAAAGTCATCCTGCAGTAGGAGTTGGTGATGTATTACAACAGATACTCATATTTTACAGAGTATCATTCATCCTGAGAGATCCCCAAGTGCTCGTGAAATATTTGCATAGGCACACATTTTCTAAAGCAGTGGCAGAAGAGAGGCTCTGCTCTTTCAACAACTACACAGAAGTCAAGAGGCAACAGGTTTCGTAAGAGCCAAAGCAGCTTGAGAAGCTGCACCAGTACAGGGTACACTCTTCATCCCTTCCCCAGGGAGGGGACAGGCAGCCACGTTCCCTGTGCCGCATCACATTGCAAAGGATAGACTGGGATTAAATACAAGAGGAGAAATCCCTGATTTTAATGGCAAGTGGAACATTGGCCAGAGCTTATGTATTTTCTCATCTCCAAAGATGAGGGGTTAGGCTGTGCTACTGAGACCTAATCTGTATTTCCAGCAGAATTACATCTATCACAGCTGTTGATTCACCCAACTAGTTTTGGATGTCATGCTCTTTTCTCCTTCCTATTTCTATTTATCTCTCTATAGCTAACTTTTCAAAGTCAAATTGATGATGTATTATGGAGGACAACCACATTTCATACAGCATCACAATTTCTGAACATCTCTGTCACCCACACAACAATTCCAGTGCTCTAGCAATATTAATGGATACTTCCTGAGGCAACGCTAAAGCAGCCCAGAGAACCTTCTGATGAGGGCAAAGCAGTTTATGGGGTGATCCATCAGAGCAGTGGCCTGAGACCCCCCAGTTTGACAGGCTATGGCAGGCAGCTGTGTGCAACCAGCAGCGCATGGCTGGAAGGGAACACACTCATATTCTATACTTTTCCTTTTGGCCATAAGCCTATAGCATCAGGGAGCCCTTTGGGAAAGGCACACAGGGCATTCAGCCGTTCTGTGTCTCCTGAAGACACAGCACCTCTCCAACTTCAGATTTTATGTTATCATGGTTCATAGAGACAGTCAACTTCGGCCTACAGCAAAAGCTGTATCGCTTCTCACATCCTTTCCTCAAGACTGACAAAAACACCAGAGAAGGTTAGAGAAGGAGAATTACATACCTTCTGTAGCAATCTGTTTGAAGGAAATCAAAGGTCTTCATTGACAAACACAGACTACAGGTTCAGCCCTCAAAGGCTCCACCCCAGAAGGGTCACTGCTGGCTGGCACATACACAGAACACACATGGTTTCAAGCCAGCTTGCTCACACACCTAGCTCTTCCCCATCACTTTTCAGAGCTATCTACAACTTTAGGATCTGTTCTGCAAGGAGACCTCTCCCTAGCAGGATCACCCAGCAGAAAGACAAGCATTCCCACACTCAACAAGCAACCTCCCACCAGCATCACCCACAAAGCCCCAGCTCCCTGGCTTTATAGCTCAACTGCAGTGATTTTGGACACACCTGCAGGCATGACTCAACAGCAATTACCAAGCAGGCTCCATAAATTATAATGATTAATTGATAACAGTAACTTTAAGCACCTGCAGTTTTGAAAAATAAACAAACAGTCAATTAGAGAAGCTTACAACTCATACCTGAGTCGCTGCTCCCCTGCTTTTTTTTATTTATTTATTTTTTTCTTCTTTCTTTCTTTCTTGTTTTGGGTAATAAACCTATGATGTTAACCAGAACCGATATTGAGGCACTTCTTTGAATGATGTTGTCATTATCAGCGTTCAATTCAGAAGGTGAGGCCAAGAAGTCAATGGCCAAGCTAGTCTATTAAAAGCAGGTCAAGGAGAAACAATGCACTGGGGAAAATTGAAGAAAATTATCTATTATCTTGGGGCTTGAATGTCAGCTGAGTCTTCTGGGCAATACAAGTAACAACAATGAGCCATAGCCTGCCAGGCTTAGGTGCTTGGAAAGTGGCTGAAACTCACTGGAAAAGGGAGAGCTTTTAAAATCACTGAAATACAATAATTTTTACAAAGAATATAATTAGTTTAAATATTTATAGAATATGAAATAATTACTGCAAAGATTAAGAAAAAGAGGGAAACTGTTAAACAAATAAAATTACTATAAACACATTTCTCAAAGAAATAAAAGGATTATGGCAAAGCTTGCCTGTGAAAATTGATAAAAAGCCTTATTCTTAATTTCCTCTCCATCCATTAAGAGCTAGCCATGTGGAGAAATTATTAGTAGCTGTAATATTTCAACCTGTATTTTTAATCAGTCATTCAAATTAATGCAAAGCAGATGGAATGGACCATATTTTCCTAAATCACACACATTAAAATATGTAATTGAAGTTCTTGAGTGTGGAAACTAAAATGTACTACAGTCACAGTCCCAAGTCTGCCGTTATCTACCCTGACCTACCAAACCAAGGGCAGGTACCACGGACTCGTGACACGTCTGGAGCATCTCCTGTGCCACGCTGCAGATGAGCCCTGTTTTGGGAGTCCTCATTTGGAAATGATTTGTAGAAAGTAGGGCGATTAAAAGCGTGGTCCATATTTTTTCCCGCAAAAGGAAAGAGAGGCTGGTCTGTCTAATCAATTTTTGGCAGCTAATTGTCTAACTGGTTATTAAAAGTCATCAGCGGTAGTTCAAACACAAGACTCGAGATTTGTCCGACATGGGGCATCTCTGCTGCTCTCATGCAACCATGTCAGAGCGGAGCCATCGATCCTTCCCAGGTCCGTGATGGGCCCCATCTCCCGTCCGTAGCTCCTGGGAGCCTGAGCGCTCCTGTTACGCCCCGGGGATGTGCAGTCCAGGCTCGTGCACCCTGCTCGGTACCAGCGGGTCCTGGGGCTGCAGCAGCACCCGGGGAAAAAGCAAGAGCATATGCGGCACCAGGACAAACACGTCTCCCTCTCACAGAGATAGTCTGGCAAGAGCTCACATAAAGGCGTGAAGAAAGTTGCTGCCAGGATGTAAGAAAAGAGAGGAGAAGACAGCTGGCCTCTGAGCACAAAGCACGATCTTTCACACAAGCACCACGGCCAACAAAGCCTTTCCTCCCCCCGACGTCCCTTCTGCTCCTTCCCCATTCACAGGAACCGGCAGCCTCGTCGGACGACTAACGAAGGTTTATGCAAACTGCTACTGACATTTGGAGACCAATTAAGCATATGTGCATCCACCTATGCAAAACAGGAGCGTAGAAAGCTGTGTTACAAGGAACCCTCTTTGGAAGGGGCGATTCTAGGACATCCTCCAGTGAAGCGCATCTCGATTAGGATGTGGTTGGTCGTGCAAAAAACTCCGCTGCCCCAGCAGGGTCATGCAACCATCAGTGTCTCTCACCGAGTTGTGCCTCCTTTCCTCTACACCAAGTGGTTAGAAAAAGATGTTGCATATTAACCTGGTACGTAGGATCAATGTGTAAAATGGAAAACTGAGTGATGGCTACTGTTATCTCATCTGGGAGAGGCACGCAAACGTGCCGCCATTCATCTGTAGCAACTGATCACAGTATTTTATCTGGCAGCTTCTAAGGGAGAGGGAAATTATTTTTTTCCTACATTTCCAAGCTCTTTAATGATCAGAAATTCAAAATTTCCATTCCACTTCAAATGTTAATGGGTTTGCTTTCTGATTTGCAGAAATTGCCATGTTTATACACTAAAATGGTAAGCACCGAGTGATGACAGATGAAGATGTGCACTGCGAAAAAATGAACTTGGATGGGAAGGCTGGGTTAAAAACAAAACAAAACAAGTCTGAAGGAAAAAATTAAGTCTCCAGTGAAAAGCAGAATTAAACATACCACAATATTTCCTACTATTTCTATCAGAACCCCCAGGTAGATTCCCGCTGTGTAAAGGGGTTCAAAATTCACTGGAGCTTGCTTTGAAAGGAAAACCTTCTCAGATAAGGCAGGTATGTTTGTCAATACAGTGTTGCTCTTTAAATTATAACTTCATAGTTAATTAATGTTTTCTAAATTGATGTAAATATATCCATGTTAATCAAATGCCACTTATTTCAGTATTCTTTTCAGAGGAGTAACTGCTCTTCTGTTCCAAATCAAATACAGATTTTCTTCCCTATCAGAGGGGGTTTGATTTTCTTGTTTTTAGATCTGTTTGTATTAACTTCTGCAAATGCAACAACAACTTTCCCTCTGCAGTTCGGTTTGCTCCTTCTCACAGCTGGTAAAACCTACACAACAGCAGCGCTGCTGTCCCCGGGTCCAGGCTCCTTCCCAGGAGTCGCCTTCCCTCGTTATTGCAAACCTTGGGCTTGATTTCAAAAGATTTTCCTCCTGGCAAAATAAAATATTCTTTCCAGGTGAGTCTGGGGAGGTAGGCAGGCAACGACGTGCAAACCACCGCGCGGAAGGCTGTGATGCAAATGGTTTGGTCAGTTTGGCTGCGTTTGGAACAGATCCCGGGATAAACCCCCTAGTTAATCCTGCAATCGCAGACTCCAGCCAGCAACGAGCAAGTCCCCTCTGCCGGGATAAATCTGTGGGCAAGAAGCCAGTGGAGCTGTGATAGCGTACACTGACTGAGAATCTGGTCCGCTGTTTCCAAATAAATAAAAAAACCCACCGACAGAAGGTTGGCTACGTGCGTACACGGAGAGGGAGGCTTCAAACAGATAAATCTGGAGGAAAGCGCAAGGTCTGCAGGGGTTTTTGATGGATTACGTTGCATGTTTGAACATAATACACATTAAGGCTGGAGACACTGATGCTTTGAATGGTGTGAAATTCCATCTAACGTGGGTTGTTTGCCTGACACAAACATGTTTAGCACGAGATGGAACAAAGGCGAGAAAATCACAGCAGAGTTTTTGAGTGATGCTTGAAAAATTGTTTGCTCTTCCTCCCCCCACCACTTGAAAAATGCTACTTTTTTTTTCCTCCAGCCCCATACCTCTCCCCCCTTTTCTGGTAATGGCTTAGTAAATAATTCAGAGAAAAAACAAGAACCAGAACTGAGTGTAATAAAAATGATGTCTCTATCTGCTGTTGAGGCGCATCGTGCCACTTAAGTAAGACAGATGGGAGGATATGCCGTACTTTGCTTAGTAAACTGCATTGAGAGAAACTGAATAAGCCTGAAATTAGAGCAGAGGGTGAGATGGGGGTGGATGTACTGGTACAGTGTTGCCTGACAAAGATGCAGGGAAAAGTAATTTACTCTGAAATGACAGTTTGAAGGGGGAAGAAAAATAAACACACAGGAGGGAGCTTAGACTCATTAGCAGCCCAGCCTCAGTATTTCATCATTAATAATAATAAAGAACCCAGCTGAACCAGTGACTCACAATAACACTCGAGTCTCTGAGTCTCCATTTTTAGTTAACACATAATAACCGGCAGTGCGGCGGGAACGCAGGATGAGGAATGGGGCAGATACAACGTGGGCTGCTGCCTCTGAAGCTGTGGACGGCACGGGCGGCCTCTTTGGGGAGCAGCACTGATTTATGCCAGGCCAAGGCAAAGGCGAGTGGAGCTGCAGCATTCCTCCAGCTTCGGTGTGTCCTGAGCACTCAGGGAACCAGCCCAGCTATGGGCTGGACGGGGCTCCATCGCTCCGGTGACTTCCACTCGGTGTTAGGACTATTGCCCTGGACGTGATATATATTCTCTGCCTATGGGAAACGGAGCAGCGGAGACAAAGGGAAATAGCGGTGGTGGCTTGTACACCGTGCTCGGAGGCCACGACGGGAGCATGGGTCGAGCTTAAACTGAGACGTGAGCAGATAGACCTCTTTGATCTAATCCAAGTTTAAGGACTAGGGTTGGTGAAAATAATGGTTTACCATTCATTATTCAAAGTCTTTACCTCACTTAGAAACCTTCCTGCTGGAATACATCTTCCATTTTGTCCTCTTCACATCATGCCGGGCTGTGGTCTTCTCAGCACTGCGAACTGACCAGCTCTGCCCTGGATCAGCGTTCCGGTGGGAAACGAGCCAGGGAAAAGGAGGATGCGAGCCGTGCTCATGCTTCAGTACATGGCCTTTTATCCACAGTCAGTAATGAGCCAGTATCTCAGAAGGACAGCATGCTGCGTTTATCGTGAAGGTCCTGTGCCCCTTTTCTTCAGATTATTGCCCTAAATCTGCAGTGCTAAAGTATCTCTGCGTGACTCAGTTTAGAAAGAGATGGCAGTCCCAATGGCCAAAGATCACCTATAACTGAAAGCGCATTTTCAGTTAAGCCTCGGACCCAATGTGCTAAACAATTCTGACAATCTAAACACTTATTTTGGTGCCAAAATGGAAGCCGAGCTATTTAGAAGAGCTTGTCTTTGAATTTTGAGTGTTGAAAATTTGGCTTTCAGTATACCTCAGATTCAGACCTTAAGTATTTTGCTTCCACTGGAAACCAAATAAAGCACAACACCCCCAGAAAGTCCCGCATTGCTTTAAGGTTGAAGCATAATTTATAAATATTGATTGTGTGCTGGAGGCTCAATCTTGCAAGGTGCTGAGTACACACACATCTTACTGATGCCCTTTGGACAGCCTCAGGGGAAAGACACTTGATAAATGCACAATACAGTTATTCTAGCAACAAGAAGTGCCAAGTACTGTTATTGTTACGTCCCTTCAAACACAAGTGCAGATTTGTTTTGAAAGCACACATATAGTGGAAGTTGCAAGGTAGAGGCTCAATACATTAATTATGCCTCAGCATGAGAGCTCTGACAGATTATGGGCAGACTAATTAAAAGTCTTTAATTAAAATACATAGTCCTTGCAAAACTCAGACTGGACATGGAAGAGCTGGCCCTAGGCAGGTTGGGAATGACCTTAATGAAGGCACCCAGAACCAAACACACAGTGTCTTCGCTCGTTCTGCATCAGCAGATCACCAGCGGGGTGTGAAGACCTGACCGGCAGATCTCGCACACGTTAGGAGCAGACTGAGTGCTCATTCTCAGTCTCAGGGGAAGAGAAAGTGCCTGCCCCCGGAAAGAAGTTGTCTTGTCATCTGGTTTGCTTCCATCTCGGAATCCGGATGGACTGAGCCCAGGCCGGCTCGCCCAGGGAAGGCTCGTGTCCCGTTCCTGCCATGCCAAGCACTGGCCCTGCAGGGAAGGGAGAAATGGGACGTGTCCCTGCAGCTTATTGTCCAAGCGTATGAGGAGAGCAACAGTCTGGTCCTTAATGGGTGCTGTAGTGCTTCTGCTTCAGAGATGTAATCTGAAAGGATCTGTTTATAATCCTGGAAAAGTGCCCCAATGAAGATGCTGAACTCAAAACTGGGAAATGCTTCACTTTTTTAAAGCGAAGCTTCTGGTTTTCCCTTCTTTGTTCTGTACCAGAAAGCGCAACATTTGGGTTGTAAAGACTAAGTATCACTTTATGTTTTATCATGAAAACCTTGGCTTTCAGACTCTTTCTATAGGTTCAACTGAATCTTTTCAACTAAGTTATGGTTTATATTTACATAAATTACCATATGAAACTTGTTAATATTTTCTGAATATCCTTTTTCATAGTGCTATTAGACAAGGTTCTGTGCTTTTGTTTGGGACTCAATGTCAGCAAATCAGAATTCATGACTGTGATCAGTTAGGAACACAACAAATAATTTATTCCCTAACATACAGTCTGGGTGTCAAATAATCCATCCTGAGAAACACTATCTGAAATCAGCAGAATTTTATCATGCAAATTACAGGAAGTGTTATCATTGGGAACAGCGGGAAGTTCCTGATTCACTGTCATTTACACATTAAATGAGCTCAGACATGCTTTCATGGAAGGCACTGTGCTGGGAACGTGCTCTGGTCTCAGGGTTTTTTTAGAATCACCAATAGCAGGAAAGGGCAAGAAGAATTTCACCTATTGAGAACAGCTCGTTGTTGGATTACTTCATCTACAGCACAATTCCCTGCTGGTGCAGTTATTTTATCAACAAGTTAGGCAGCAAGCTCTACACGTCTCCATTGGGGCCTGTCTGCAGTGTGGATGAAAAGGTGCTCGGTTGGCTCTGTAGGTGGTAGCCCTGGAGCTTGGCGAAGGATGGAACACCATCTCGCTTGGCTCCAAGTCAGCTGCTGGGGACATGCTCCGCTTGAGACGCCCGAGTCCTGCAGCGTCTTGGCCCGCAGCCTCACACAGACAGAAGACCTTCAAAACAAGGTTTTGATGGTTTCAAAACCATCATTTCTGAGTGCTAAGCACCGTGGCCTTGTCTTTATTGCCGAGAGGTTTACCTTTGAATGTAAACTATCCCCAGGTAAAAAAGCACAGTGAAGATAGTCATTTTTGTTCTGCCATGAGAGTACCTCCACATTCCTACCAGTGTTCATCTTGGAAAGTTTGCCAGGAAAGGACAGATTCACTTCAGATTATATCTGTGCACCCTGGTACTAGCTGAGTAGTTGTTGTCATCTCTGACGACGTGATGCTGACGCGTGTGCAGGCGAGCACTGTCGATTAGATCCTGCTGCCCAGGCAGGTAACTACATCAGAAGTGAACACCTAAACCTGCCTGGCCCAGCGGAGACCCCGGAGCATCCTAAAAGGAATATTCTCCTTGCAGCACACAGAGATGCTAATGCACTCCAGGTCAGCCCTACTTTCCTAATTTTCATGGAAAATCGAGAGGGAATTCCCCAGAATGATCAACTGTTCTTCAGCAGTGTCATTCTCCCACCCATAACAACAGGGTGGGTAGGACGGCAAATCTGGACTGCAGATGTTTAATGACAAGGGATGAAATTAGATTCCATCCACAACTGAGTCTAATTTCTCTGAGGACCATGAATCTGTCATTGGAAGGGGTGCTCACAGGAGTGGATGACAGTGCTTCCTCAGGACGATGATGTATTTGCGTGATCCGGCTTAATTCAGTCTCGGTCTTTCTCCTCTTCTGTAGATGAAAAACACACAGGGGTTTCTGAGGCTACTGTATGTTTTAAAGTTAATGGGCCTAATACGCTAGCAATAAGGACTCCTCCCCTTCTAGTCCTTGTTTTTGTGAAATTAAATTTTCACACATTAGATGTTCCCTAGGCAGAATTTCCAAGACAAGGAATTCCTGGTGAACACCGGAAAGAAAACCCGGAGCTGGAGCAGTGGCTCAGTTTGTCTCCGCAGCCTGGGCTTTGTTTCTCTAAGGAGCACCCCCAGCTCGGATGGGCTGTGCCTGTGTTTACCCTGACACCGAAACACCTTCCCTGTACAGGTGGGTGTGCAGAACAGTAGGAAACTTTTCAGTGACAGCCCAAACCCATGGAGTTGTGCAAGGAATCCAGCCGGAGCAGCAGCCAGCACCCTGCAACCCTCGCCGTGCCACGGCTCAGGGAACCCGACACGGGATCTGGGGTGCTCTGTCCCTGCAGCCACGTCAGGGTTTGATCCCGTCACGGTGAAGCACCACGCACAGAGCAGCTATCGGCAGAGCTGCTGTGCTGGAGCAATGCTTGTCCGTCACCGGTACCCTGGGAGCGGGAGGGAATACTGGCTCACCTTGCTTGCAGGCGGGGAGGGCAGCACCGCAGAGCAGGACACAACACAAGGCAGATGAAAGCTTTTAAATGCATCGGAAAGTAACCGACAGAAAGCATAAATATGATTATATTATTTTTCCATCTTTTCCTACTTCATTTCCACTGTCAAAGACGCTGATCTAAAGCTTCTGCTATCTAACACTTTACTCTTCCCCCTTTCTGGACTAGCAGTGGCACAGAGTTGTTCTCACCCCTTCACTCACAACACCGAGATAGGAAATTCGGAGTTTTAGTCCAGATTTCAGCACTTAAGTTTCAGAGGGATAACGATGAAAGGTATTATTTGACTTGTGAATGACAAACTACGTAGACCAGAGGATGACTATGCAACGGAGACTGAGCAGCTCTGAAATTGGTGGGACTCCAGCTCCACATTGCATCAGAACCCCACAGAGCTGGCAGGTAGAAATTTTGTAATATCCAGCCATTTAAATTGGGTTTTTTAGTGTTTTTTTGTTTGGGTTTTGTTTTGGAATTTTCCTGCTTGATAAAAGCGCCCTCTTCCCAATCCAGGCCCTTTGGGAGAGTTGAGAGCCTGTTGCCATTTCAACGGCTGGATGTTTTTTACTTCTTGTTAATCCCTTCCTCCCAACTGGCTGTTTCACCCTGCTTGCATTGGAACAAGGGAGAGCTGAAGATAAGCAAAACAGGCCAAACCCCCTATAACGGAGAGGTGATGAGATCACCTACCATCTGGAGCCTGTGGTCTTCCAAAGAGAAAACTCAAAAACTAATTAAAAATACTCTGTGTCGTAAAGGCTAAACCGCCAGTGGGACTGAGAATAAATTGGAGATCATTAGACCTTCATTTCTCTGCAGTATCTTCCAGTAATTTTAGTTTTGTGAACTAAACAGTTTGTGGCAGGGAGGAAAGTCAATGTAATAGGAAGAGGTTGCAGCAAGTCATGTAGCTCCGAGAGCGCGGAGTAGGAGCTCTCATCTCTCAGGATCGTTTTATTGACTTCCACCTGGTGCCTCTGCACAGGTACACACCTCCCGGTCACACATTCTCCTCTCCTGACAACGGGGAAGTATGTTTACAACGGCAGCGCTGGGAAAGAGATGTCCAGATCCCAGGAAAACCATCAGAAAACCCTCCTCAGTTTTAGGCTACTCCGCAGTTCCTATCCCCCTCCTACCGCGGCTCACACGTACCAGAAGTCCTTCTCTAACTTCTATCTTTGACTCTCACCTCAGCTCACCAACGTACGAGCAATCAAAAGTGCAAAACACCACCCTCTCCGCAACGCTCACTCTTATTACAGACGGAACAGAGTAACATTTCAAATTTCATTTCGGTGACAAAATCTCTCTAAGACATCACAGGCAGGCAGCAAAAACTAGTGACCTTCAAGGCTACTAAATGGACTTACTTTTTTTTTTTAGCCTAGCTTGGACCAAAAGGTATCACAGCAATAATTACTCTCTACGCTCGCCCCGAGCAGCGTGCTGCCTCGCTGCCTGGTAAGGTCAGGAGGCTCATTGTCAACAAACCTGCTAATCACACAAAAGGCAATTTCTCTTCCAGGGCCCATCACTCCATTAATGAACCCGTAAGCTACAGAACAGCAGTTTCCAAGATTTATAGATGTTTCTTTGCCTGTTTGGGGGCTATCAGCTCTGGAGAATAATTTCATTTTGCCAGACTGCATGGGACCAAGACGGGCATCTACCTTGCAGAAGCTGTTTTCTTTCCCTAAGCGGACTTTCTACGGTATTACAATAATAAATTAAAATTAGACTGTGTTTTACTGATAACTCCAGCAAGTGGACACCAGCGATGCGGTCTCAATCTCTCTCTGCCATTTGATTTACCAAGGCTTGTCTTGAAGGAGCTACAGAGTTATTTTTGCACCAGAGGTCTCTGGGTTGCAATCAACGACTTCATTTTTTCAGTCACTTAGCATCTGCTGTGTTGATTTCCCATTGATTTTGATCTGTACGTAGCCTTTAAAAGCTGTTATAGTGAAGCCCAAATAGTAGGCTTTCAAACTCATAAATATGGGTTAAGGCTAAGAGCAACTTTTGGCCAAGGGCAAGAATTGTGGAGAAGTGGTACAAAGCTGCCCACTCTCTTTACAACATCTCTTCCCAAAAAAAGGATGGCAGAAAAGGGAGTTGATGCTTTCGCAGGTCATCGCCTGGTCTGCAGGCAGCCTGGACAGCTCGGGGAGGCCGTCTCCTGCATTTCTTCATTTATATGTCTTCTATTAATATCTTTTTCTAATGTAGTGTAAAACACCAGGGAGACTGGCTTCCCGATACTGAGCAGCTCTTTACAGAAGAGGTCTTGATTTTGCTGGGGTTTCTTTCATTTTCCTGGTCCTTAAACAGCAATTCTTAATGCTCCATGTGAGAAGCAATCAGTTTATCAGAGAGAGGAATACTGAATCACCGCGTGTGACAGAAACCCGCTTGTCCTCCTGGTGAATATGGCCACAACCTCATCAAAGCTTTTCAGGGGAGATGATGAAAAGTGCTAATAGGAATTAGGTATTTAAATTGATGACTCAGTCAGGATTATTCAAAGTGATGCGCTGAAATTTGTTTTTCTCAGATGTTTGAGCCCCTCCGAGGGCCATAGAGGACCAGAACAAACACTAGAGATGAGAGAAGTGGAAATTCTCCGTGACATTGCTTTTTCACCTTTGGAAAGATTGGTTTTATCTACGCACAAATGAATAGGACTTTCACTCCAGGGACTTTGCTATGTTTTAAGAGCTTTTCTTGTCTTGATTGTAATGCCATTTGAAAACGGATCCGTGCAGTTTTATCTTCTCTCTTTCCATTAGTCCTACCCTTGCCAGTGACTGAGCAGCTCCTGTCCCAGGAGCACTGGGATGAGTCAGGGACTGGGATCTGGAGCAAGTCAGAAGACTGAGAGGTTCTTCTAAATACAGATCCCATTTCTTGATGAATTCATGCCATTTGGGGACCATATTAATCTGGCTAGCATTCCTCTGTAATTTATGCTTAGGCATAATCTTGAACACCTAAAAGGAGAAGTGCTTTATTTTCAAAGCAAAGCGAGCGATTCATAAAATATTGTATGTTGACATTTTCTGGAGAATATAAAGGGGCTCATTGCTCTGATTCAGGCCCTATTTGCATAATTTTTCCTTCACTCGCCACAGGTAAATCATGGTTAAATATTGAAGCATTTATCACCTGTGTATTTTCAAGCCAGACTTTATACGAGCATAAAAGAGAGGGACACACTTTCTCAAGCACATGCATCAAACTGCAAAAATATTTTGGCACTCGTCTAGCTCTGTACTCACAAAATTAAGACCCTGGCTGGCTCTGGGCATAAACACCTCTCTTTGGAGGAAATTCACCCTAGGATTATTTTTCACACGACTCCTAAGGCAGGTCCCAAAGCAGAACTGAAATGATGCACGGACTTAGGCTGCCATCTGCGCAGTGGTGAACTGCCCCCCGAGAACGCTCACGGAAATAAATATCGAGTAAAAGAGTGTGTGGATGTTCAGTCACCCACACCAGAGCCCCTGCTCTGTCAGCTGACCTGTTGCTATCCAAGTTTATTGCTCTGTAATGTCGAGACATTTAATTTGGCTTAGAATTACGGGCTACATCCTCCGCTAATGGAAATGGAGGTGAGTGTACAGCAGATGCTGACATGGGGATCACATCTTGCTGTTCAAGCTCCTGTTCAGCAACTCCATGATATGTAAATGGTCATCAATTAAAAATATATATGTATTTTACACAACGGAAGCTTTCGGCCTTTCGCAAGTGAAAACATGACAGACTAAAATGTGTCTGTTCTTACGCTGTCCACTTTCATTTCCACCCCAAACTGTGACTGAGGGACAAATAAATAAGTGAAAAGGAGAAACGCTACTGTTTGTCACATAACATCAAACATTTTCCCTTGTCTCATCCTCCATTTTCCCTTCTGTTGTCCTAATAAATAAAATAATACTTTGGGGATTTAGATTTACAAACAAACCATCTCTGTATTTGGCTATATCTTCTATACTAACGCAGGAGGAAGGTTCTGTTTCTCAATAACTAACTGTACACAGAAAATGCATACAAATTATTGCAGCTGTCGCTATCACAACTTAGGAGTAAATGCAGATGGCATGAAATAATATTCACAAACAGCTAATAGAATTTTAATGGCTTTAGAAAGAAAATAAAATGAAAGACACTGTATTTACTTGTGATATGAAGGGAATTTATAGTGTGCCAGTGCAAGTAACGAGTCACTTTGGACCTTGCATTTTCACATATTCAGAAGTGGGCAAGTCCCTGTGGGTTTTATTTATGGGAAGTTTAAATAGCAATCATAATTTGTGAAATATTCAAGGATGCATCTGCATAAAGTATGATGTTCGCATTATGCAAATGTCATGTATGATGAATGAAATGCATCAAATGTCTTGAGGACACCCAGATGTTAAGCCTACCAGGATGCCAGGAAACATGGAAGGAGGGAACATGATTTCTTCTTGAGTTAATTGATTTTCATGTTCCAGCATCACCTTCTAAATACTTCCAATCAAGAAGCAAACTACAGTCACAGTTCACTTGTTGTGGTTGTCTTTTTCAATCATCATTCCCACGTCCCTTTTCCCAGCACAGTCCAAGAATCAAGGCAGCCTTTTAAATGGTTAAATGAGATCATTTCCATACACACATAGCATTCAAGTGTGAATGCTCACTAGTAAAGTGCTACATTTGGAGCTGTACTTGCTTTATATTTTTTGTTCAGTGGCCAACCAAATGGGCAGAAAGGCCGTGCTACATCTCCCTGTAACAGGCATTGAGGATGGAGGAATTCCAGCCCCGACACAGAACAACGGCCTGAGAACCAGAAGACAGATGGGGCTTTGCGGGGTGGCACAACGCTGCCGTGGCTGTTCCTTGCAGATTTGGGAGTACACACCATAAAGATCCATATGTGCAGAAGAGTGACATTTATGACAGAACAAAAGTCTGTCCTATTAAAATGATCAGAAGCTGTGCCTTTGACTTTATTTAGATGCTATTTCATCCCCAATACTGATCACATTCAGAACCATGCCCTCCCACCATGAGCCCCGTTATTTTTTGTTGAGCCATTCACCGTATAGACAACGTAATACTGGCCTGTGTCACACAGCAGGTCTGCTGGAGTTGTGAGCTATAACCTGATGTCCCAGAGCTGGAATGAATAAACTCTGGGTTATTGTGAAATTCTACAGCTCGTGGTACAAATTAATTCTCGGATAAAACACTGTTTGTCTCTTGTACCATGCACAAGGCTGACCAACAGAACCAGAAGCTATTCAGGATAAGGGCAAGGGCTCATATCGTTTTCACTGGTAGAAGAGCAATGAATAAATAACTAATTATCACACGTATCAGGAAAAATTTCTACTGATCTTCCTTGTCTTTGGGGCAAAGAGACAATGGCCATATTTTTATCCTGTTACTGCTGAAGAAACTAAGAAGTTTTCTTTAAATGAAC
Source organism: Aramus guarauna (assembly GCA_013400195.1). Lineage (NCBI taxonomy): Eukaryota > Metazoa > Chordata > Aves > Gruiformes > Aramidae > Aramus > Aramus guarauna. The sequence goes on along the minus strand of VXBL01002384.1, from coordinate 583,173 downwards.
AGGGGCACGTCGATATAGCTTTTCCATATGGTAGAGGAGGAGGAGGCTGCAGTGGGTGGAACACGGAGCAGATGTTAAGCACGTGCTAAGAATTCACACGCAATTTCTAATGTAGTTAGTATTCACTGAAGTCATGAACATGCCAATGGTGGGAGCAATCCCACTTTGACCCAGAGGGAAAAAATTAAGGGGAAAAAACCTTAAAAGTATTTAAGCAACTGACAAGCCAAATCTGCAATTTATATATAAATATATATCTATCCAGAGTGCCCAGCAGCAGTGCTTTGCCGGAGGGCTGCAGTCGCGCCTGTCCACCCATGGGTCAGTCCCACCAGGTACCTCTGTAGAGCACCAAACCCCTTCGCTTTCTTGAGCTTAGGTGCTAGAGCAGACTACGACTCTTAGCGGCATCACTGAGATGCTGATGGTGAGATGTAGTAGCCAAAGTTATTTATTTTTTAACGGCGGCTTCGAATAAAATTGAGTAAGCTCATAATTAAGTTAGAAATGTAAATCTCAGTTAACTTCAATGATGCTGATCTTATTGATACGGCAAATCAGTAACTGTCTTGAAATGACAGATTAAAACTGATAAAAATAATTTTACTGTTGAGCACATCATTTGATGTCATAAAAAATGGAATTTGTGAAAGCCAGTTAAAATGAAGACTATTGAATCTGTTCACTGTGATAGATAGCTTTTAAACGCATGTAACTTGCCCACAATCTGAAATTCATAATAATTTTTGAAAATGTCCCCAGTAAAGGAACACTCACACATAAATACACATTTTTGTCTGACAGGAAAAGCATTCTATTTTAAATAGCAATATATATCCTCATACCTTCTACTCAGTTTAAATTTAGGAGAGTGATGTGTGTGTGCCTGTACTTAACCGCAGACAGCAGGTTATCCGTAAGCTGGTTCCCAACTGGCAGTTGTTTAGTCTGAGACTTTCGAAAAACCCGTCAGGGCTCTGCAATCCATATGGAAGAGTAAAGTCAAGAATAAAATTTTTCTTGCACCAGACGCTATCAGGCAAAGTGATTAAAACTACATCAGTCATTTGAGGTAATAGGAATACTGTCTATGGAGCCGATTGCTGCTACAGGATCAATAGCTTCTGTTTTATAACAAAAACCAAATGCCTCGGCTTTGCTTGCACTTTTTCTAGCAGCGAGGGGCTATTATCCAATGGCTGCACTCAATTCCATTGACATCCACTCTTAAATGTTATGGATTCCCAAAGAGTTCATGCAAATTCAAGTTATATCTGTCATTAAAACACTCTGCTCGAGTCTCTTTGGGAGTCAGAGCAATCGCGGTTGTGTATGTGTAAAGCGAGCGCGGAGTTTCACATCCAATTTTGGCTTCTAACAGCTTATGTTGCAATCTTTACTCTGCATAAATACCAACCCGGCAGCCAGGCGCGGGAGAGAGCGGATCCGAGGGACCTGCGGCTGATGGTCCGGATAGGTCCGGGCAAGCTCTGTGCGACCACTGCAACTTTCCCAGCCAGACCCTCTGACCTGACTCAGTTTCCCCAGCAGCAGGGTGGGGATAACGACACTTACCCATGGCCATCCCACAGGAAATTGTGGGGATTAGCCGGTTAATGTGTGTTAAGTGCCCTGGAGATGGAATATGCTAAGCAAGTGGAAAGCACGGTTATTAGCCGATCCCTCACCGCCCGAAGGATTGCTCCCCACAGTCCCTTTCTCGGCGCTTTGCTCCATCTGCTCCTCCATGCTCTGATGGAGCCCGACCTCTCCTCGTGGGAGAGCGTGATGCAGCCTAACAGACATCACTGCTCAGAAGCCATTTCTGATATTAAACCTCAATATTCTTGACTTAATTTCAACCCGTATTTCCTTGCTCTACCCTCACGTTTAGCACTTGCATTTTATTTGTCATTAATAACACATACCAGAATATATAGTGGTAATAACATAATAGTACATGATATTGTTCTTCCTTTGACTTGGGACTTCTTTGCTCTTTGCTGATTTGTATTGCAGCTCTCCTTAATGTATTTCATGTGTGTGAGGGAGAATTTATACTGCGGTGAACCAAGGCGCTGGCTTTAATGCATCTCTTTCCCTCACCTCCTCGGAGTGCATGAATCTTCCACCTCCCTGATGCTGCACAGATATTAAACACATTATTCTGGCTTGATTGAATACTAGTGAAATTAAATTTCTTCACTGCCGTACTCTTTTCTGCCGAAGCTGAGCAGGGAACATGCACTCAGGAAAGTAGAAAGGAAAGAGGGGAAAAAAGGAGAGGATCAAGCACTGAACTAGAGAGTGACCATTTTCACCCCCATTAGCAGTTTTATGCTAGATATGATAAATTTTAGCGTCAGTGGTGCAAATTCCAACATCTGCTCCATCTCTGCCTCGCAGACGTATTGACAGGTGTAGTCCTCTTTCCAGTACTGCTTGGGAGCTGACAGATGGACTGTCAGCAGTAAATAAAGGGTAAATCCCACTGGCAGAGGCAAGGGGCTCCTGAACTTTTCCTTTGTTTTCACTCATTTGATTTCACGTGTCTACACTCTGTACTCACTGTCTCAACAGCATTTAGCAAGGAATTTCCTTCTCTTTAATCCTTTCTCTTTATCTCCCCTGAGAAGATGAAAGCTGAATGATGTTAATCTGCCAAATATTCCTGATCATTAAGAGTGCAGTAGAAATTACCACCCTGACTGGAAATTAATTGCAAAATAAAATGAGGTTGGAGGGGAATGTCAACACCTGAACATCATTTCTTCTCACACACTGAAGGACGGGGGTCTGCAGACCTAGAAATCTGCATAGAACCAGAACTGGTGAAACAGGGCATGGACCAGCCCTCTCCAGAGCCATCCCATGGTGGTCACCTCCAGATGCTCAGTCCAGGCGACGTGGCAATACGGACACGCACCAAGGTCCTAGCACTGCCCCCTTAATTCTGCTCTATTTTAGCGTACAGTATTTGCTCTGTGGTCAGATTATGCTGCAACTACGCTGACATCGGGGTTTGCCAGTATTTCAGCAAGGCTGAGATGTCACCACTGGTTTCCCTTCCCAGATTTGGCCCCACAGCCGGTCCCGTACGTGGCTTTGGCCCGTTCAGTTCAGTTACGGGAGGTTGGTATATCCCTGTGAAGAGGACCACGTTTCAGGTCCTTCAGAATGCCTGCAGAAAGCATTTAGGCATGAGATGAATGGAATGTTTGTATGAAGAGAGATGGAAAGTCTTTTCCCAAGTCAGACCTTTTCAGATAAGCATCTTTGTGTCTTGGAAAGTATTGTTATTAATGCAAAAGCACAACCACCAAAACCCAGAGATCCTTGCACAGGCAAGGATATTATGTGGCTGTCCAGAAAAAGCCAAAGCCACGGCTGATGGGACACTGACAGCCAAGATCTTCTGCAATTTTTTGTTTGTGCTTTTAAAAAGCTTGGTGTAACTGCTAATCATTAATACTGATTAATAACTGAATCCATGGCAGACTCACTAATTGTACACTCTCACTACAACTCCAGCAGCTACCCTGCACATCATTTAGTTATTATTCAATGGTATTGGTACAACGAGGATTTGTGCACAGACTCATGGCAACAGAGAAGGATGGTTAACAGGCCTGTTCATGAAGAAGCTTGGTACCCCACATTGCAGTTTATTTTCATCATAAACTTGTGACTTGATAGACAAACTTTGTTAAGCAGGAATTGTAAAACCAACATGGGATGGCTGGGGAATTACAGATTTAATTATTTGAAAGTTTAGTTTTGTTCGCAAGGGTCAGTTGTACCAAGAATAAAGAAACTCTGGTACTTTTCTGCACCTGTCAGGAATACAAAAATTCACACCTGAAGGAAAGATCCAAAGCCACTGAAGCCAGTGGTGAGAATCTCATTTGCTCCTGTGTTCTTTCACTTGGGTCTGAATGCATGGAATAAAATAGCAGGAGGCAAATCCCGATTTTTTTATTCCATTCCTATTCATGCAAAACTCCTGCTAATGCCAGCTGGAGCTCTAGGGGGAAAAGGGCAGTGCCATGTGTGAATAAACTCATCTAACTCATCTTTATGCAAAGCTTTCTGTCTGCCTATATCTCCGCTGACAAGGAATGAATCCGTCGTCTCAGGGACAGAAGAAAGTTTGTTGCTTCCTCATAGAGCAAGGTTTTTTTGGATTTCGTAATTCCTCTTCAGCTGCTGTTGATATTTATAATACTTGAGCATTACAAGTAGAAATAACAAGAATCCTGGACATTCTTCGACAAGAATGAGGTTACCCACTGGGAAATAAAACCATGCAGAAGTCGCTTTGCTGTTCCTACTTTTCTGATGAAAGAAACTAAGCTAAGATACCACGGAATTTGCTGGCTTTCCTGTTGAATATATCAACAGTGTTCCTGTATTACAAATCACATTTTGTTGTCTTTTTTTTTTTTTTTACATTAGTTGTACAACTCCCTTTAGCTTAAAATATTCCCTGCTTATGAAGGTTATGATAACCTGTCTGTCTCCTGTGAGCAAGACAGTATAAAGGCATTTTCTGGGCAATACGAGCAATAACAATGATTTGGGAGGTTCTGCAGAGCAGCAGAGGTACCCGATAACCCGCACGGCGTGGGCACAGCCCGTCACGGGTGGGCACAGGGGTGCCAAACCGGCTGGGAGGAGGGAAACAGCAAAAAGCAGAGAGCTGGCCAAGAGGTGTCTTGCACATTTTCAAGCCAGATGAGGAAGAGGGAGTCTCACAGCACTGGGGACAGGGGGTCAGCGGAGCAGAAGTCAGTCCTGCGGCACTGAAATCAAGGAGGAGGACTAGCTGAGTCCCCGAGGCCGAAGGCTCAGCAGAGAGAGACTTCGCCCGCGCTGGGTGAGGGGCTGGCTGGATCCTGGCAGACACACACTGCAGCTCCTGCGGCATCCCCTGTCCCAAATGAAAACTGGCAGATGGTCTCACCCAACTCTGAGGAGTGTATCTGCTCGTCCGGAGCCATGCGCGGGTGATGGTGCTGATCAGACAGGAGCTGCGAACAGGCGCCGGCTCTGCGGTCCCATCCTGAGCGACTTCTGTGAACACCCAGCAACCCCCCAGTCCCGAACCGCAGCCTCCTCGAGCCTCTTTAGCGTGAAAGGACTAGGACACGGAGACTGCATTAGCTTTCATATGCGCTCACATGTCAAAACCAAACTGATCAGGAATAAAACACTCTGATGTAACTTAGACAAACATTCAGAACTGCTTATAATACATACACAAGTGACAGACCTAGGGAAAAACTGTACCACATTTGAACTTCAAAGCCTTTTCTCTCCCTTAGTTCCTAGCTGCTTGCCAGGACCTGGCGAGTCCGTAGATCTGGGTTTTCTCTGCAGGAGCTGGTGGTAGTTACTAGTGCTTAAAACTGTTTAGGGAGACGGTGTTTCTGCAGTCATTAGACTCATTAGGCTGCTTTTCAAGCTGAGAAGCAGCTCTCCAGAGCAAAACTATTTGAACACAAAACTTAGACCGGAAATTCTATAATACTTGGCTTAAAAATATTAATTTGGGGAGCGGGGAGAGGAGTTAATGAATTTCACACTCATGAAGTGCTATCAGATTTTGGTGCCATCTGCTTATGCTTAAGACAGTTTCCAAGGCAGCTTTCCTGTTCTGTGTCAAGCCTCTCCTGGTGAGAGACCATGTTCGAGGGAGAGGGGTAACCTCTTCTCCGTGCTTGGCCTCCCAGGGGAGCATGGATCAAGCGTTACAGTCTGACGCTGAATATATGTGCAGTCAATTTATAAATAGCAACAGCTTTCAACTACTTTGTTGAAGGAAAGGGGGAAATGAAATAGAAGCAGAAAAAAATGGTACATCATGCGGCAGAATGGATTCATGCTCTTCTAAAGACAATTTTGCTTTTGTTCTGCACTGTATTCATTTATTCTCTATTAATCCTAAAGCATAACAAATTCATGGAGGAGTTATTTCCCCCACCAGAGAGAAAGCAACAGAACAAGCAAAATCCTAGTACCGACGTAAGGTGGAAGGAAGGAAGGAAGCAAGCAAGGCAAGTTACTGCACATTTTGGAAGGGAGTAGAATATAATTGCTCTTATTAGAGACTACTCAGGACAACAGAACCACCTTCCAACACGGCCATGAGCCGCTGCTTGTGTCTTGTCACGGGACACACGTCCTAGCTATCTGTCTGCATCAAAAGACAGAGTAACTCTTTGAACAGAATAAAGCATCAGCTCAGAGGGGAGTCATTTTCCGAATGGTAAGAATTACAACAGTGTACCTCGGAGATCTTCAATGCAAATAGTCACCTCCTCTGACACCGCGCAGCTTGTGGGATCTACAAGATCACACAGCACAACACGGGCTGAACAGGGCTAAGGTCCTTTGAAGAGACGCAGCTGAAAACACCAGTTGGATGTCAACAGAAAACCCAGTAACAGCATTTGCAAACTTGCGTGTACTGTGATGAGGCTGGAATGTAGAAGCCTCCTGTTTGCAGAGATTTTTTGCACATTTTCCAACAGTTACAACCAATAGCCCGATGGCATTACACTACATAGTTTGTCTGTATCTGCTTTTGCATAAGTGCATTTCTTTCGCTCTGGTCACTTCATTTACACACATTTTGGCATTCTGCAAGAGTCTAAGCACTATATTCTGCGTTGCACACACGCTATTACAGGAAAGTTTCAGATATTCACAGAACTAATGGCAACAAAAGACATAAACATATCCCACTTAACTATTTCTTACACCAAATGTCCCTCAAAAGCCAAAGAATCCTGTCTGATCTTTCACCCTTCCCCAAGTCCCAAGAAATCTGACCCTTGAGACTATCAAGGCTGTGTGGCTGTTCCAAGTTTAACATACAAGTGGCAATGGGTCCAGTACTGCCCAGTTCAAGATGACAGTAATCCTTGTCCTAGAAAGCTTAGAGCAAAAGGGATTTTGTTAAAAACACAACACTGACTCACACAAAAAGGACAACACAAAGAACTTGCGGTGCCCTGCACCAGTGGGGCAGGGGCGTTATGTGTTATGTCATGTCCTTCATGTATTTTTGGAAGGCTGGAGTAAGAATGTCCGTTTTTGGAAGAGATGGAAAAGAAGCAACAGCCCTGCAGAGATTTGCTTGAAATTTTGTGCATGATGATTTCACAGAGAGCTTTCTGCTGTTGACCCCAGGTGGTACATACATAACTCCTCCAGCACAGAATACACACAAACCTTATCTAGAGACATTAAAGAAAGCTGCTTGACATTGAAAATCAAATTGATTTCTTGCCAAGATTTCACAAGGGCATGTGTGACAGCAAATGACATGCTTAAGCCTTGCAAGAAGAAAATAAACATGTCCAATGCAAAACCCATCAGTTTCTGTGCCAGCTTGAATTATGCACATCTGTACTGATTTGACACCCAGCTTGCTTGGCAGCAGAGGCAAAGTGTGTGTTGCCACAAGCTGAAATAGATAAATAGGGTAGAACAGTGCTCGCCGTCTCATATAAGGTTGCAGAGAAAGCAGCTCACAGTTTTAAGGAGATAGTGTCCAGTCTCTTTGTTTCTCACCTTCCTACTCAGTAACAGATGCTTGGGAAGCCACTGCTGCTGCCCTTGGACTTTATTTTTTTACTCCCTTTTCCTTTTGTGCTATGTACTGAACAATTAGGCATCAGAAAACTGACAACTTTCTGCTTGCTAATAACTAGGATAGAATTGCAAGTCAGGCAGAAACAGCGTTTTTCCAAAAAGGCAGCAAATTAGTGTTCAAGGCGCTCTGACGGATAAGAACACCTGAAGCTCACACCCTTGCTCCACATCTGGCTGAGCAGGTACGTGGACATAAGGCCACGGTATCCAGAGCCATTTCCTACCGTTAAACTCCAGGCAGTTTGGGGGTCCCTTCTCACCTCTCCATTTCCTGGAAACCTGTGTCCCTGCATGAAATGAGGTTGGCCGTCTGAACTCCAATTTTTAAACAAAAGCAATGGAAACAGCATTGCTTGCTATTGCCCTGCTGTGTGACACGAGGTCTCTGATCCCTCTGATGTCATTTCTCTTGAATTATTTGTCAAATCCGAGTGTAGACTCTTCAGGCCAAGCACCATCCTTTAACGTGAGCCTATGTCATGCCCAGCACACTGGGACCACTGCCTGCTGGGGTGCTATAAATAACGCTTCCATTTCACTACCTGGTGAACAGAAATAAATGTTTCTTTAAGTCCCTGCATACTTCCATCCACCAGAGATTAATGTAACTGCCACCTCCTGCCGTGCATTTTGCTATATTAACATAAAGTTTCTATTGCACAGCAGTTTGATCCATTTGTGTTTGTTTAACTCCTGTGTTCTGACAGAAAAAGATGGAGAATCTGCATAATTAATAATGACCCAAGCAATCTCACTTAATGCCTGTTCTGAAACCCCTGACTATCCTTGTTAACTAACGACATCTATAATAGTGTCAGACAGGTAAAAGACTCCTTTAGTCTGTTGAGATATTATTCACCTGGGATTATCAATGGGTCTTTTTCAGCTCTAGCCATTAGCTGAAATTGCTCAGGTCATTCATAAAACTTCTTTTACTTTTCACGAAGGGAGCACAAAAGCAGGGCTGGAGCAAAAACCCCTGCATCAGGATCAACCTACTGTTCATATATACATTGCCATGGTCCTCCTTCGCCATCGCCGTGGCAGAAGAAGGGATAATCAGAGTTCTCCCAAAAATAGGCTGTTCTCCCGGCAGCTTTAGAAACATTAATGACTCCTTAAATGATAACAACAAGCCACGCTCGCTGCAGAGGGTTACCTTCATCCTCTGCCCGTCGGGAAGAAGACAAACCCTTGTGGCTGCCTGCTGGGGCCGGGCGCTGGAGGAGCACGCCGGCATCTCCAGGCTTCCTGGGCCCGCAGTCCGTGTCACCTTAGCCCAGGCTGCCCATCAAACCTCCCACTTTGGCTCAGCTTCCCTTTGGATTAAAAATACTCTGTGGCACAGCAAACCGATCACGCTGCCAGCAAGTCTCCAAGCTGTAGCCGGCACGTCAAGAGCAAGGCGGCTTTAACTGTTGTCCCGACTTATCATGCAGGGAGCCTTAGCTGCCCTTAAGCGTTTAGTCTGTACCAACACTATTTTTATTTTCATTTACTAGCAGTTTTGAAGGGATTTAAAGACCATGGTCCTTGTGTGTCTCTCCCACAGAGCATCAAGAAACAGGGAAACTGTGAATATTAAGGTCAGAAAGCTGAAGCAGACTGGGTTTAGCTTTCCGTTTGCTCAAACCTCAGACTCAGACCGGTCCATAGGAGGAAAAGCTTCGCAGGTTTTTACTCACCGAAATGCTCCCAGCCCAAGCAGGTCTTTGGGCTCACGGATGGTGGGTTTGGGCTTCTGACCCCTGCAGCAGCCCAGGCCACTGGCTCCTAATTAATCCCAACCCCGGCTGCAGCCGAAGTGACGAGCACCATTTCTCATCACTCTCCCACCACTGCCCCAAGCTGAGCAGCTGCTGAAAGCAGAGTCCTGTAATGCAGGCAGGAGCGCAGGCAGGAGCACAGGCAGGAGCACAGGCAGGAGTGCAGGCAGGAGCACCACCCTCGATTTTAAACAGGCAACAGCCCCCTGGCCACCAGGTGCCTTTTAACAAGGCCATGGGAGATGCGGGGCTCTGAGCGGGCAAAAGCTTTACTTCCTCCGATGAAGTAAACTTGTAATTCCTAATATCAGAACAATGCCATTTGCCAAATCAGATGAAATGCTTGTAACAGGGGCTAATCAGATTCTACATTAATGAGAGAAAATATGAAGCTAATCAACACCCAGGCAGGTCTCTAGGCTGCAGGCCTATTAAACTTCATAAAAAATTAATGACTGAAAGAGCAAAATCGTTTGTAAGGGGTCTCCAGTGGCAGTGGAAGCGTCTTGAGTACCGTTCACCTCTCATTACACTGAATTAGCCTCACTTTCCAACCCCAAACACCATCGAGTGAGCAGCGGCTTCTGCTCAGCCCTGGGTAGCTGTTTCAAGAGAGTTCTGACATATTTATCCATCCTCCCTCCCTCACACCTTCTGCTCCACTTTTGCGATGGCTTTTCTCCATTTTAATTAAGGAAATTTGTACTCCGGCAGCTCCCGGGAAATACCTTTGTTCCTCGAGGTCTCGGGGTGCCCGCGGCGAGCAGGGAGTGGGGTGGCTTTGTGGGGTGGCAACCTGCAAAACAGGGACAAGCTGGTGTAAGAAAGAAGAAGTTGGTGTAAGCACAAGAAAACCTGCCACCAGTCTGCCAGTATTTTTGGCTTTAAGATATTTTCCTGTTCGGAAATGGATTTTCATTTGGAAATGTGAATGGGGGAAAGATTCCCTGTGATGTCTGCAAGGTGGCTTTGCAGATGTTGGGCTCCCATCGGAGCTACTGGAATTTAGTCTCAGTGCTGCCAGGTTCCCTGTGCCACCTCCAGCAGGTTATGAATTACTAACAGGATGCAAAAATGTAGATGAACTGTACAAGAGTGGAAACAAGGCACATTCTTCTGGCTTACATTTGCTGAACAAAATGGATACTCCACTGATTTCAGCTCTTCTAGGTAAGTATAAATAAGACAAGCTGAACCTGCCTGGTCCAGTCCTTTTTCTCACACGCATTGTTCGAGTTCTCACGTAATTGCAAGGTTGTGCACAACAGATCACTTAAAGTGATCTTCTGTATTCAATGTTGTGGAGGTAAAACAATCATTTCTTAGATTTTTTGGCTGGGAAAACAAAAGACCATTAGAGCAAATCTTAAATATTTAATGCACTATGTAAATTAGATGTTTAAGTACATCTCTAGCTCAGTGAAAGAAAAGTAGTAGGAGAAAGACATCTGGAGGATTCAATAATCATTGTTTCGGTACATGTGTCTCAGAAGACCCAGAGGTTTTGATCTGAAATATCTCCATGCCTGAATGGTTGTCAGGGGTGTAGTCCCGGTCCTATTTATAACCTGCTGCAGCTGAATTAAACACCTCTTGTTTCTTAGTCAGGCTACAGGAGACTTGTCATTTATGTCTTCAGTATTGAGATGTTTCAGTTTCTCTCCTTACGTGGTGTTGCAGTACATTAGCGGGAACTCATTGCCTGTAATGAACCTGCCTGGAGAATGGAAGTCCCACAGCTTGTCAAGGCTTAATCTTAGCACACTGCACGAGGGACAAGGCCACATTTGCTGCTGCCTCGGACTTTGCAAAATCATTTACCTCTGTGAAAATACGTGTATGTTTCTGCCGTTTTGGTGTAGCAGCAGTGAGATCTGCTTTGTTCTCAGCTCGCAACGCTGCACGAAGCTGCACGAGATGCAGAGCAATGCAAAGCGCGTCTTCTCTGACCTGGTCACACTGCAATCACGTGAGTTTGCTTCAGGAGCAGCACTGTAGAGCAGTGAGTAACTACAGAGTATCATGGTAGCTTGAGCTGTAGGATCCACATTGTGTTCCTATATATCTATACAGGCAAATAAGCTGGGGTTGCAGTTTGAGTAATGCCTGGGTGAGGTAGGAACCAAACTGGAATCATGGATTCACCATTCCTCTTCTTCCCCTAAAAGTTTGCGCAATGCTGTGGTTGGAGGTTGTGACCCATCATCAGAATTTCCCTGGCTTCTGCAATTCCTTTGACTGCACTACTATAGAAAATTATTATATATCTGTGACACTGATGTGTTCCTCCAGCACTCATTTACTTCAAAGTATTTTGGATTAATAATTAATTGAGTAACAGAGGTGAGATCCACCTGTCCACTGCAATACTAAGAAACCTCTCCTTTTAAAAAAATCCAACTGTGATTTATCATCCACTGCAGCCGGACTGACGCTGAGGTTGGGAAGGTGGATGTGCTGGATACAAAAAGGATGGAACAAAGCAGGTGGGAACAGGTGGCGGGAGCTTTTGATGACCACACAGAGAATATAGCATCATTAAGAAGATAGATGCAGCTCTTCCTCTAATTTATTATCTACATTGTCTCTTCCAGGATCACATTGTCTGCAGGGCAGAGGAAGGGGCTGTGTGATCTCGCATGAAGTAAGAAAGCAGGACTGATGCAAAGAGCTCTGAAAAAAAGGAAATAAATCAGCTGCTTTGGTACCTTGGATTCTTAACTCTTTCAGGCAGAGCATATTTATTGCTGAATCTCATCTCGTTACTCATATTCAGTTAGAATGCAGTAAGTGAAATCAGCTCGTTAGAAATCCAGGCAATGTATTCATGTGGGTTTTTTCTTCTCTTTTGGGAACCCTCTCCTGTGTAAATAAGATACATAATAGCCCTTCTCTACATTTTACACATGTGCGCTGCTTTTCAGCCATAAATGTCACAGTGCTAGCATAATTATCACCATTTTCCAGAAGAAAAAAAGAAGCACAGAAGGGTCTGATCCACAAATATTAGATGTGACAGCTAAATTTGGATGCCCACGTAGAGTGCAATTTTCAGTCCTCCCACCACCTTCTCTGAAACAAGGAGGAATAGCTCAGGCAACAGCATCAAAACACCCAATGCCTACAGTTACGTTCAGATCTCCAAACTAACGCAAAAGATTGTTTACAGTTGGATGCTCCTGCCTTTGAAAAACCAAAAACTTAATTTTGTGTCTGAAGGGGGATCTGGGTTCTTCAGAAGATCCGATCTTCATGTTGGGGAAATCCTGGCACGCGTACTCTCGGAAATAAAACACTGAAAGGAGACCCAGTTCTTGCAAAACTGCTTGCAAGGTTTTTTCTATGGTCAGGTTTGGGACAAGGGCTCTCAACTTGCAGAAGCCTCAGAAGGATGTTTCAAACCGTAAGTGTTTCAGGGAGCTGCTATGTGTGCACATGAAAGGGAGTTTTTGTCTCGTATTTAGGCACTGACTGTTAAGTCCATCAGCTCCTACTCAGCACATGCAAGCACTCGCACTGCACAAGCAGTTTAAATGCAAAGTGTATTCTCAGGATACACCAGCCACTGCAGCAAATGAAAGCCACTTAAAAGCTGCTCTAACCTCAGCCCGTCCCTTAGGTGCTGCTAAATGCCACGACCGAGGCCCCCACGCTCCCCGCTCCCACCGCTGAACCTGCCCCTGCTGCCATCTCCCCTTCGCAACCGGCAGAGACCGAGTCAGCGGCCGTGCAGAAAGGTCTGGGCACGGATGAAAATCAGGCTTTAGAGAAGACACAGTGACCAAAACACTAATCCTGCACAGGGAAACCTGACGACAGGTTTTTAAAATCCAGCCCGAACACAGATGACAGGGAACATGAAGACAGACGCAACACAGCCCATAAACTACTCGGCAAGACACAGTCCTCCTCTCTGCTCCATCTATCCCTCAAGGACCTACCAATTTTCAGCTGACAGTGCCATAGATTTAGCTCCATTTAATTTCTGCATTTACACAAAAAACACTGTAAGTGATTGTGATTTTCCAGTGGAAAAATAAGGTCTCGCTGTATCTAACCCTCTGAGTATTTTAATCTCTAAATCAATAAAATCCATTAAACAAATTGCTCTCCCCCCTTCTCCATGCATCCTATCCAAACCGAACGGGTTTGCCATTATTTATTTATTTCGAAGCATGTTTCACAGCCCTGATGATGGATTGAGCACTTCTGCTGGTGCAGTTCAGCTGTCGAAGGGTTGCAGCAAAATCACAGTTTCAAACTTTGAATGGAAACAAATGGCCTGTAAATGCAGTGCTTGAGAGGAAAAGGCACTCCACAAAAAGCCTGAAATGTTTATAGATTTTAGGCTTCATGCTCTGTATGTGCAAATCAGAAGTAATGATTAAAAACAGCTCTTCTCTTTGGAAAGGTTAAGTGTCTCATCTCATACAAAGGAACTCTGTGTACCAGCACTCTTAAATCCTGGAGTGAGATCAAGTGCGTGTAGTCTTGATAGCAGAATATTTAGTGATAAAGAATGAATATCAGGGAGGATTGAAAATATGGAGAGCAGGCAGATGTGCTGCAGCACTTGGAACTGTATTGACAAGACTGAGTTGGAAATTCACCCAACAGAGAACACAAAAAAAGAGGAAAATACTTCGAGATTCATGTGTTTAGGTGAGGGTATATATTCACATTGCAGATGAGATAAAGGGGTGAAAAGATTTCCCACCCCCTCTCGCAAGGAATTCCTGCTCAGTCTGGGTACAGACTAACAAACAGGCGAAATCTCTTGGAAAACTACATGTTAATATAACGGTGGTCACAGACTTCATTCTTCTCGGGCTTTGGAAAGCAGCAAGAGCCCCTTCATTTGTCAAGGCTAGGGTGAAGATCAGAGATAGCTTTCCCAGATACAGCCTCCAGAGCCAGGCTTTACTGATGAACTTTGCCCGATCTTAAGAGGTTAGCAAATTATGAACTGAATATTTCATATTATACTTTAAAAGGATTGTGGGTCTAGGGCATAAAGTCTTATCTCACTGAAACTGCAGAAAGACACTACGTGCAAGTTTAGGTCTGGAAGCAGTAAGAGATTTTTCTCTATCAGCCCATTTCACACTCAAGCAAACAATGAACTGGGTAGAGCCCTGCATGTCCAGTGAGAAATATTTTTCTTACTGGTCTGTTGGAGATAATGAGATAGTTTTCTAAATTAAGTCTCTAAACATGACATTAAGCAGAATGCAGAGGAGAGTAAAGGGGCTGGCAAGACTCCATAATTAATTTTCTGACATTTGGAGAACTGTGACATTGGGTCTTATCTGTCTGCGATGAAATACTCCATAGCCCTAAGGCAACTGATAGTATTTAACCAGTCTTCTGATATCCAGACAAATAACAACTTATTATGTCTCAGACTCAACAGAAGGACCAAAAAAAAAAAAAAAAAGAGTCAAGGGCTTAAAATTTAAGCATTGAAGTATTGTTATGACTGAGCTTCTCAGGCAATGAAAATTCATTTTTGGTACATTGGAATTATAAAAGGCAGGGTTAAAACACTAAGTTCTGGCTCATTTACAGGCCAGCGCTCTGTGTCTCCTGCTTTGAATAGTGTGGATATGTAAGAAGAGATGCTCTGCTGGCATCAGAAGGGGGAAGTGATGAGACGAAGCATGAGCTGCTGAGGAATATGAAGAATCAGCAACAGAGTCTAGAGCCTGGGGATCACTGCTGTTTGCTGCTGGGAGAGGAACTTAGAATCCCAGACCAGTTTGGGTTGGAAGGGACCTCACAGCCCGTCCAGTCCCACCCCTGCCATGGCCAGGGACACCCTCCACTAGCCCAGGTTGCCCAAAGCCCCATCCAGCCTGGCCTTGAACACTGCCAGGGAGCCAGGGGCAGCCACAGCTTCTCTGGGCACCCTGGGCCAGGGCCTCAGCACCCTCACAGGGAAGGATTTCTGCCTCACAGCCCATCTCCGTCTCCCCTCCTGCAGCTTCAGGCCATTCCCCTTGGCCTGTCACTCCCTGCCCTTGTCACCAGCCCCTCTCCAGCTTTCCTGGAGCCGCTTCAGGGACTGGAAGGGGCTCTAAGGTCTCCCCAGAGCCTTCTCCAGGCTGAACAAGCCCAACTCTCTCAGCCTGTCTCCACAGCAGAGGTGTTCCAGCCCTCAAATCATCTCTGCGGCCTCCTCTGGACTCTCTCCAACAGCTCCATGTCCTTCTTGTCCTGGGGACCCCCGAGCTGGACGCAGTACTGGGGGGTGGTGTGTGTGTCTCACCAGGGCAGAGGAGGGGGCAGAATCCCCTCCCTCGACCTGCTGCTCACGCTGCTGGGGATGCAGCCCAGGACACGGGTGGCTTTCTGGGCTGTGAGCGCACATTGCTGGTTCACGTGGAGCTTCTTGTCCACCCACACCCTCAAGTCCTCCTCCTCAGGGCTGCTCTCCATCCATTCTCTGCCCAGCCTGGCATTGTGCTTGGGATTGCCCCGACCCACGTGCAGGACCTTGCCCTTGTTGAACTCCATGCAGTTCTTCACAGGCCCACCTCTCAAGCCTGTCAAGGTCCGTCTGGACGACATCCCTTCCCTCCAGCGTGTCAACCACACCGCACAGCTTGGTGTCATTGGCAAACAAATACCACACAGGAACTGTTTGGGTTCCTGTCTAAAGGGGGAGGTGAGAAGAAAGAAAACGGCAAATGCCAAGAGTTTGTAATTGGTAGCTACGTGTGATCAGAACTCGATGACGAGTACCAGCGACCAAAGCAACCTACAGGAAATTTCCCTCCTCTGACCACAGGACAGCTGCCAACACCCGAGAAACAAGAAGAGGTTTTGTGAAGAATCCTTCATTTTGACGTCCTGAATGTGCAAAAAGCAGAAAACTAGTACAGTGAACCCATTTAAACAGTGTTTAGCAAGATAATTGCAGCAGCTAATTGCCAAATAATAATAATAATAAAACATCTTGAAGTTTGCTAATGGATGGGTTGAAATACTGTAATTCTTAACAGATAGCAATTAATACAGGCTTGAGTATCCAATAAATTAAGAGACCTCATCTCTTCTGTACTGGAACCACATGTTGACATATTATATTATGACAGCTCTGGCTTAGAAATCAGATAGGTCTGGAATTCTTTTATTTTTATGGGGACAGACAGACATTCTCTAGTGGAAGCTAAATGAAGTTAAAGCCCTTTTGTAAACAGTCTGAAAACAGCAATCCCTGTATTCATTAAAGTCAAAAGAAATTGTGCTGTTCATCAAGTCTTCATTTTAAAAGGATCAGAACTGGACCTGTCCTATAGCCCGCTCTCTCTCCCCCACTTTTCCAATAATCATAGATCAATTTTGTGTAAATTAAAGCCTCAATTTGGCTTTCTGTTTAGTTTATTTTTGTTCGGCTCTGGCCTTTCAGCCACAGTATCATTTGCAAAGTGTGGCCAGGAGATTTGAGAGTAAATTTTTTGTTGGTCTTCCTTCGGTCCATGATGCACAGTATAAAGCTTTTCTTCTCTTGAAGTTCTGTTTGCATAATATATATATATTTGCTTGTACCATCTGAAGCTGACAGCATATGAGCATACTCCACACTCTGAAACAGTTTTACTCCAAACTGAAAATCATGAATAACTGGGGTTGGGGGGGTGTGGGGGTGTTTGGTTTTCAAGGCCATTGTTTCAGGCAGTGTCATGTAGCTTCTTCTCTGTGAAGCAAAATAGAAAAGCAGGCTGTTATAAGTTACATATTTCTGAAATTTCTCATTCTCAGGGTCCTTGACATCACGATGCATTACAGCTGACATGATCTCACATGGCACACAACTTAAAACCATTTGAACAAGGTTCTTTGTTCATTCTAAAGATAAGAGCATAGAATTTTCTTTCTTCAAAGAACGCAGCCACAGAAATCGTGCGTGGACAAAGCACTGAAGGAAAGCATCAGTCCTTGAATTCCAAAGAGCAGTGCCGTGCCAACAGGACTGGGTTCTGTTTCACTGTCTGCAGCACACACACATATGCCTTTCCCCCAAGATGCAGAATGAACCATCAAAACCATCTGAAACCAAGGAAAGTCTATGAATGAGTTTGGAACTGTCACTACTATCATTTCTCTACTGTCACCACTCTAAAAATGAGTATTTTCATAACGAAGCCAAAGTATGGTTGTAGTTCATTAATAGCTGTGAGTGGAAGCTCGGTCCTTGCTCTGTATGATGCTGAAAGTGGTCTCTGTAAGCTCAGCCCTCCCCTGCTGCCTGTGAGCATCATCGAGGCCAAGAAATGTTCATTCCTGGTTCTGGAAGGCAGTATTTCCAACAGCTCTTCCTTGTTGGCTCAGACAGTCTATTCATTTTTTGAGAACGTTTCCATTTTAATACAAGAGCACCGGAAAAGAACGCGTGTTGGAGGGATGCAGCTGGTCCTCAGGTGGCAGTGACAGCCAAACCTTCGCTCTAGAAATGTCTTCTGCATCCTCTTCGTTGTCCCTGTCTTAAATGTCTCATTTGAGCTGCTCCAAGTTATAACTTCAAACACTCCTGTGTGTGATCAAAATCTAATCTCCAAAACATCTAAAATACTAGGCAGTATTAATTTGTTGGGTCTTTAAAAATCTTTTTTTTTTTTTTTAAAGTGTGGCATGGGAAGAGATTGTCAAAGAGATAGTCTTTCTCTGAAAGGTTAGAGCAAGCTCAGTTGGGCTCGGTTGCAGCCACTCTCTGAAATTAAAGGTTAAATTTAGCCAAAAAAGGGAAGCGGTGTCTTCCATCAGTGAGCATTCAATTGCGGTGACATAACAATGCCACAAGAGCAATTTAATTCTTGGCATATTTAGAGGTGGTATTAGGGAGTCTACCAAGGTAGCAATTTTCTAGATAATCAACTTAATGTCTTCATTCTAAGTGCATTTATATGTGTAAGTTAATTAGGGGAGTTAATTTTCACAAATGGCAGAAAATCTGCATTTTCCAGTAAGCTTTGTTTCATGCCAGTTCATGATTCAAGGTAACTGAGAAAGATAACCTGACATTCCTATCTATTACAATAACCAGCCTGCATCACGAGCAGACTTCATTTGTCAGGCTGACAGATGCACTGGCGGGTTTTTGGTGCTCAAACTGCTGAATCCAAGTACTCGCTGGGGGCAAAAGCACAACTTACCCTACACCAGATTGCAGGGTTGTAGAGAGTACTAATCGCAGCCCCTAAAAGAGTCCATCCGCATTACTTAGCATGGTCAAAGGGTAGAGAGAAACTTGTGCTGGTGAAAATAAGAAAATGGAAACAGAAACTACGTGACCTTCTTTCTTTTCATGTCATTTCAAAACAGTTAAGTGTGCCACATTTCTGCAAGACCAGTGCAAATCACTAGGGAACCGGGATGAATATGGATCAAAATTACTGGCAGTAAATACGGAATTGCAAAAATGCATCTCAAAGGGTGGCAAAACGTCTCCATTGCTCAAACAGAAATTCCCCACCACAACCCCATTACAGGATGCCGTACTGTAGGGAAAAATGCTAGAAAGTTACTCAGTGGATGACTTCACAATTGTCTCAGACCTTTATGCTAAAATTCTGTAAAAAGGATAAAAGCAGTGATATCTGGCCTCAGTGAAGCAAAAGGGAATTTTACCACATGCTTTAAAAAGCCCAGAATTTCAAACAGTCTGTAAAAGTTAAATTGCTCTGAATAGCCATGCCGTATCTCCAAATTTAGCAGGGCTATCTGAGTCCACAGCAAATGCACACGTATTAAAATAATAACTACTTTCCACTTTTTAAAAGTGTTAATGCTTTGAGCTAAAAAAAAGAAAGCATTTTTGTTGATTGCTTTTACACACGCGTCCCTCTGAGGAGCTCTCAGCACCGCTCTTCTCCTGTCCTCCTTTCTGCCGGGCTTCTGCATATTTTCCTCCATGTGTGTCCTTCAACCCCGGTTTTATACTCATTTTTATCTTACTGAGTACAAGCCAAGTCGGAGCGAAGACAGAGGGCCGATGACAACAGGGCCACTGGCACTGTAGGTAATGCTGTGGGAGCAAATACGGCTTTTAAAGCACGACTGACACGCACTTTCTCCCGCTGGTGTGGGGCCAAAAATCCACTTCTCTGCTCCCCAAATCCATCCACCCAAACAGGCTGAAGCCTGGAGCGGGGAGGAAGGAGTTTGCTATTGCTGAGCCAGATGAAAGATGCAAACGTGCAAACTCACACAAAGGCAGGAGGAAGCAGGGAGGAAAAAAAAATGTATTTCTCACTGGTTTGTGTGAATGGGAACTGCTGGTCTCTACACGGCAGTACAGACACTCCGGATTTTCTGTTGTGACATGCTGCTCTGCCATTATGTTTTGTGGAGGCAATAGTGGAAGAAAGGAACATATGGAAACTTTGATTTCCACATTTGCACTACTCCTGCTATCACGATTTTACATCCAACTATTCTTTTCAACATGAAATTTAATTATCTTCTAAGCATTTATAATCCACCCATCCCTGCAGTACCCAGGTGCCAAACACAACAATTAACAAGAATGATTGCTTCCCATGAAAGGGCCAATTTCCTGGTTCTTCTCACGAGGACCGGTTCTTGCCGCGTGTACAGGAGGGTAAGGATTTACAGGAAGGGAGCTGTGCTGGCACGCAAATGCAGGTGACACAGGAACATTGTCAGCTCAGCGCTGTGTATTTAATCTAGAGAGATGCTGGAAAAGGGTCTGGACCCGGAAAGCAAACATTTCATTGGTAAAAGAACGTGTCTGGAATGTACCTATTGCAAGCTGCTAGTAAAATGTGTTTACCTTACTTGCACACACGCGCCGATCCACCCCGCTACCATCAGATGAGAGGAGCCAGCACCTGTAACGGAAGGGAAGACAGTGACTTTCAATTTTGCTGAATTTTACAGGGGACAATTTCATGTGTTTTGGCAACTTAAAAAAGCACACGTATTTGCTTTGCAATTAGTCAGCTACTGCCTGCTCGCAGTAACAGCCTTATGGATTTGGGGAGGAATAGTCTGGGCACAGAGCAAGCGGCAGAGCAGCCAGCACCTGATTTTCAAGAAGTTATTACATCTTAAGGTGATCAACTGGCAGATGCCTCAGACATGCTGGAGGAGAGGAACGGGAGCTGGCACAGCAGCCAGCAGCCAGATGTACTGCAGTTAGCACAGCTTTCCAAACCCTCCGATTTCCTAACATGGTTTCCTACCAAGCAAAATGGAAACCAGGACAAGAGGGGAAATAAAACCAAGAGCCTGACACATCCAGAAAGAGACTGAGCGCTACTGCTTTCTTACAGTGATGTAAACCGGGAGGGACTGAAGTACCGTGCTAGGCTATTTTATATATGAAACATACATTTTTAAGCTATCTATTAACCTATGTTAGCCTTCAATTAGATCAGTAATGCTTTGAGGGAAGAAGTGTTTCTGATGTATGCTTATACTGAATAATGAAAGATTGGCCCCCAGGTGCTACAGCCCTATCAATAATAAACATTATTACTAAATAATAGCAATGAAGATTTGGAGTTCGTATTTAAAATGGGCATGAAACTAAGAGCATGCCCAAGCACATTTCACACTTATTTTAATTGCCACAAGACAAATAGAATGAGGATGGATGTTCACTCAAAAGGGTGTGATTCTGTTTTGCTGAAGCACTCAGATTTTAGTGTGCTATTGTCAAGCCTATTTGGAGTAAATTGTGGGTAGAATTGCAATGAGAGATGTAGTTGCCTAGCAAAGGTCTAAGATTTCCATTTAAAATTAATGTGAACTGTTTCTTTGAATCTGACATATGGGCTTTGAGAACCCCTGCCAAGATGTCAAGAGCTAGAATGCTCCCCCTCTAACTCCGAAAAAATGCTGGAGGCAACTTTCTCCTGGTATTTTGGCATTTGGCTCAAATGCAAAACAAAGAGACACAGAAATCCTCCTGCGGTGGGGCTGCGCAACTCGCTGAGTTTACGGAGTCACAAACAATGCGATTGCTCAGATGAAACATCAGCTCTGCTCCCTCCTGGACCAGCGGCTGAGCCTGCCCTCAGGGTGTCCACCCCAGAGAGGCGATTCTGGGAGGCTTCTCATCCTCTGCCCTCCAGCCATCTCATCCACCAAAGTGGCATCCCCATATCATCTCCAGCTCAATAATGCTACGAGGAAAGCTCCTCGTCCCTTCAGATCAGTGAACCGAAGACTCAGTCGCGCTGAAAGCCCTTTGTCGTTCCACAAAGGCAAGCAGTCAATGGCTTGTTTGAGCAAACCGAGCCCCTGTCTGAGCGACGGTGGTCAGAGACCATCAGACAGATCGGAGAGGCAGAAGTGCCACCAGAACTTTTGGCTCTTCTGAAATTCAGATCACACTTATTACCTTACTCTGTGACCAGCAAAGAAAGGAGAAACAATCGCTGTGGTGGCGTGACAGATGCATGGTCTGTGGTTAAAGTGTCGGCATAAAACCGGTGCCAAAAGGAGATCTGGGAAGTGCTCAGTTCTTGCAGGAATGGCAGCCATTATGTACCTCATGGGGAAGACAGATAGAGGAAAATTATATTCCCATTTAATCCCTTTCCAAACCTCTCAGCTATTTCAGAGGCTTTTTATTATGTCCTTTTGGAGCCCCCAGGTTTTGCTCTGAACACAGGTTTGGCTGCTAGGTGATGCTCTCCTGAACCAGGTAAGCTGGCGTGGTCCCCAGTGGGGTCCCCCTGCAGCTGCCGCTCTCTGCATTACTGCCCACAGCACCATCCTAAATCCTTCGTCCTGTCCACCCTGCGCCCCCAGGCACAGCAAAGGCCTTTTCAAATCCTCCAATTCCCCATCTCCCTGCGTTACCTCCCCCTCCATCAGACCAGCTTCTGATCTAGATTTTCTTGGACATCTGAGCTTGCTCAGCACTTGGGAAAGTTCATTTCCCTTTAAATAAATTCCCTTTCTGCTCCACTAAAATGAATACACACTTCTTCCCTTTGGTTTGTTTTCTTCTTCTTTCTTTTTTTCACATTTTCCAAATTATACCCTTTCTAATAAGTGTGAAACTCTTTGCAGTGAAACACGGTGGCAATAAGAGTGAAACCTGCCAAGGGTTATATAGAATCAAAGATTAAACTGTCTCAGAAGGCAGCATGGGGAAGGGGGACTGCAGAGGAGGGGGGAAAGGAGAAAATAAGCATCAAGGTGTATAGAGGATAATCAATCAGTTCTAAAATGTGAGAAAAAAGATAAAGATACTAAAAATGGCTCCAGAAAGACGGCAGTGAATGCTCAGCTTCCCACACCATCTTTAGGATGCCAAAGGAAGCTCACAGACAAGTGAGGAAAGATGGTCTCTGGCTGTAGAAACCTCCTGTAAGAAACAGGACAGGCTGCTCTCGGCTCCTTCCTCGTCCCTAAACACCATCCGTCCCCCCGGGGTGGGTGGACAGGCTTGACTGGCACGATGGCTGGAGAGGCACGCTGTCACCTCTGCACGGGCACAGGCAGTTTTGTTCAAGCTACAAACAGAATCCCTGATGTAGATTCTAAATTATTTGGCACAAAAACTTCTTTTCCTTCTGTTCTCTAGGAACGCAGCCTGGCGTGGCCTTAACGCTCAGAGTAACCTTCTCAGTACTTGCCCAAGAGCAGTAAAACACTAGCATAAATACGTCTGTTTCCAGCCATTCCTTCCTTTGAAATGCAAACATTGCCTTTTGCAGCTGAATCCTTTGTAGAAGTGGGAGGAGAGAGAAAACTTAAATAAAGATGAATCATGAGAAGAAAATCCCGGTAACGCTTTTCCTGTGTCAGCTGGATGCAGCACACCTTCCAAACCAGCACTGTTCCTTCCCTGGCACGGCAGCAGGGCAGAGCACGGCCTTTCTAAACGGCAATGCAAGGGCACAGGTCCTGGAGAAGGAAACTACGAGGAGCTTAATATCCCTGTGAAGAACGGAGAGCATCTAACAGGGGATTTCTGTCGCTCCAGCCTGGCTCCTGCAGGATGGATGGTGCTGAGCCATCAGCCTTCACATCAGTCTCATCCACGGGCTTCCCAAAACCTCCACATTTGTTTGCTTACACTCAAAGCCACGCTTTATGGCAGTAACACTGCCATCGATAGGTGCAATAGAAATGGGGGTCTATGCAAGGCTTGTTGTTGCTTTAAGTGTATCTTAATTACACTGCGTAGGTGTGGGACCAAATTCCCTGGCTTTTGGACAGACAAGTGCAGCCAAGCGACACAAGTCACTGCACCGGAGACAACGTTCCCCACAGAGACACAGCCTGTTCTGGCCACATCAGGAAAATATTTTCCGGTAATGGAAACAAAGAAGAAGAAACAAAACATGCACACACACAAAGATGTTGGCTTTTTTTGTTTAATCTGACTTGGAATATGTTGAATTGGTTCATTGTTTGCAGAGGAATCTGAGCAGAATTAATGATTCGCGCAGGCAGGAAGAGGCACTGTTTTGCAAATGCAGTGGCCAGACATTCTCCAAGATCTGTAATCTAATTTAGCTTGGAGAGTTAATGATTTTAATGATTTGTTGTGATCTCAAAACAACTGTTAGGAGATAAATCTACATCATTAAACCTATTATGGTGTTTTGCTTCATTTAGCAAATGGTGTTTTTTTGTTCAGAAGACGCCCACATTTTAAACAAGCAGAGAGGTCAGCTGCTGATGGTAAGGAACAATTTATTCCCAGCTCCCTTGGAGACTGAAATGAAAGGTGTCCTTGGGAAAAAAATAATTCTTCACAAATGTTATTGACTATTTTATAAACAGAAAGCTTTGCTAGCCTGTGCTGTGTGTCATTGTGTGAGTGTCTGTTACAAACCAGACAAGTTTTCTGAAAACAGCCACCGAGCTGATGGTTCAGGATCACTTGGTTTAAGATCCAGTTACTTCTCAAGGAATCACACGGGGCTGCCGAGCTCCGGGAGCAGAGCTGTAAGTTTAAGGCAGCTGGAGAGCAACAGCAAGAGAAAGATGTCAACATCCAGAAGCTTTTTAGCAGCTGTTTAGCTCTGGATGGAGCGTTTCACTTCTGAGTTTGGAAAGACGGGTCCGCGTCCCAAAGCACGGCAGGCGATGAACCGTCCTCTTGCAGGACAACTCTGTGGGGAAAGCAAAGTGCTCCTAACAAAGCCCACGTCCTCCGGCTGTCACTCCAGCACCTCCCTGCTGCCCTGCACCAAGACCCAGTTCAGGAAGGGAAAGTTTAGATGAGACTGATACAAGGTTTAGCCCTCTAAACGTGCACTTAATTCTCTTGAGATTGACTAATCACAGTGTCATTCTCTAATAAACACGGTGCCTAATCCTTCTGTGGGCACGAGCAAACAATAACGAGTGGCTGATACCACGGACGTGAGTGAATTGACCTGCATCATCTGTTACATTCTTCACAGAATCAAGGACAAAGTCTGTGATGAAGCAAGGGCAAAGGGATGGGGTTCGGAGGAGTAATTTCAGCTGCACAAGGAAGATGCTCACCAAGTCAGCAGCGGGCATCCAGCCACAGCGATGTCCCAGCGCATTAAGATGCTGATGCAGCTCCACTAAAGGGATGGATTTCGACTACGGTGTCATTGTGTTCTCCCATGACAAGCTTCCTCCAATCTATTCCATTAAAAAGCCTTTTATGCTGACTGTGAAGAGGATGGAAGGAAGAGCGGAGGAGGATATTTGTTTTCTTACTTTTTGTGTCAGTTATTTACACAGGAGAGAGTAAACAATCAACCTCTTTTGCCTGCAAGTTTGAGAAGTCTATTATGATTTGTCTACATTTGCCTAAGCTAAATATTTTATAAATTTAAAATATGACATGAAGAAAAAAAAAAACCACAAAACAAACCAAAAGCCAATCCTGTAAACGGCAATGACTGACTAGTTTCTTGCTCAGCTCCTTTTTAATCCCTGGGCAGGGAGGAATATTTCAGTTCCTCAGATGCCATTCAGAAATCACTACCATGACTCCACGCCTTCAGCCTGCCGAAAGCAAACAGGAGAGATGTGGAGGGAGGGGAATGTATTTGTTGTGTTGTGGAAGTTAAGCACCCACTGGGGTCGGAGCTCCGTCCTTGGAGCCTTATAATCCCCTGCACTACATGGATAGCACAGACTTGTCACTTTAATAACCCAAAGTAAATAAAAGCCAAAGAAAATTCCTTTCAGTTGTGTTTATTTTGGGGAAGCTTCTTTTTTCAGCTCTGACTGCAAAGAATGTATTTTATTACCCACTGTGACATCTCAAAAATGCAGCAATTGAACTTAACTGGAAAAGAAAGTCATGTTCTGCCCTTCCACATCGCTTTCATCCCCGGAGATTCCTATTTTTATCAAAGGGAAGAGACAGGAGGGTCTGCAGCTGCGCAGGCTGCCGTGCACCCCACGTGCAGCTACACACGCCGTACTCCGAGCACGCTTGGAAAAAGTTGTCAGGTACTGGGGACACCCCCCACCTGGATGGCAAACGGCTGTCTGAGCCTGGCTCATAAGCCAAGCTCTACACTGGGTCTAAACTAGTTCTTAATAAATACTTATCGGTCAATATATAACATAATATGTATTATGTATAATAATAAATAAATTCTAATCAGTAAGTTCACATCTCTAATTACCAAATCATGACATGGGTTTCTTTACTAAGCTGTTAATAGTAGTAGTGATAACGACAAAGTACACCACTCAGACACCTCCTGCCACTGCAAAAACCATTAGACCATCATCGCTCCGAGGGTCCAGCCCCAGTCCCAGCGCTGGCACAAGCGCTGCACCCGGAGTGCCAACCGCCCTGCAACTCAGGAGCACTTCACAGTTCGTATTTTAAGGGGAAAACCTGAAAATCCATAACAACTAAGGATTTGGGCATTTGTATTCTGCATTAGAGAGAGGGACTAAATAAATAAGCCTTCCAAAGAAACAGAACTTTTCAAACTCAGGCGGGGAAAAATGTAGCTATATTAGGTTTTTTTTCTAATTTGGAGCTTAGATGAAAGTTCAAGGTCATTTTGTCCTATTCAAATCTGTTCAGCCTTTACTCAGCACCGAGTCATTAGAGCTCGCTCTTGTGAGCATTTTGGTACAGAAAACATCTGGTATTATACTCTAAGTCAATACATGTAAATGATACAAATACAGTTGAAAATGTGATGGCTTCATGATGATTGTGTCTGCCCAGGAGAATCATAGCTGAAGATGCAGAGCTTTATTTTGTGGGGTTACTCGTACGATTGTATTTTTTCCTGTCTGAAGCGAGACACTCCATTCATCATTTTGACCACTATTCTTGTGCCAACTGTTGCAGCCATGCCTGGCTGTGCTGTGATATTTGGAAACTACCCTCCAGGTAGAACAAATGTTGTTTTATTTGCTGGGTGGAAATTTGTTAAATAAATCATAGATTCATAGTGGCATAGGAAATTAGCAATAAGCTGTGCCTGGAAGGTTAGACATATTGTACTTCAAAATAAGCAGGAGGCCACTTTGCAATTCAAAAGAGATATATTGGGAAATAGGAAAACACATCTGTTAATCATTTTTCCCAATACCCGAAAGGTTGTTAGCTGGAGTCCCAACAGAGCCCTGTACTGACACCGAGTGCCTCTTTTAAATTCGCTTCAATGACTTCTCTGCCCGGATCCGGCTGCCAGAAGAAAAGCTTGGGAGCTTCTTCTCTGGAAGCTCTGATGTCCTCGGCTGTCGAGCGTGCAGGCTGCACGGCTGCGTTTCAGGAGCGGTGCTCTGGGTTTCCATACTGGTGGGAGTCCCAGATTATTATTGCATTTCGCTTTCTACTTTGAAACACCGCAGGGCGTTATTAGTCTGGAAGGGTTGACATTTAGTAGGGGCTGCGGCCTGGGGTGCTCTTTATTTGACAATTACTTATGAGTTTCCCTTAGAAAAGAATACATATAAAGACTGTTTCTGAAAGCTGCCTTCAAAGTGACATCTGATGAATTTAAATAATGGGGTTTAGTACTGCTAACACTTCCAAACATTTTTACATTTATTATAACCTTTACAAACCCTTTGTTCCTCCTCCTGATCATTTTATAACCCTGACCTACCTGGAAATATTTCAAGAAAGCGTTTGGAAAAGACGCTGAAAGCCTAAATATCTTTTTACTGTGTCCTGTATCACTGTTAGTATCAAATGTTCTTTCTCAACAAGAGATATGAGATATGAACTGTTTCCTGAATAGGTTAAGGGTCAGGCAATGGATTTGCTTTTTCTCACCTACAAGAACTGATGAAATCAGAATAACTTCAGGTTCTCAGCTTTTATTTTATGGAGGGAAAGAGATTAAGGACTTAAATTGAAAAAAAAAAATTTTTTTTTAGCTTTTAAAATTCTGACATTTTAGGCAACCATGCCTATTTTCCCATTGTGCCGAAAAAGAGCTTCCTTTTTTTTCCCCGATAAATGTACATCTACATGAAAAAATCTCTACCTCCAGGTCAAACCTTTACGTGGAGTAAAGGCCTTAAGCAGCAGCTTCACTCGCATTACCAGAGAGAAGCAACTCGAGTCCGTTCTGGGAAGAGACGTCCTGCAGCCTGGGCATCACCAACACCCCGAGCCTGGGGACCAGGACACGGCGGGGCTGCCCCCCCCACCCCCAGGCATCACCTCCATCCACAGCCGGCAGGCAGAGCCGAGCCAGGGCACAAGCCTACTCCTTGGATGAACTGAAGGATGAGTTCATGCAGCCAGACATCCAACCGCTATTCAGATTTACCTTTTTTTAACTCCACCATTCCCGACATCTCTACGGTGCTTCTCAAATGTTTCCCGAGGGTGGTTCCCAGGGTCCCCGACACAGAAAATCCTCTGCTCAGCCTTAGCACGGGGCATATGTGTGGGTTTGTCACTCCTCCCGCAGTCAGACAGCTCCTTCTCGGGTACCAACTAGCAGCTAGTGTTATTTTTTCACCCTTAAACTACCCAGAGAAGAGAAAAAAAAAGCGGTGAAAGAAAGGCCAGCAAAAGTTCAGATAAAGCAGAAGTGATGCTCATTGCTGCAGGGCAGTTTGAACTACCATGTAGTTTAGATAAACAAGGATTCTTTATCTTTCTGTTAGTCTCTGAGGCAAACAATATCACATATAATTAAATTATTTTGCAATTATTACTTTCTGAGTGCTTAACCAAGAAGGAGAATAAAGGTAGGATTTTTTTTTTTTTTTCATATCTTGCAAAATAGTTTCATGTTCAGAATATTTTGTTTTACTGTATTAGCTTGTGTAAACTCTGGTAGTGCATGTTTCCCTTTTCTTTTATTTGCCCATTGGGTTGTTTACTTATTGGAATTGAAGTCAGAAGTGGTTTGCTCTCACAAGCAGTACTGAATTTCTAATAAATATGTAAATAATATATCTCTGAGCTGTTGCCTTTGGCATTTGTTCATACATTATCCTCCGCAGTAGTTAGTCTGCTGTGAACACACGCTTGTTTTAGCTGGAAGAAGTAGCCATGATCTGAAGGGAGCACCAGAACAGCACTGCCGCACTCGGAGGCACAGCGGCTTTTCCCCACTTTGCTGTCAGCTGCACGCGGAAGGTACCGCGTAAAATATATTCGGAGAGAAAAGAGAAACCGGAGAACAGCAGAGGTCCAGCCTAACCAGACACTCCGCTGGCAGCAGAGAGGGTCAGCACAGAGCCTTGCATCATTCCTGGCCTTGAGAAATCCTTATTACTCCAGCCAGCAGGGAAACCTGATGATCTTGAAATGAAGTGATGTTGCCACAGGCTGAAGGGGAATTTAAGCGAGCCCCGCACTGAATTTTATCTGGTGACTGCATACTGTGCCCCTTGCAATACCTTCAGCCACCTAATGCACATCCCGTCAGGGGCTCCAAGCTTTGCTGCCTGCAGGGACTGGGAGCGGTGGTGGGTGCAGGCTGGAGCTCAGCACCGGGGAGGGAGCAGAGCCAAGCCGAGAGGGACCGGGGATGTGACAGAGCAGGGATTAGGAAAACCAGCAGCAGGGTCTTGGAAGAAGCAGCGATTCCTTCAGGGCATGGTGTGGCCTGGGGGTAAATGAGATGCTCAGAGATTAAAACTGTGCCAGGCAGAAATTGTACCCAGACAAAAGCAGGGAGAGTATCACTCATTACGCAGACTCCTCGACTGAACTCCTCACGGCACCTTCACTCCGGGCAGTGACTTCAGATGCTGATGTAAAAAGCAAAGTCTCTAAGCGCAGAATGTGCTGGCACAGGGGATGCCGGTCAGCTCCTGCCTTGGAGGCCCCTTTCTATTTCCATCCAGCGCTGAGGAGGAAAAAAGTCTCCTCTGGCTCCTGGCACCGGGACAAGACCTCTCGGAGGGGGGACAGGAGAGAGGGGGCAGCTCTGGGGACTGTCACTGCGGTGCATGTCCTTGCGAGAGACACGACCTCGAGGGAGCTGCTGCATTCGAGCTCAGCCTCCGCAACTGCAAACCGCCAGCAGCTGAAATTTGCCTGTGCTGAACTGCAGCAGTTTTGCCAAATTCCTCTCCATTTTTCTATTTTTTCCTTTTCTGCTTGCTGCCTTCGCGTCTCAAAGTGAGAAGCCAAGGAGGGTGGGCTCTGCCCTTCCCAAGGTTTGGAAATCTCCATGTCCTCCAAAGCCCCCTCCCTGGCTGTGCCCGTGGCCTGTTTCCAGTTACCTTTGCTCGCCCGATCCGAGGGGCCGTGAATTTGTCCCTTTACGCCTTCGCTTTCCAGCATGGAGAAATCCCTTCATGCTAACGGGGGAAGCTGAGCAACGCGCACTGATCTGCAGGCGTAAATAGATCCTTAATTGCTTTCCTGGGCTGAGGCTTAAATAGGTAAGACAAAGAGGATGGAGAAAAGAAAGTGTTATTTATGTTGGGGAGACCAGAGGGTTATGACATTTTCTTGCATTTAACCAATGAGATAACGAATTTTTTAGCTCACAAAGTGCGGCAGATCCATAGGTACTTAGGACATAATGTAATTCCACCCATATAAGCACTTTCACATCTAATGGTAGAAGAATGTTTCGCGCTTCT
This sequence comes from Aramus guarauna, assembly GCA_013400195.1. Classification (NCBI taxonomy): domain Eukaryota; kingdom Metazoa; phylum Chordata; class Aves; order Gruiformes; family Aramidae; genus Aramus; species Aramus guarauna. The sequence continues at coordinate 552,736 of VXBL01002384.1, read as the reverse complement.
GGTGCTTTATCAACAAAATGCCCTACTGTAGCGACTTGGCCTTTGGAGATTATTTTCTCAGGGAAGCTGTCATCACGCAGCTGATTAATTACTCTAATAATCATAATTTTTTTCTAATAAAAAACTCTCTTCCCATTCATTAACTACATTGCAGGTAGGTGACAGTGGTAATTATTCTCTGGAAGTACTTCTGAATTATCTTTTCTAATCCAGCCTGTGCTGACATTTTTGAGAGAAAAAAACATTTTGTCTTTCTTTCATGAGTGGGGTGACATTTGAATATGCAAACAGCGTCAAAGCGTGCCCTCCGGATGTTTTCCTGAACTATGATTTATGAGGTTTGGCTATTGTATTTGCTATCATAGACATAGAAAGGTCATTAGACAAAGAGGCTTTCCCTGCAGGGGTCCCTTGCCGTCTTTATCTTCTGATATTTTAATTTTTTTCTTGAACATCAAGCGGGAGATGTGCTGTGAGTTCTCCCATATGCCTCTGCTATTTATTATTTATTTATTCATGAGCGTAAAAGTCCTGTGCAAGGCTCTAGGCATAGCAATCCACACCCACATCCACTCAGAGTCTAACGTGTCAAATGGTCACCGCACAGGCTCCCCGGTGTGCGACACACACTCGATCTCGAGGGTCTGGAGCTTTCTCCCTTGAGGATGGGAATTTCCACCTAAGGGCCTGCCCAGTCCGTCAGATGCAGGGAGCGATCCGCTGTTGGCGACGGGGACAGGTTCTGGCCCGTAATTAGTAAAGCTGGGTAAATACTGCAACAGCTTTTCTGTAAATATTAGTCTGCATGTTTAAATTAACTTTTCATTGCCCCTGCCCTTTCCCCTTTTGTTCCTCATTCCCTTAAGTGGTATTGGGATTGGATTTCTTGTGCAAACATTTCCAGAAAGCCACTTCAAGTCGCAGGTAGAAATATTCAGGAAAAAAGAAACACATCTCCATGAGCGTGTTCATGCACAGTTGAGAAGTCAGTCAGAAACAACATCATGTGTTTCATGGAATCATAAAAAAACGAAATTGGAAAGGACCTCTGGGGATTATCTAGTCCAACCACCTGCTTGAAGAGGGGCTAACTTCAAAGTTAAATCAGGTTGGTCCAATTACAATTTATTAAAACTTAGTGAAATAGAAGCAGCTAGCTTCCAGCGAAGAGGAACAGCTGCCAAAATGATCAAAATAGAGAACTTTGGCCACCGAAATGACTTCCTCTGTTCTGTTCTCATGGCTGTTTTCTGCAGCTGCCTTTCCCACCCAGACTCCACACATCTGCCCATCTTCAGAGTCTGTGCTCGATGCCTCTTTCGTCACTGCAATCCTGTGTTACTATCCAACATGCTTGACAAAATATAACAACACAACATTGTTTTCAGCCTAACCGGCGAGTTAACACGCTGGAGGATGCTGGGGATACTGGTCACCATAAACACAATGCTGTTTTGCAATTTATGTCTTGGCTGGTACAGTATTTGAGCCTCTCTTGCTTGAACAGAGCTACCTGAATCTAATGTTAAGTGCCTAAAGACACAATGGCACTGCTCCTCTGTTTATTAAAGCTACAAGTTTTGAGCTAGCCTAGGGAAAATGAGGATAAATTGATATCTTTATGTTAAAGCTGGAAGCCAGCCTAGGATCTAGTAATTCCTCCGGTGTGCTGTGAACAACACTCCGAACCTGCCCACTGCACAGCCGCGCTGTATCACGCCGGCACAGACTTCACCTAAGGCTTGATTCTGCACAGCGTGCTCGAGGAATAGCACCTACTCGATAGTTTCGGTGGAGTAAAGGACAAGGAAGAATCATAAGGAAAAAAATATGTAGCTCTGCCCAAAGGTACAGCTTTTCTGTTGCTGTCCTAACAGGCAACAATTACATTTACATGAATTACTGTTCAAGGGACAAGTACCATGAGATTCAACTGTTAGAGGAAGAACAGCCCCAAAATGAAAAAAGAGAGGCTTGATTTGAATGCACACTGTGAGCTGTTCATCAAAGCCACCAATACCCACATTCATTACAAATCCGTGACTTCTGTGGGGGCAATTACAACAATTTGCTTGACTTCACTCTGCAACGCAGTTGAACAAGGGGCTGTCTTTCCTTTAGTTGTTCTACGTCCTTAGTAGATGCCTTCCTAGGACAGGCTGTACTTTTGATGATGGCTGAAATGATCCCCGTGAACCTCCACTGCGGTACAGTGTGAAATTAAGTTACCAAATATTTATAAAACATTTATGGATTCCCATGTGAAAAGCGTTATTACATTACATTAATATTAAAGAAGATTCTGACTATCATTAAATTAGCCTAGTGTATACCAGTGCTTTGAACCCCACGTTCTTACTTCTCCAACCCCTGTGTGAAGATTGAAATCCCCTTTTTTGAAAAAAAGAAAGAAAAGAAAAAAGAAAACCAGGATTCCTGTGGTGTGCTCCATTCTTTTATTATTCATATCAATTATTTTGACGGTAGTACCAACCCTGACCAGCTTAGATAAGTAGTATCTTTGAGACGGAGATGCTGCTAAGGAGACCTAGCACTAGCAGAAAAAGCCAAAGCACTCAAAATCAATGTTAATCCTTTTTCCTTAAGGACCTTGGGAGTCAGTGCTCTCTGATCCTGGCTTTACTTCATGGGAAGTCCCCATCAAATCTACAAGTAAGATTTCTCTGGCGACTTTTAGAACTGTCTCTGACTGAAACACTTCACGTCTTGTTTATATGAGTACCTTAATAACAGTCCTTGGCTGTCATAACGTTAAAAGGTCATATTTTATCAAAATATTGGCCCGGTGAAAATGTCACCTTGTGGCACTCTTGTTGAGATAACAATTTGCTGGTACATTTACTCTCCTATTATCATTGTAGCTGAGCTTTAATAGTCAGAAGAAGCACAATTCCCAATACAATCTGCTTTACAGCTTAAATAAAAAAATAAATACCTGCATGAGTGCTCTTAGTTCTACTGCCAAAACCAGCCATTTTTAACCATTTGCCTACTGCTACGTTTCTCAGGGAAAGTTGTGTGTCTGTTTTCCCACTGACAACCGCACATACATCAGGTAGCAGAGTTTCTCCCTTCTATACACTAAATATTGCTAGTGCACCGAGTACCAGCTCACTGCTGACAACTGCAGGAAGATGCCACCAGCCTCTGCTGAGTTTGGATTAATGAGGGTGGATGTGGTGGGATGGAGGGAAGGAGAAGAGAAAACTGTTTTATAGGAAGAGCTACAAAAGAATTGGATAATTTAAGGATACCTTGGCTTTACTGCTGCCTTTTGAGAGGGATGCTTTTCACACCAAGGGAGCATCCCAATTCCCCACGCAATTTTCAAACACCTATTAGTTACATCTGTTGAAATTGAGATTCGATTGCCTGAAATACCTTTTCTTTGTTTGTTTTTGCTCTCCTACATCCTACAGTCTCCCCATGCACACCGTGCCTGTGAAGCTTACAGATAATAGATGTGGTCTGAACTGTTTGCACAGCGAAAAGCCCAAGTGCTTCCGGAGACGCTGATCCGTTCAGGGCTGTTATTTCTTAATAGAACAAGAGCATGTCAGGATTGCAAATCCAAGGCATATGCAGCCCTTTCGTGCCATCACCACAATTTTAGCTTTCGCTCAGTACAGGCCTAAGGGCAAATTCTAAAGTTGAGAACTCATTTGAACTTGGGAAGTATTTCTGCATCTGGAGAATTGAGCCAAGACACACGATAACAGACAACTGCTACAGAGCAGCGTGACCTCCTTAGCAGCTCATTTTGCACTCCTGGGGTAACGCAGGATGGCTGGTGTCCTCCTGACAGCTTGAGCATGAATTTTCATTATTAGTTTTGCGATTTGTACATATTTTGTCAGCATTTGACTTCATCACTCTGACTTTCTGCCTGCAATCTCATTTTGCCAATTCTACCTGGTTCCCTTGCTTAATTGAGATCGTTACTGCATGCTTTCCTTCTTCAGGCTGGTATACAGCCCCTGGCTCGGGATTCTGAATATCATCAATTATCAGACACGTTTCCTTTGCCACCAGTGCCAAATAAGGACTATTTGGCCACAGTAACTGGGAAAGCTGACAAGTCTTCAAGCAGATTTTGATTATTCATACATACATACACAGATTCCCCTGGACTGAAAGACGTGCTGGGAAGTGTTTATCAGATTTCAGAATTATTAACGACAGAGCCATTTTATATAGTAGCTATATGTCCATGCAAGTACAGAATGGACACAGTCTCTCTTAGTAGGGGAAGAACATGGCTGGAATCTATCTTGTCTCACCTATTAAGAAGAATTAGCTTTGTGTATATATAAGTATACCTAGAAATGTTTAAGCAACATGCATACGTGCAGAAAATATTATCTATACATACCCTTAGCACCCCCAGCTTGCTGAGAGTCAGCATGCACATGCGCAAGCTCAGAGAGCAAGCGAGCATGGGAATGAACGCACAGCAGTTTCCAGGAACGATTGTACGTAGTTATTTACTGAAAAATGCATGGGTCAGATCCATGAGAGTCAACTGAAAACACCTGAATATTGAATGTAAAAAGTTAACTGAAAAGAACAGTGGATGCGAGTGGGGTTGCGGGTAGTGCTCACACACTCAATCCTTTTAGCCACCTTTTTTTTGAACTAATCTTTCTTTTCCAGTGGATCAGTAACCTCTAACAAAAGATCTGTCCTTTTTAATCATGCTCTTCCCTCCTCATCCCATCCTCTCTACCTACACGACCACTTTGTTGTGGTTTGTTTGTGCCTGTGTTGATCCCATCGCAGAAGCCTCGGGGCTTTGGAAAAGTCCTTTTCAGCATGATTATATACATCTCTTCAACCCTTCTTGCCCCTTTCCTTTTTACTGCCATTCACCATTACAGAGCTCCAGTGCACAGCAAATTGAATGTGACAACAATGTTCTATATGTGTTTATATATATATTTAAAAAAAATTGGTAGAATATATGTATCTGTATTTTTTTAAATGGTAAATACGAATTCCATTGCCTGAACACTTCTGCCTGTAAGTGATGACTTTGGCTACTTTGTTCTGGATGATCAGAACAGGTGACTAACACGGATCACAGGAGGTTACAAATATTTGATATGGCAGATTATTTTCTGCAAAAGCCAGGAATCAGCAAACCTGCAAAGCTTTCTGTCTGCAAATTGGTTGATGTTTAACTCTGTTTTGCGATTGTTCAGTCTGAGTGTTCATGCAGGTAAAGCTTCACATAGCAAAATCTACTGGCAGTAAAAAGTCTTCCTTTTTCTTTCTTCTATTCCTTTGGTTTTTTTATGGGTTTTGTTGTTGTTGTTGTTGTTGTTGTTGTTGTTTTAGTTCAGGACACACTTTACCCACTTTGCTTTCTTTTTTGCTACAAGCTCTGGCTCCACTAAAGTCAATGAGAACTTTCCCATGGAGGGAAAAGTAGCCATTTTTACAATAAATTTAGGCCAAGACCCAGTAAACCTCTTTTGATGAAAATAAAATACGCATCAGGTACACCACGGGTTTGAATTCCAATTCTGACAATAAAGTGGTACCCTCTGTGTGATCATATATATCTAAGCCCATGTAACTGTTGTTTCATAAGTACTGTCCTTATATTCTGAAAGTCATGATTGGGATGTTATTTATCTCACACCTCTGGCAATGGAGCAGATCAATAATAGAATAATTAAATATAATAGCATGCATGATAGATGATATAATAAGTATATCATAATCGGTTATATAAATAGTAAAATACCACAACGTATATAAAATGTCAGCTTTAAAGTGAGAACTGCATGTGAAGGCAATAAAAATCCAGATATTTTTCCTCCTCTGTATCTCTGTCATTTCATCCCAAAGTCCTCTGTAACCTTGCAATGGCTCTCGAAGATTTTGTTTGCCATATTTAGAAAAAGAAATTGAAAAAGCCTTGGGAAGTGCACTACCAGAGAGCTGTTCCTTTCCCTGCTAAGCTATACTGACACAGGAGACAAGGTCTGTAATTAGCAGAACGACCCATTGCACTGAGACGGAGGATCGCCGGTATGAAGTAGCTTAGGGCCACGCTCCTTTGAGATCTGTGCCCTTCATGCCCTCTTCCTCCTCGATGCCTTGCCCGCAGACAGTGCCGCTCACATCAGATAACACTAAATGAGTATGTTTGCTGAAGCCCTGAAAGTCTTATACAGAGTGATGTCTGTTTGCCTGTGTGTACAGTGGCTATTTTTGCTCTTTGTCTTCGCTGCAAAAATATTGGGGATTGAAAACTTCTTATGGGGCAGATGGATTGAGAAAGAAACCATCCATCAAACTAGCGTGCTATATTTTCGTTGTACCGCTGTTAGGGATACAACACTGACTGATGGCACAATTCTGGTCTCCCACCAGTGACCTCCCTACGTAATGCATATCACTTTGTATCTTATGTTTATGGTGGTGAGGAGATAGCTGGTGTTTGCTTGTTGCCTTTGCAAAATAGGTGTTCATGTAGCAGTTATCCCTCAGCAGAGGGAAGAGGAAAGGCACGCTGGAAACTCCGTACTGCATGGTGGGCAAGGGGAAAGCTGGCTGAGCTCAGCTGGGCAAAACCCCTTCTGAGCTGGTAGGTAGAAACTGGTGCCTTAGAAACAACCTAATAAAACCTGACATTTTGATCTCCTTGTTTGCAGCACCCGAGGACTCAGAAGACCCAGAGGACAGATTTCCTGAAACCTCACGGATGCCTCACGCATCAGGAATGTGTCCTGGCAAGGCAGATGGACTCTCAGCACTGGGCAGCGCAAGATTCCCTTCTGGTACAAAAATATGTTGTTCCTGTCCAGTTTACACCACTAACTTGTTTTCTGGTGCCTGGACCTGTACATCTGCCATGTTTTTATGACCTCACTAAAGCGGGTACGCATAACGGAACATACAACCCCCAAGCACTCGCTATCACCAAACAGCCTGATTCAGTCGCTGCCTGAAAATACCTAACGGCCACGCACTTATTTAGTATTAACTCTCACAGACACGACCAGCGTGGGAGGGGAGAAAGCAAAAATGCCAATTCTCTCCGGTCGGGCTTCCTAGTTAGGCTGGGTGCTCCAAAATCCGCAAGAACACCTTGTTATCCTCCTGGCCCGCTCCTCCGTGAGCAAGCCTTCTTGCGCACCGACAGATGGAGAACACTGGCACAGGAGACAACCGTGTCTGTGCATTAATTATGTCAAGGGCAGGATTCCCAGATGAGAGCGTTACAGCATCTATCTAGGTGAAGTTTACTAGCCCATGGCTAGAAGGATTTGCCATCAGTAACCCTATTCTGGACCAGATTAACTCTTCATCTTCTTCCTTTTCACCGTGAGCTATATAACCCTGTTCTATGAAGTTTTTTGACACAGTGACAATTGGCACAGCATCTTTACATTCTCGGTTCGGGATTTCTATGTTTCCCATCCTTAAATTAATTTCTGCATCTCCATTACATTATCTCAGCCATTTGTTAAATTTCCCAGGGTAATATCCGAGTGTGGACAAGCACTCAGCACCACAGTCGGCACCTTACACCTGGGCGTAGCGGGAAAGCTCCAAAACACAAAGGGAATTCACAATCTTAAAAGTAAGGAGAAAGAAACGGGCCTGTAGGTGAAGCCAGGTAAGGCTGGCACAGCACTAAGTCCGAAATCAAAGGTGGAGTCAGCCAAGCACAGGCAAACCCCCTGAAATCACAGTGGTTTTGAATACAACTTAAATCCCACACGAAGCCCGAGCAGCACTTAGACTTCACTTGAAGCACTAGTGCTGCACTCACTGCACGCGGAACATGTGTTGCATTGGAGTCCCAGTACTGACGTCTGCAGGGACCAAATTAAAACACTCAGCAAGGTTTTGCTCCCAGCAAGGTTTCGTTCCCAGGAACAGCCCTGTAACCAGTGCTCAGCACTCTGCACGCTGCAAAGGGCTCCTGTGCTCAAGCACTTACCAGTTTTTCCTAACCACTCATTAGGCTAATAAAATGTATTACCTCTCCCTACAAACCTGGCCGTATCCTGTATACATCATATCGCTCAGACCATGAAAAGATTTATGTGCGTGCTTAACTCTAAGCGTGTGAATAGTCCCATTAGAATTAGTAATTACGATCACTGTACGGTCCTCTCTGAGTCAATGTCAGAGGCAGATCAGAGGGGCACTTCCCCCGTAGTTAGAATAAAGCAGTTCATATGTTTCCATCTCCCCACTGCCACTATCAAATATTATACAGACCTCCCAGTCAGGCAGACGAGGGCTATGGTTATAAAAGTGTGCAGTAACTAGCAGAGAGAGCAGTACGTCTACATGTATTGGGAAGAGTTTCACCTTCCTGATGAAGAGGAGGATGATGATATGTGCTCACTGGAGTATAAAATCCCCATTTGGTTCCGTGTCACGACCCGACGGTTACACAGAGGCCAGGATGGGAGGCCAGCTACAGGCTCTACCAGTCGCCTACCAGGGCTATGTTCTAGCCCATAAAATATTTCTCCCCACTGCAAGTAGGTCCAGCCACATTTTACTGTGAAATCTTTCTTTTTTGAACCTGCCACAGCAGTAACTGCTCCACACCACAGCGTTCCTCTCCAACACTCCACCTCCCTCGCTGGGGCTGCCTCGGAGCTGAGCATCCCTCTCTCGTCGCCAGTCGTGAGCCGGGCTGGACAGCGAGCACGAGAGCAGAAGCATGGAGCAGGACCGTGGGAGCAGCACCAGAAACCCATCTCCTCCTAGTTTAATATCAGGAAGATGTCAGGTGCCACAGGGCACCTCCCCAAGCACAAGACCAGGTATTTGGCAAAAGATCTTTTGTACGCACAGGGATTTCTCGCAGGATTTCCCCATGGGATCGGGGCAGACCCGGTCTGCTGGGTGATGGGGAGGATAATGCCCAGCCATGACCTACATGCAGGGTGGCAAAGAGCAGTAGGTGATTTGCTGAAATTGGGGGTAGGAAAGCCTCACAGCCTCCCTGATAAATGTGCATTTCTCAAACTAATAAAAGGTTATTGTAAGAAGTCAAATAAAAATGTATTTGTGTTTAACAATTAAATGTAATTGGCAAGTGCTAATGGTTCTGTGATCGCAAAACTGGGGGAAAAAGCAAAGAGGAAGAAACTAGTTTGAAGGGATTTTATCTAATTTCATTTTAATTAGATCCTTTTTCTAACTGAGTTTCTAATTTTTCAATTAGCAATTAGCAGCTGCAACTCATTCTGAGCGTCACGAGGTGCCAGAGACACTAATTACACCACAGGAGTAGGAGGCTGAAAATGAGAAATAAAATTATCCATGAATGTTATTAGAAGAAAGGAATGATTACATTCTGTAATAATATACTGATGCGAGCCTAATTAGATTGAAGGATTGGGGGGAAAATAGGAGATTTTAAAATGGATTATATTTGGAAGCCTATAGGTCACCTTTTTGTCATTAATAATGATTAGGTATATTGCTTGGAAAAAAGCCAGTTTGGGAGCAATATTGTGTCTCTATCAGTCACCCAGCAAAGGTCCCAAGGGCACAGAGAGGTGGGCTAGTGCCAGCCAGAGGGGACAGGACCTTGCTGGAGATCTCCAGATCACCATGAACATCACGCCATCTCCTAACTTCCTTCTGCACCTTTAGCCCATCCATAAACTAGCAAGGAAAACCTATACACCTTATTTTGACAACATTTTGAGATGCACAACTGAAAGGAAATCCAAAGGTTCACTTATTTTCATATTCTACAAGCTACGGTGGGTCCCCACGTGCCTGCTAACTTCTACCCAGGTCCTGAACTTCGCCCAGGAAAGCAGAGTCTCTGAGGGAGAAAGTCACTTCATCTTACCAATGGGGCACCACAGGGGACCAAGCACAAACCTATAAAGAGCCACTTGATAGCAAAGAGGGAACGCTGCACTGAGTCCATTTATTTCTACTTTTAAAACACACCAATTTTTCTTTGTGAATCAATAATCTCTTACACTTGATTTAGTAATGGGAGTGACCTCTCTCTTGCCACAGTGTGCACAACCTGCATTTTGGAATCACTTCAAGGGACCCCCAGTAATAAATGATTACATCCAAATGTGGTTCTCAATAAAATTTATGAGCTCCCATTCATCCCACTCCCCTATTTGTCTTTATATATCTCACAGCATTTGCCACTAATTATATTCCTCTTTATAATCTGTGCTCCCCAGTTAAGGGATGTAATTGATAGCTTCTGAAAATCATTAATTCCAAAATGGACCAGAAGTGTTTTCTCACGCTGTTTCACACACACACACACACACACACACACACACACACACACACACCCATTACTGCTTTTCCTCCCAGCATCCCCAGTCCTGACACTAAGACTCTTCACAACTCACAGAAGACCCAATAACACTGCTATAATAAGAGAGGAAAAAGAATAGTGAATTAAACTCAAATTCTTTCCCATTAGTTGATAGTAAACCATTGCTAAAGGATACACCCTTAGAAGAGGCGAGTGCTAGGGGAACCAGCCCCAGGTACCTTCCCTTTTGGCCTCACCACTAACTCCTTGTGATGACGCCCTGCCAGGGTGAAAGATTAGTGCAGAGTGATGACAGAGGTTGGAGGGAAAAGGGGGGAAAAAAAAAAATTCCCTTCATTTAAAATTCAGCTGTTGTAGCATATGGTCCTCTTGAGCTGGAAATTGTCTTTGCAAGCAGCTCTGCTTTGTTGTTGTGCGACACGAGAGTTGGGTGATTTAGGGGCAGTGGGGTGCAGCCTTGTATAAATAAAACAGACATTTATTGCAGGGGAAAGGAGGGAGAGAGGCACCAAAGGTAAATAAGGAAGTCTGAAATAGTCAGGGGTTTCAATTCTGCTAAACAATCCAGAGCTTGTCCATCTGGAGAATGAGGCGAGACAACCGTGCGTCTGCAGCACCGACCGGCTGCACAACGCTCCTCCTTGCCCCGACCCAGCTCCAGGCCGTACAGTCCTGCCACCAAATCTGCAATGCTCAGGTTGTTCCGCTGCTTCCAAAACCAATCCTGTCATTCCCTCTCCCTATCTCCCCCTTGTTGCTAGCATGCAGTTTTACCACACAGCTCTCCGGGGCCAGGACGAGGGAGGACAGTGCTCCGGGGCGATGCACGGTGGGGATGAGCAGGTTCTCTGTTGCTGAGCAGGATGAGCCCACAGAGTTTTACTTTCTTTCCAGGGTGAAGTTTCACTGCAAACCGTGAGCCTGCTGTCAACGGTGCTGTGCGCTTCACAGTTGTGCTGGTCACAGGGATCTCCTAACAGCTTGCTTAGCAAAAACCAACAAACCAGCCGTGGTCGACCATCAGCCGATGGTCTAAAGGGGACCCTCTCCCCCATGGCAGGCGGAGCTGCACCAGCTCTCCACACCGCGCGTCTCATAACCTCTGCTCACATCTGGGCAAGAACATTTCTTCATTTCCGTCGGCCTATTACTCCCCGCAGAAAGCCAGCCGGCTGACTCGCACGGGCATTTGGGTCTCCATAGGCAGAACAGCTCAGGTTGCCTTTTCCCATCAGCAGGTTTTGCAGAGCCGTGATCCGACCTGCCTGGCCCCATCCTGCTCCACCACAGCCCTGCCCGTGGGCTGCGGGAGGGACAATCCCCATCGTGTCCACCAACAGACGGAGCTCTGTGACCACAGCCCACGTTTGGATCAAACCCTGATGCCCAGCAAGTCTGTTTCACAGTTTCTTGAAGCGTGCCATGTATAAAACCAACCTATAATTAATCTTGCATTTAGAAGCTGGTTAGCAGTTCTGGCCCATCATCTTCTGCCAGAAAACTGCTGCATCTGCAGAGCTTAAGGGAGTGAAAAAGAAATAAAAAGGAGGAATGTGGTACTCGAAAGCACTCTGCTCCCGTTTGTAGCTGCAGAGGCAATATTTCCAAGAGCACCACAATCATTGTGAAAGTCTAACTCCTAAAAAAAGCCTGTCAATCACTTTAGGCACTTTTAACATTTTATTTCACAGACATTTAAGACTTATTTTAAAAAGGCAAAAAATCCAGATGTTAACTATACAAAGCAAGGCTATTTCTTTCCCTGTTTAGATTTTATTTCTCTGCCAGGAAAAGGCTGACCATTCAACCAAGGTCCTTCTTACCTGTGGCCACCAGAACCTCTTGCCTAGTCATCTTTCCATTTTACTGCTTGCAAACCTTGTCATTTTTGGCACGTGTGCCAATAAAAGCATGGGAGTTAATATTTATTCATAGGAGTGTCACAAGGCTTAGCGCCTACAGAGTCAATCCTGAAGAATTTTTTAAGAAAAATCGTCACTTCAGATACAATTCAAACGGCCTCCAAATCTCCAGGAGGCTGCACTTGTCACACAAATAAAACATGTAAATAAACAGATGCTTGCCTGGTGTGCTGCTTTGCAAAATAAACAAACGCTTTTTTTAAGAAATGCCCTTTGGAAGTCAATATTCCCGTGAATTCAGATCAAGTCCAGCCCATGAAAACCACCACGGAGCTCCCATCGAGCAGACACTCCAGACAAGCAGGTCGCTCCCCTCGCTCCACGCTCACGGCGGGATGCTGGCAGCCCTCCGCTTGCCTCCCAAGATAGCTTCCACCCACCAGCCCTGGACCTGTAGAGCTCTGTGTTACTGTAAAGCTCATGAAGAACCACACATTTTCGACAAATATTTCTACCGTCTCATTTGACACCGAACAAGCAGGAAAAATATGGGCCATCACAAGAAATATCAGTGTAATGTTCCAATTTTCCACCATTTGACAGCAATCAAGTGGAGACTAATGGCTTTCCTCTGTGACTAAATCATTTGGCGACCAAGGTATTCTGTCTCACTCTCATTAGAAAAATAAGAAAAACAACAACCTTCCAATAATCTCGTTATCCCAATGTGAGTAATAGTAAAAACACACCGAGACTAACGGCTCCTTCAGCACTCTGGCTCGCCGGGATCGCTCGGGCAGGGTTTTATGGCTTCTGCCGCAGTGCCCGGGTCTGCGCGGTGGCACGGCGCATCCGGCTCGTCTCCGCTCCCGGCACGGTCCTGCTGCTGCTGCTGCTTTGTTTCAAGCAAGACTTACGTTCTCTCCGCACACTGAGGACTTTTATGTACTATTTTTAACTAACTTCAAGAGAAAAAGAATGTGTCATGGAGTGTTAAACTTTATGGAAATTCTCCCGGAGAATAACATAATTTCACGGTGCATTACTCTACAATGACCTGGTACTTGAACAATTAATTTTTAAGGTATAGCCTTTTTCTTCCTGTGCTGTATTTAGCTTTCTCCTAAACCATCAACAATACCAGGATTCCTTTTCTTTCCCTTTATGATCTGAGGAGACAGTTAAAACCTCACAGCATGTGCTGCGTTTTCACAATTCATCATGCAGAATATTCTGTTTGAAAACAGAGTGAAGAAGGGGAACCGAAATGCTCCAGGATTTACCTTAATTATTTCTAGCTCATGAATCTATTGCCATTTCTCAGCCTACCTTATTTTCTGCTGAAAGTCTTCCAGAGTTTCCCAGAATGCACTGAAGCCAATCTTTTCATTACAGAGTGGCAATATGCTGCGAATACTCACTTTTAGGTCTGGCAAATACTATCTGAAATAGTCCCACTGAAGCCGGTAGACTATCAGGGGAATAAAAGCTGTGTCAGCCCCAAACACACAATACTTGGTATTTCTCACCTGAGAAATGGGAACCAGGAAAACGGCCGTGGTTTGGGGGAGTATTAATGGCTGATACCTGCCAGGCGCAGCACCCGAAGCAGGATTTGCTCCGTACTCTGGGAGGAAACGCACACTTCCACGGGCATCTCCTGTCGTGTATTCCTGGGATTTATATTTGATCTTGCAGTGGTGCCCTCACACAGACTACCTAGTTTTGAATTCTATTTTCTCACTACCCACCCACTAATTTTAGCAGACAACTGTCATCAAAGCCATTGTATTTGCAAGGATGCCAGCTGTGGCGTGACACATGTAAACGTACCTTCCACCCAAGGAAACTGCCATTTCTGGCTTTTTTTGTTTGTTTTGGTTTTTTTTTTGTTACCCAGTAATATGTTGACTCTATAATTTGTGCATGTCTGCACTTTCTATGGAACCATGCAAAACAAGGATCAGAAAGTCATTATAGCACATCTCTTCCAACCCATATGCTTTCATGGCAATATTAATTGGGATAAGAGGTAACTCCCTTAATGTTAGACATTATTTTCTTCTGCTACACTAATCCAGTGGATTAGCTCTGCCATCTGCATATTAAAGTTTGATATTTTGGTCTTTATTCCCTTTGGTGCCCCACTTGCCATCCTTCCTTTGCAACACATTAGCTCTGGGATGCATTTCACAGTTTTGGTAACCACTAATACACATTCCCGGAGAGGAAGGCTTGCAGGGCCAGACCCTGGAAGGTGTCAAACCAGAACTGCTGTTACTTCCCCTACAGCCACGCCACTGAGTTGCTCCAGATTTGCCCCGGAGCAGAATTATGAATAACCCTGGTGTGTAAGGGCTGCGCAGGGCCACGGATATGCCCCGTCCCCAAGGGCTCGGCTTCCCTGAGAGATGAGAAGATTCTTGATGAGATGAGAAGAACAGGGTGGGTTTCAGCCTTTCAGAAGCTGCAACAAAAAGGAAGCAGCAGAGGCTGGGAGCGTCCAAGAGCACCGCTGGAAACACACCAGTGCTAATGGCAGCGACGGTCAGGCAGAGGTGGCTGGAGCATCTGACACCACCACCGTGCTGAGGTCCAGGCAGCTCCCTCCTTCCCTGGCAGGTCACCCTGAGCTGCAAAGTGCTGTGGGTTCTGTTGGTTGTTCACAGTCAGAGACGTGTTGTGAAATGTTAGGGAGACTGGGCGATGCGTTAAACAGGGCTCCCAAGTCCTGCACGCACAAGGCTGGAAGTGGAGCTGGAGTCTGTGGCCACTTCCTACGGTGTCCACCACGGTGCCATGTCCAGTCCTAACGCGAGGCCCGAGGAGGTGGAAAACGTCCCATTACGGAAAGAGAGAGACAAGAGTCAGGAGGAAAAGTGTTCTTAAAACAACTTCGCCTGTAAAATTAAGATGTTGTCTGTCACCCACCAAACGTGCTAGCCTACGTAATTATTCTCAGGCTATTCTCTAGCTCTACCGGCCAAAACATCCACATCAAACTCGTACACATAAAGCCTGTCAGTCACAAGTAATTCTTTCAGACTCAGTGAGCTCTGATGGAAAATGCAATTTACAGAAGGGAATCAACATTTTCCTTGCAAGACATCAATAAATGACACTTTTCTGAGATGCTCTGGTACCTTGTAAGTGCTGTAGCTTAGGTCCCTTAAGCTTAAGCATTCTCCTCATCTCCTGGGATTTTGGCTAGAACACAATTTCCTGATGCATCTCTTCTCCAAGGAGCAGAGTCACAGGACTGAGTTCCTGTACAAGGGAATTGTTCCTATTCAAGAGAAGTCCTGATGGGGGGAGTTTGAACTTGAATTAAATTACATCTCTGCTTCAATTCTAGAGCTGCTGAACTCCTCTTCTCCTCTACATTGGTTGCTTCAAAAAACTGGATGCTTATACCTAAAAGACAGCAAAACAAATCCCTGCTGATCGATCTCCTTGGATGGACTGGCATGATTTGTTTTGTTTAATTGGACAGCTGTTTGGAATCAATACTGTCCTTCCAAGGCAATCACAACTGTCCCCAAAGAGCCCTTACGATCTCCATGGAAATGAAGGTGATAGAAACAGCATTATTCGGAGATCATGGACACAACAGACCTAACTATCTCCGTTTGAGACCTTCTGGGTTGACTGTGTCAATGCACCATTAGGGACCCCGATCTGCTGACGATTGCCACTTCACTTTTCTTCAAAGCCATTATGGGCTTCTGTGACAATTAGCACTTGGCCAGAGACGGCTGGACCGGAGAGGCAGCGCTTGAGCGAAGCTGGTGCTCAGAGCATGGCTGGGCAAAGCCCTGCCCTGAGAGTCACAGCGCCGTGTCCGATTTCCATTGCAGTGGGGTTTGTGTCCTTGTGTCCTGGCTGAATTCCAGCACGGGCAATCACATTATATCTACCCACATGTCCTCCGTATTTTCAAATGAATACCTACTCAATAGCCTTTTCTTGCTCAAAGCTGTTTAATAGTGCTGTTGCGTCCTGTTAAACAGATGGTATGTTCTGTTTCAAAGACAGTTGGTTTTCTTTTTCATAGACAGCGAGGACGTACAGGTTGCAAAGTGCTTTAGAATCTATTGGGGCAACAGTGATTATATTTCAATCAATGATTTCAAGAAAGTAATTTACTGTTGCATCTTGGGAGCTTATATTTAGAGTTTTAAAGCATTTGAAGTCCTGTGTGTAAGCAAACTAATACAGGACACGTAGCTAATGCTGTCCTGAATAGGAGTCCTACATAGACACACGATCAAAACATCTGAGCAATCATTCTCCCCTAATAGAGCTGATCTTGGAGCAATTGTGCCCTGTACCACATACTCCTCCTGGGAAAATGACCCTTTTAACAACATCCAAAAAAACAGTAATAATAATGTTTACTTCCATGGCCAGTTCTGCATTGTTCCATTAATTGCCACAGAGACAGACTAATTTCTACCCACTCTAGGCTGGGCCATTGTCCTTTATACGAGGGTATTATTTTCCTCTGTGAAAACTGTAGGCTAAGGAAGCTGGCCAACAGTGCGGAAAACATGAAACAAAAATTTCAAAGTTTTAAGTAGAAAAAGCAGCTGCGCCAGGAAAGGATAAACGCCATTTGTCCTCTTCAAGTCTTTTTAACTATTGAATCCCATTGGCAGTTGTGTCATTTTTCACTATCTACTGCCGTATGTTCTTGCTATATATAGAAATCCCATAGTGTTGCATCTTGACTTGGTGTGATGCATAATGATTAGGTGGCAGCCAGGTTTATTTTGAAGTAAGCGTTAGGTCACGCTATTACTTTATGTCTGAGATGAGTTTTCTCTGCCTTTGAGAAAGAGATGAGAATTAAACTCCAGTTTACCACCTCATAAAGAAACGGTGGACAAATTACCCAGCTATGCCATACTGGTTGGGATTGTTAGTTGAAAGTGACAACCAGGACTATAATTTACAAGCAGACTCTGGATTTAAACAAAGTCCAGAGCACTAAATCTTACATTGTAAGCTTTCCTTTGTATTTCTGACTCATTTTGTGCTGGGAATCGTTTAACCATAGACTTTAACTGCTAATATAGTTCCATGAAATGCAAAGTATAAATCAAAATTACTGGATCGTTCAAACTCTGAGTAGTTGTTTATATGGCATTTTTCTTCTCCTGCTTTTGTATGGCTACAGAGATGCCATAAAATTATGATATACTGTACACATCTCACTACCAGCTTGGCAAACTCAGTTGTAAATAAAAAACAGCATGCTTAATTATTTTCTTAGTTATACAAAGCATAAACACTAATGATAATAAAAGACACTAAGAAAGGGCAGGTACAGTTATTCATCAGATCACATTGAATGATGAATAAATGAAATATGTTATAATTAAAATAAGAAAAAGAAAATCTCAGAAGTCCCTTTGTCTCCATCCAAGATGACCACATTATCCCCTCGAACAACGCCTGAGCTCGAGACTGATGCAGGAGCAGTCGAGCTGGTGATCAGGACGGGGCACGGGAAGAGCCAGGACTTGTGTACTGCTTGCTGCAAGGCGTTTAACCTCAGCACTCGTTTTTGTGAAAGCAAAACAATTATCTATCCCATCACTTCGCTCTGAGGTGCTGAATTAGCGCTTGCAGGCACGTTCTGCGCTAGTTTATCAGAAAAAGGATGCAAAGTCAGAGTTACTTAGTACTGTTGTGTCCATAAGACCCTGAACTGCTCGCACAGCACCGCTTGCCTGGAGTGAAGGACACCAAGAGTAAACATGTTCTCCCTGCCAGCAGCTTGGAGTGGAAGCTGGAAGTGCAGCTGTTATTCCAGGATCGGTACGCTAACAGGTTGGAAAGGGGAGACTCTCCCATCCTTGTCACCGTTTACTAGAAAATGTCTTTCTTCACTTTCCATTGACAACCTCAAGAATTCAATGAAAGAGTTAAGGTTCTGTTGTTTTTTTTTTTGTCAAAAACCGGGATACCTCTTTAAATTATATTTTTAGGTAATCAATAATGAGAATTTCTGTTAAGACCGAAAACAACATTAAAAAAAAAGAAGCAATCAAAACTACTGAAAAGAAAGCTTTCCATACAAAGGACAACAAAATTCCCACTGGGAAGCAACCCTAATTAAGCTTTTCACTGGGCCTGACCCAGACATAAACCGAACTTCCACCAGCAGCAGATTGTGCTGACCTGTGACCAAGAGCCAGAAGTGACCGTCTGTCCCAAGGACACGGCGCTCTGGAATGCCAGGAACGTCATTTGTACCACGCAGCTTACAGACGCAACTCCAAACGAGCCTGCTCCCGCAAAACCTCACGAGTCTCTCTGCAGAGTAAACACAGGTTACATCTCAGATATTATCTCAAACCTCCTTCTAGTCAGAAAAAACCCTCTAATCCTGCTTGTACACGCGTTGCGCTTCCCTGTGCAATGCACCCCCACAATGGGCAAGTGCCTTGACACCCGCAGGCCTGTTTCTGCCGCTTTTCTACAGTACTTAAGCCCAGCTGCCATCCTGCAGAGTGCATTTCTGACCCACTTTGGTTCAGAGACAAACCTTCTTAAAGACATTCTCATTAAAATTTTGTACTGCCAATACCACTTGCTCTCTCCCGCTAACCGCCTGCCTTCCTTACAAGTAGCACCCTTTGGAGTTTATTTCCATTAGCAACCAAACTGAACAACCAGCTAAGATCCCAGCGATGGGGAGCCTCTGAAGAATCGATCTCACCCCTTCAGTGAGGACAGAGCCCTTGCAGGCAGCATCACCCCAAAGTCCTGCCAGCAGCAGCCACAGCACGCTGCTCCATGCAGAAACCGAGGTGGCCAAGGGCCACCACCACGATCTGAGGACACGTCCTCCGTAATGCCTCTAATGGGATGGACGAAAGGAACAGAGATGTTCCCAGAGAGAAGTAATGAACGATCAGAAGTAGCTAATACTACTCAGTCTGGAACTGTAATCTGGCTGGAGTTCTGTGGCAAACGAAAATGGAAGGGAAAGTACAATGGAAGCTACAAATCAAAGACCTCTCTGTAAATCAAGCCTTTATGTTCATTAATCCCAAATTAGCACATTAAAATAAAGCAGCAGTTGATTAATATCCCTAAGTAACACTTACAGTTGAGTGAGAACTTGATGCTAATATACTTGATATTACAGTGCATTAATAAAGAGACAGTCTCCCTTTACCAGAGATGCTCTTGGAATTCAGCTCTCAAAAACAAACAATAGCGAGCAGAAACACATGGCGGAGATGAACAAAGCTGTGTTCCTCTTTGCACTGATGGCAGCAAGGAAAGCACGAAGGAACGGAGGAAAGCAGAAGCACTAGAAGAAGGGCAGTTGGGAGTTTTTCAGGGAAACAGTTCCCCATTTGGAGTACACCAGTTAGTGCAGAAGTCATACTGGGAACAGTCCCAGTGCCCGGAAAAGTTGCTAAAGAGGCAGCAAAGACACCGGAGGGGTGAACGCCTTGGAAATGGATTTGGGGAGTCCAGACATGGGAGCTTTTCATCTGAATCAGGCAGATTTTCAGGTGTGGAGCCCCAAAGCTGTGGAACCCTGCACGGGACTGAGCAAACACGAGGCACCACGACGGAGTTGCTGCTGCTCCAGGCAAGGGCTCTTGGCAGTTGACTACACAGGAATGATGGAGAAGGCACTTAAATTTTCACATCTCATCTCAGGATACTAACCATAAATATTCTTTAAATGGGAAAGAACAGGCAGGCATTCTGTAAGGCTTTCAGACACTTGCTTAAAGTGTTTTAACTAATACTGATAATTTTTTACCAACCGCTGATATTCACCTTGTCTGAAAATACCAATATACTTCTAAGGCCAGAATGTATCACAAGATCAACTTCTATAAGACACGCCATTAAATTTTATATAGCTATCCCTCTGTTGAACTCAACAGAGCGTAATTTTTAAACAGCACCTAGTACTGAATAAATAGAATGTTGTAGCAATGTATATATTGGGAAACAAAGATGTAAAAGTAATTTAGGATAATTGAGCAACATGCATGGTTATTAAAGATACTGGACCTGATTCTCTGGCAGAGTAAGAGAACTGACAAGAGTAAATTACACGAATGGCTGCTCTACACTGTGCTGGCTGTGTGGAGCGGCCTGAGCAAAAATGAAAATTCAGACCAGTATGTCATCATTAGTTTGGAATTTCTGCCTTTTTACTTCTCATATAGATTTCACAGTGCCAATATTCTTCCCGCTGGCATGTTAGACAAATTAAAGTGACAAAACTCAATATGGAAATTAAGATCATTAACATATTAATCAAACTGTCGATACTATAAAAATTAGCTTGAGCCTGCCAAATAATCATCTTACTAATGACTTAAGGCCATGCCTTTTGTCAATTAGCACTGCAGCCTGCTCCGCTGCCCCTTGCCCACTTCCAGACGTCGTGAATGACTAGGCTGTTGCAAAGACGAGCTTGTTATTCTTTGTGTGATGATGATTACTTGGGTATTTAATTGCTTTGTTTTCTTATGAAAATTCTGCTCCTTAATTATACTGAGCTGACAATTAGTACAACAGAGAAATCTGGAATTTTAGTTTTCCAAGTCCAGATTTGCAGTCATGCCCAGTGAAGGTTTTTCCAGTTTCCCAAGTGTTACAGGCTTCATGTATATACTTCATTGCAATCATTACAAATATGCAGACTTCTTTTTTCTGAAAAGGGCTTTTCCACAAATTTCTGAGTGTCAAAGTTTAATATAATCAGCTTTTTCAAATAAATTTTGGTATTTCTCAGAATGTTATCATTTCAAAATTTCTGACTGAGCTAGAGTTAACGAAACAAAACTTCCAGTAAGAAACTGTGATTGTGTGGAAAAATTTGACAGTGATTCTAACAAAAGATGACCATTAAGCATTTCCAGTAACAATACAGTGAAACATTTTCTTGTAAAATGGGTGCTAGCAAATTTGAAGCAACTTTTCCTTTACAAAAAGGGAAATAGAAGGATTACCATGTGCTTCTCTATGAAATGATATTTACTTGTTTATTTGTGAGATGTTTTTACACATGATGCAGTAAGTTATTCATTACAACTGCACAAACACTGATTTAGTATTTGCATGCCCAGCTCCTCACCCAGGGATGTTTGTCTTTACCTTTATGGCTGAGCTATAAAAGCTTTGAAAGTCTGGGTTTGACTGGAGACTGACAAACCATGGCAAGTGAGGATGGTGCAGGACTAAGTACATATTCTTTATCACTGACATTTCCTCCAATGACACAAGGTCACACAATTAATGAATGGCAAAGCAAAGCCATGAAAAATGGATATTAATGAAGTGTAACTCTGAGTAATAATGCCATAAGCAACCTCTGATAACAAACACATTCTCCTAATAACATCTTCAATTATCTTCATTAACGTCTGTCCATGGCAAGATGTGCAATCTAGCCCTCCAGGACCCCAGACCCAGCAGATTTGGAACACACTTTAAGTGCTTCCTCCAGCTTATTCAGGAAAGTGCGTACTGACGGATAGCTTAAATGATGATAACATGCATTTATCATAATTTTTCAGTAGCATATGCCTTCTTCATGTCATCAAGAACTTGAAATTTGAGTATGATTGCTTGCATTATTCAGGAGATGTATGGGCTCCAAGGAGATATGAAACACTGCCTGTCAAGTATGTGCAGTCCTGCTCCTTTCATTAATGATATTGCCGGTTTTGCTAAAAACGGCCAGGGTCCATCACAAGTGCTTTTCTCCCTGCCACGCACCAGAGTTCAGTTCAGGTCCAGGTGCTTCTGGTGAATATGCACATCACATCTCATCCCCGCTCCTCCTTTTAGAATGAGCTCTGAGCTTCTGAAAGATGCCAAACAGCAGTTCTAGGAAATTAAATCCTTTATTCAGAATTTAGCTCAGCATGGCACTGACATCTTCCTCAAATTGGCTCTCAAATATTTGAGTCTTATTTTGGAAAGGAAAATTTTCAAGGAGATGAGAGGTTATCAGTCTGCAAACCCTGGTGAGGCTTGCAACAAAGAAGGAATAATTAGTGCTTTCTGCAAAAGCATCTTTTAGGATATGGCCATTATCTCTATTCCAAGAATGAAAGTGAGACTAGAATTTCTGATAATACTTTGAGCCATTTACTGTGAGTGAAAGATACTGAAGTACCAACAACCTACTCTCTTCTCAAGAAGAGCTCTAGGCAATTTGTGGCTCACTCAGGATGATATGAAAGACAGAACAAAACTAATTATTGTATTTGCTAATGTTTGATTCAGTTCTAGATTTTTGTTGACTTGAAATTATGGGTTAGGACATTTTGAGTGCAGGGAGCTAACATTAGCAAAGCTTCCCAGGAGGTCCCTTAGTGGCTATTTTCAAAGCTATTTTTCTTTTGCATTGTTGCACATACAAAAAGGAAGAATTTTTATGTTTACAAATTCAATGAAAAATTGTGTACAATCAAGTCCAAGTATGAAGGGAGAGAAACTATGGAAGCCCTTCTCTTCTCATGGAATTCGCTTCAAATCCTGCGTAATGGAAAAGAAAATCTGAAAGAAATTTCCATGTCATCACTGAAGCCTTGCCTAGATATTTTTATAGTAATTTCAATTTAATAAAGTCATCATCTGTAAATTTGCTCTCCTCTCCTTTGAATTGGAAAGCATTTAGTCTCAACCCCTGCAGCCCTATTGTGATGATACCAAAGTGCTAATGAGGTTATGTCTCAATCTAGTCCCTCCCTGGTGCAAACAGAGCGAGTGAGTCTTTTCAGCTCAGGATCCTCATTTATCTTCTGCGAGTTATTCTGTTGTTATTATTACTACCACTATTTGACAGCTGAGAAGGAAGGTGGAGAGGAAAAAGGGATAGTTCTTTCATGGCAAGGGAGTTATTGGTAGAGTTTCATTCAAGTTTACCCACATACTGAGCCTATGGTAACAATAATTAAAGGCATTAAGTATAGTAAAGGTGGGAAATAACAGTCAGAGCACCAATTAATTAGAAGGCTTTGTCAGTGGAGGGGGTGAACCCTACATTTAGGCCAGATCAGAGGAAGATGTGAGGAATTAACACATGTAATTATAGATTTAAGGGATCAAGACTGAAGGGCCTAGCTGTAGTAGGGGTGATATGAGGAAAACTAAGCACTTCCTAACAGTAGAACACAATACAAATGGATAGCTGCTTGGTCATTTATTACAGCTCCTTCCTTTGAACCATATTTATGCATTATAATAATAATTTACACCTTTCACCTCCTAACTCAGAGCACTGACCGACATGGCGCAGCTCAGACGTCTCCGGCGGTCAGGAGGTGCTGCAGACAGCCCACGCAGGACGAGAGATGTGGCTTCCCTGGGGCTGCCCGGACCCACCAGCATTCCCACGCACCCCCCCAGCTCGACTCAGGAGCTCTCAATAAAGTTTTTCAAACCATGAGGAACAAAACATTGATGATTTTGCAAAAAAACCCCACCAAGTAACAAAAGAGTAAAGAAAGGATGGATGCTTGCATATGTGGGGTCTTGGGTTTTGTTTTGGTGCGTTGGTTTTGGGTTGTTTTTTTTTTTAGAAAAACAAGAGAAACATCCTTAGCACATTTATGTGGTTTGCTGTCTTTCCTTTTCATTAACTATCTCCTGTAAGTTTTGGATGCATGGAAACATTTTTCTTCTGAAATTTTAGTTCTGCAGACTGTAATGCAGACAAACTACAATTATAATGATGTGCAGCAGTCCAGCTCACTGCTGAAATGACAGCCTTGAAACTGAAACCTTGTTAGCACAGCTGCACTACAAATCTGCCCAGAGTAAGGCTTCAGAATAAGGTCTCATCCTTGCCAGCAAGACACTGCAAGATGAAAAACAGCAGAAGAGAAAGTAGTAGTTTTGTGGGTAGAGAAAGAAAGGGCAAAATAAGTAATTTCACAGGATTGAAGTGTGTTATCCATGCGCCTCTATTGTTCCCTAAGAGGCGGCTTTTAAACTTGATCAGATTCAAGCTTTACTGAAACATTTGCATATGAAGAAAAGAAACGGTAGAAGCACTGATGTGGTGTGACACTCCAGCCCTTCGGATCCCAGCTCCCCATCGCACCACCGGTACTGATACGTAGGTGCAAGCTGCAGCCCCCACACCGGTACCCCCGTGCCACTGGGGCATCCTCACCGCACATGATGAGGATATCAGGAATACATAGGCTTGCCTAAAATACTCCTCAGCAGAAGCAGGATTGAGGTCCCTGATCTACAGACTGCCAGGCTGCCTTCAGCCCACTCCGGTCAGTCTGGAGGGATGGCAGCAAGCGGGAACCCAGAGCTCGTGGGGGGAGAAGGTGGCACAATTCCTGGGGGGTAGCTTTGCTTCAAGGGGTGAGGAAGTCTGTTATGGCTGTTATGACAAAGAACGGTTCTGCAGAAGCCGTCGTGAACCCTGCCACCCCTCCACGGGCAGCTGCCAAACCTCCCGCAGCTCCTGAAAGGGTTATTTCCTGAGATGTGGTAAAACAGGAGAGTACGAGGTGCGAGGGGTTGGATGTCAGCTCCCTAAGCCAGACTGCTTTACCAGCTTTGCAAAGGCATTTCCACAGAATAAGGAACAAAGGGATTAGGAAAAGGTGTGAATAATGCACTTCTACCCCTGTCTATCCCCGCTTGCTGTAACAGATTGGTAAAATAACTTCATCCACCAGTTTATTAACAGCTTGCCCTCTCTTGTATCTCACCTCCATAATGAGATAGAGCAGATATGATGGATTACATTTTGCCTCCTGCTTCCATCCCGAATGAATTATCATTTCGCTCTTCTCGCAGTCTCGTGGTTTGGCTGCCTACAGCCCATTAAGCGTTGGGAAGCAGGAGGGGGAGGATGAAGCTATGTGATCTAAAAGGTAAAGGTCCTACTGAGAAAGCAGTTTTAATTTTCAGACTGGAAGATATGAAATTAAAACAGAATGAGGAGATTCTCTATTTCATCTGGCAGCACCAAGAAAACAAACAGAAAAATCCTATTGCAGGGAGTATCTGAGCATGCAGCTCTCACCAGCAAAACGCTCTCTCCATCGTTGAGGGCTCTGAGCCCGGACACAGTCAATCACAACAAGCCAGGCTATGTTTTTCTCCCCCTGACCAAAATGCCTTATTCTGCAGCTCTGCCCCAGCAAAAGCCCTCAGAGAGCCAAGGATTCCCAGAGCCGTAATTCTTGCCCTGCTCTGACAAGAAGTACTTTATACCATCTCTCTTCGTAAGTGCATAGGAGTTTTACTCACACATCAAAACAGAGCATCTAAGATGTAACAAACACTTCTGTGCATCTTTCTTTAGCAAACCCCTGAACAACAGAAATCAGAGTTTTTCCAAGCATATTGAAGGCTTAAACTGTTTTAGCTGTATTAGAAAAATCAAGATGCTGCAAGATTGCTGATGTATCACAATGCCACTAAATATTTGGTTCCTTTTCCACAGAAATAAGCTACTGCCTGACCCCAATCATTATCTCATCAATCCCAATACTCCAAGGAAATAACACTCTCAGTTCTTGCCCTGGCCACTGCTTAAAAAATAATTAAAAAATTGCTAAGCATGATAATACAGAGCCATGCTGGAACCCAAGTAATTTTGTGTGTCCCATTTTACACAGCCACTATTCGTTTGAAACCTCCTAGGAGCATAACCAAGTGCTTGCCAACAGGAGTAAGAGTTGCACAACCCAGCTCCCAGCATTTTATCATTGCTGTATCTTTCAGCAGTAAGTTTGTGTAATTATACGTTGGGTAAAGACATGACAATTGCCTTTTCACTTTAAAGTCAATTTAGCACTATGAAAATTCATGAAGCAAAAATTAATAAGCTTCATGCAGCTTCAGCACTGACCTCTGTTTTTTCTTTCTCTTTGCCAAGAATTTGTTACACGTTCTACTACCAAGAGCTGATTCCTCCCTGACAACCAGGAAAAAGCATCAGAGAACTCATCACCTCTTGCACCAGCAAAAATCTTTCACCCATCAGCACTGTGGCTTTAACAGCCCACTAATATTTTCTCCTCACACAATCTTTCCATTTGGGTTTTGCTTTGTATTTTAGGTTTTTTTGTATTTTAGTCTAATGTGACCAACGGATCCAGCCACCATTAGCAAAACACTGTAAGTGAATATCTGCGGGGTGATGGATTCTTGATGGTGACTATATCTAAATGGGCAAATTAAATCATAAAACAGTTTCAGCTTTTGATAAACTTGATGAGTCGCTCACTACAAACAAAGTAAAAAAAGAGAGGAGAATGCTTGGCTGACTTAGTAGCTTATCAGACACCTTTAATTTCCATCTTCAGAATTTCATGCTGTGCTAAGAATATGAAAGATATTGATTTTGCTCATACCTATGAAGCAGGATAAGATATAAACTTGATTTCAGTTACCCTATGTTCTAAGCAGTAAGGCAAATTAAAACCAACAGACCAGCCTGCCCCCGTGGACATTAATCTTTCTCACGGACGTCGCAGTAACCCCTGAAGGTGCCGGCTGTAAGCACACCATGCCTGCTGGGCACGGACAGGACGGTGCCTGTAGGAACAGGCTGGGTGCTCGCTCCGACAGCCACCGCAGCAAGACGAACGCACGCTGCGGCAGTGGGTTTAGTCTCCTTTGCTGGGGTGGGGTTTTTTTTGCAGACTCTGACCCCAGCTCCAGTCTGCTGCTGTTAAGGCCAGTTCCCGAGGAGGACTCAGCTGGCACGATGCTGGTGGCCTGCTTCCCCCCTTCCCCTCGGCCATCCCCTCCTCTCCCACAGGATGTGCATCCGTCACCGTCACACACCGAGCACCCCGCGCTCGCCCGGCGCTGGTGACATCATCTTCTGCACGGCTCGCCTCGCAGTCACCGCAGCGCCAGCCTGGGTGCTGCCCATCGCTGACACCGAACTCCCCGCTGTTAGATATCAAATGATTTCAAATGTCGTGAACCCAGCTTTGTAGCCGGGGCTTTGGCTTACGAGGATTAAAGCTTAAACACTCCGATCCTACGTTCTGTGTCTAATAATCCTGTAATAATACCTCCCTAAGACTCAGAAGAGGAAAGAAAATAAAGGGGTGAAAATAAAAAAAAAAAAGAAAGAAAAAAAATAGATTTTTTTTTTTGCTGTAAGTTTCTGAAAAACATGGGTGGGCTGGAAAAGTCTGCTCAGAACTCGCCCCCATGAACAGAGCATGGGAAGAAACAAGAGCAGAGGAACTCTGAAAAGACAAGGAACCAGCTCTGACAGATGGATGTAAATGTGCCTCTCAGTGCAGGAGAACAGTTGATTCTAAGGCATGAAATCAAATTAGTGCATCTGCAGCTGCCTATGTGTCATCCAGCTTCATATTTTACACACTAAAGACATTTTTTTAACCTCATGTTAGCTACACTTCTGATTTTTTTTTTTTTTTTAATATTACACTCCAGGATTTGCAAAATGGTATTGGCAGGTATTAAAATGAAAGCTGAAGCAACGGAGCAATCTGTCTCATTTTCTATTGTAACATGACAGAAATCTTTTTTGGACTCATTTACTATCAGGTAGGAGAAGACTTGGAAAAAATAAAATCCCAGCCTCAACTTCCTCAAGAAATACAAAACTCTTCAAAAACTGTAAGCAGGTAGTTCTGCATTTCCTGATGAAGTTGAAGCTAGGTGGTCCTCCAAAGACCTTACTTCCCTCCAGCTTCTCATCTCCCTTCCGTGTACGTAAAAGAGCCTCCGCCACTGAGCCTCAGCAAACCTGGCACTTGGACACGTTCCCTGCGGACGTGGGAGTGCTGACCGAGAGCTGCGCACCGCCGGGGAAGCGGCAGAGAAAGACCCGAACTGCCCGTCAGACTGACCGAAGAAGGGTGCCCTGTTCTCGCAGGCTCTGCAGATGCTCTTCTCCTGCGGTTTTTCTAAGCCCGTGCTCAAGACGGTTAGAAAGGAAGCCAAAAGCAACCACATGGACGTGGGGAACAAATTGGTTCCCCCACCTAGAGCCCCCTCACACCTCCTCCAGTGTCGTGTCTTAGGACTTTACAGCTACTGCGTTTTGCACGACTTGGGGTGAAAGGCTCTCGCGCCCCCAGACGTTGTCCTACCAGCACAGCACTGAAGGATCTCCTGCAGAAAATCAAAGCCTACAACCAGTCTTGGAAGATCTCTGGTGCTTTTCTCTAAGCTGGCTGATTTGATGAACTCCCTCATTTTTATTCTAATGTGGCTGGAGGACTGGTGCAGGATCATATATCTATACACATAGAAAAAATATTTTCCTTGTTAAAGACCTATTAAAGTTATTATTAAGTGCCCATATATAATGTAACTGCATTGCACTATGGCCAGATGGAAGTTAAATGATAAATAACTAAAAAATGAATATTTTAAAATAAGAGTCGTGTTTGCACTCTTGAAAACTTTCATACTCCATGTTTTTAACTTACAAGTGACTTGGTATTTCAGAAATTGGTAACAATGCAGATAGCACAGATGACTAAAAATTTGTTGTCTGATTTTCAACATAAACATTATTGTACTACACTTCAGCTTTCCATGAGCAATGATTACATTACAGAATATAAGGGCCTACAGCCCTCAGAATTGATCAAAATAAAAAGCTGAACTTGTACAGTTTTTATAACCAATTCCTGAGGGTTTGGTCAAATTCAGTACAGCATAAAATTAAACAGAGATTGATTTATGTAGAAGGAACTGTAGTTGCAAGGTTGGTGAATTGTATATACTGCAAGTGGGAATGGCTATTGCCTGAACACAAATTAGATTAATTGTAACAGAAATACGAGGACAAAAGGTACAACTTTTTTCCTGTTTTCTTTCCAGTGCAAGTACCAGACTAATCTGTAAGCCAAAAAAAAAAAAAAAAATACACGAAGGGTGATTGTTTCTTTGTAATGCAATGAGACAGCAAAACAAAATGAGGGTTTCACAAGTCCTAACCATTTGATTCCCATCCCTGATGCTTCATTTGTCATCCTCTGTATAGCAGAAAGTCAAGACTTGATATGTTACCAAGTGAAGAATTTTATCAAATAAAAGGAGCCGAGTACTGGATCCTGCACTGGAATGATTTCTTCATGCCTCCCTTGAAAACAAGAACTCATCTCTGCTGAGTGATTCAGAAAACAAGAGATAGCTTTTGCTACCTGCCAAGGAGGATTCATCTGGTAGTTTGGCATTTTTCTATCGCTTCCTCTGGTAGAGAAGTGAGATAACAAACTTTTCCAAAAGGTGCCCCAGAACCCAGCACTGTAAGTGCAGGTGAATCAGAAGGTGCAAGGGAGAAGCCAGCCTTGCACTTGGGCTGTGCAGGCAGCTGTGCACAGAACCGGGCCTGGGGACCTCCGCTCTCAGCTACAGACCACACCATGGGATTAAGAACTTCCCCACGTGCAGACTGGTTACCTACGCACGTATTTATCTAGGCTGAACGTTTATAAGTGGTATAGCCAGGACAGGCGCACCCCACATACATGGGAAGGCTGTGCAGCCGCACACACGACGCTGTGTGTTTTGTTGCAGGATGCTCTGAGATGACACGACAGCGTCTACAGATGAATGCTTGGGACAGAAGGTATTAGCCCTGGGGGAGGCGTTCTGTGCACTCTTCCAACTTGTGAAGGCCTCTGAACAGTCAAAAGAAAAACCCAGGAATAAAGTCATCAAAAGCAATATCAGCCAAGGACCTGCAGCTCTCATGTGACTAGTCCTGCATCGCAACCCACCCTGAAAAATCAGGTCCCAAATTATTATTTTTATCATAGGGGAAATCCCAGTTGGGCAGTGAGAACGTTCTATGCAAAACAAGATACTACCATGAAGACTTCATAAGTGAAATAATTTCATCATTATGTTTCCTATGTGAAGTACTGTAGCTTCACTAGTGAGTTGCTCGAGCACCAGCAAAAAAAAAAAAATCTAGTAGGAAAGTTCTGCATTAAGACGTGATCCAAAAGCAGCTCTTTTTATGTAGATCTTTCTTCTCTGACTCAGCAATACCACTGATGAATAATACTGCTTGCGAAGCACCTCTGACTTTATCAAGCCTTTAACCTACTGCAGTACTGGATTACTTTCCCCCATCCCACTTTCCTTTTCCTTGAAAACCTGGTGATGTCTCTGTCCTGGTACCATTTAAAATCCCCAGCTCTTACATGCGTGTTACATCTGTGATGCCTGCTGTGGTTGCACACTGAAAGCAAAGTGCCAAACAATGCAGGGAGAAGGAGGGGAAATCAAAGCATTTTAGAAATCTTAAGCTTGGCAAAAGCTGTGTATAATTTTGCTTAGGCTGCAAGTTGGCTTGAGAAAACAGTATCAAGGCATCATCTTTTCCAATTGCTTGAGCTTCACTTTTAAAGTTTATTTTTACTGCTTATCGTAGATCCCAGACTGACAGCTCTGAAAACCATGTATTTTCCATTTATGCAAGAATGAGAGGCAACAACTCAACAACAGCACAGGCATCTGATATATCTTTCCCTAATAATGAACCTAAACCGTTGACCCGGGAGCATCACCTAAAAGGATTGTGAACCCACAGTCCAGTCCTGCCCTTGATTCTCTCACGACTTGTGGAAGCGTTTGTGAAAGACACAGCCAGAACTATAAACTGACAGTCCAGTAATGAACTATTGATGAAAATTTCACAACCAATCTGCTCAAAGTCCATGAGGCTGCATACAAATGAAAACAGAATATAATAAACACTTAAGTCCCTTGGAAGACCAAGTCCTCCAAAAAGCCACCGCTCGAGCTGTAAAAGCTTGTTTAATGTAAATCCACAACGCGCAGGTGTTTGCTGCATTCCGATGCCAATGTAAAATTCCCGTTTGGGTTGACTTTACGGTGCTCTGACTTCACTCACTAGCAGCAAAGAGACCTTTATTATATTCCTGGGGATGATGAAGATAAGGCTGGAAAACTTATCACTGCTGTGTAATCCCATGTCTGAGTTGGACCATCCCCCTGTTTACCAGCAGGTCCAACAGAAGTGTCGGAAACTCTCAGTGTTCTCAATTCATAGGCTAAAACAGAAAATTGCTATTCCTATAGCAATCTTTTAAAATAAAAACACTTTTACCTGTAAATCTGTTGGTATAAGTGATTTCTGCAGGTTCATCCCTGGCGGTAGATGAGATGTTCTCATAACGCATCGCTTCCTGATATCTGGATGCAAATTACAGGAGCCGTACTTCCTGAAATCAGCATAAAAAAGTTGAAAATGCATTAGGTTTGGGAGTAAGCTTGGCTGTCAGTATAATATTTCTATTACAGCAGCTATCCAATTGGAAAAAAAACAGCTCATCCTCGCATATGATAAAAATAAGCAAGGAAGATTGCTGCTGTGATTTGGAAACTTTTGACACTCGCGATATTTACATGCCATACACAGTTTATTGTAATCTAGCAATTAAAACTCTTTTTCTACATCAAATAAAGTCAGTTTTGGTACCCAGGACACGGAGGGCTGCGAGCACTGCCCACCCGAGCGACAGAGGGGCAGCCTCTGGCCCCCAAATCACGCGGGGTCTCTCCCCTCTGCTCCAATTTCCCAGTTGGCCCATAGTCACCCTGCAGGCTTTGCCAGAAATCTTCATTCCTGATTTACCTGTCCCTTTTGCATGCCTGAAAACCCCCTTTCCGTCGGGCTGATTGCGTTGGGGGTTTGCACAGCTCGCAAGGCAATGCCACCAGCCCTCCCACTCCTCGTGGGCGTTGTGACTCACGCAGCGCAAAGTGGGTTGAAAAACAATCCGAGAAGTGGATGGACCTTTTTGATCTGCTGCCTTGTGATGTGTTGTCAAAGAGCGAATGCTCCTCGAAACATGTAAACACGTGGTAATTCCGATGCAGCAAGCTTTTGATGCAGTGCTGTCTGCGCTTAGAGCAAATTCTCCTTCTGAGGATGTCTCAGCGGTTTTGGGGCAACAGTGAGAAACCCAGTGCTGCAATCTGGGGAGGAGCGCACCCCACTGCCTCACGATTTGAGGCTCACGGAAGAAGCAAGCATCCGTATTTCCTTTCTACACTGAAGAGTAACTTATTACAAACACACCCATGCTATGGAAAACCTCGTACCTGGCTCTCTGGTTCACACACCAGTCACAAACTGGCTCCATCCCCCCCGGATCGAAGAGCAGGACTAAGTACCAAGGGAATTAATTTCCTAAGTCGCATTGGTGCAGCCAGGGGAACGGAGGGGCCTCTGGGGCAGAGGGAAGAGCGATGAAGTGTTTCAGCCGGCACACCGCAGCCTGGGGAAGCCCCACCAAAGTCCTGCACAGCCACAGTACTTCTGCTCACACTTGACTTAAGCACAGTTCTGCTCTAGGCACCGTTGCAAGCAGAATTTCTTTCTGATTTCAAATCTTAGGATGCGTCAGATAATTTGCACTTATTTAAGTTTTCAGATCTGGGAAGTGTTTTAGGGCACCATATGATGAAAGGCTGCCAGTAAGCATCTTCATTAGTTTTAATGATTATTGCAACTAAATGACTGCAATCGCCTAACTTCCCACAGCAAAACTAACCTCTTAAAAACCTCAGGAGCAGCTTGGTTCACCCCAGAAATACAGAGATACAGCGCGCTCCAAATCACACAGTACGTGCGTGGGAAATTCACCCTAAGAAAACACAGGAACCTGTTTACAGACAGTTTTATCTGCTTTTTCTGTCAGTGGCTATGTAAAGACAAGAAGAAACGGAGATTTTAAATTTTTAACTGAAATGCTTGATGGCAGCATTAACACACGATTAAAGGAGCGCTGCTGAGGCTGCAGGATAAGGGGAGCAGGGCTGCGCTGTCCGAGAGCCCCCTCTAGCGCGGCTCCCCACCGGACAGACCCCGCGCACCGAAGCTGTCAGGCTTAATGTATTTATTTGCTTCTGTGCTGTTAGAATGATTTCTCTGCAGCCGGGTTGTTATTTATGGCTATTGTCAGGAGAGGGGGAAAAATTTAAGGGGAGTTCCGAGCCAGCTAGTTTGCACAGTGTGTAGGGTTGTGCAGGACAGAGCCCTGCTTTGAGACCTCGTCCTATCTCACATGCTGAGAAATTAGATCAAGATCTTTAGCGTCATTATATAGGCTAAATCTCATTTGGACAGACTGCGGAGAGAACTGTAAAGATTCCACCCAATCTTGGTAAACAAGTTTATATCCTTAATTTTCCAGTGCAGTTCATCTGTCAGACTAGACATTTAGCTCTGCAGTCCCAAGGCAGGTTAATCAAACATGTTTAAAAATGTAAATAAAATGCTGCAATGAGTAATATTTGTAGATGGACTGATCTGAACGTTATCAAATGAAAAGGAGTGACTTTAGGTCCTAGAAGTATTTCTGTTATCAGATCACACTTTCATCTTTTTATAAAACTGTGAGGGGGTTTTTTTGAGCCTCAGTAAATTATATTCAGCTCTTAAAATCTCTTTGAGCCACAGCACATCTGCAGGAGAATATAACCGAGGTTTAAGGACTTACTGATGAAACAATTGCACGTGATTCAAACTTGTAAGGTTATCTATGAATTCTACCAATGAAGAATGAAACACAAACATAAAATGACATTACAATTTAAAAAACTAGGGAAATTGTGTCTTCCAGGGAAAGAGCACTGATCTTCCCAAGAGGTGTCTCCATAAAACCTCTTGCATGAGATCCCTCCCGTACCCCCAGTCAGGTCACACAAGCACCCCACTTGCTGCCCCCCCAGGTAACTCAGCCTCTGCTGCCTCCCTAATTTCTCTACCAAGACACTCAGCAGCAGAGACCTCAGCTCATCACAGGGGTGGGGGCTGCATCCTTGTGCACCCCATGTCCTTCCCAACAGCTGCCGAACCCCCACATCCTAACGTCCATCCGGACATTCCCAAAGGAGGCAGAGGTTCCCTGCACAGGGACAGCAGGACAGTGGCTCAGTACTGTCAGCTCTTGAATTCGTGGAGCAGTGACAAGAAACCACCCCAGGCCTCTGCTCTTCACATTTAGGACCCTTTTTTGTAGCCCACATTAGCAAGGGACATAACTGCTGGCACTCCTGCAACTAGTGAAAGATGCCTTAAGAGGGCTGTCTAACCAAAAAACTCATCTGTGCATGTAGTAGAGCTAATAAAAATGTTATCTCTCCCTGAAAACCTTTCCTTCCTCAGGACTTTCTCAGAAACTCTCCAGCTGAGAAGAGCTGAGCTGCTCCCAAGAGTGTTCTCCATCACTGTCCTCATCACAGTGCACGCAAAAACCTCACCATGAACTCAGAAAAACTGTCCTTTTGATTTGTGAGGCTCACAAAAGGATCAAGGCTTCAAGCTGCTGAGAAGAGGAGGATCAGGTTATGAGTTCTCCTCTTACTCTGCTGCTGGAAGAAAATATGTTATACTCCTCCGAGTCTCACATCCAATCTTTTTTCTTTTTTTTAACCATTATGCCAATGAATAACTATTAATTTCTTAAACAGCCACCTGAGACCCCCAGAGGTCACTGGGACAAATGACTCGTGCAACCACAGCTCTGTCATCTTCTCCTCTCTATCTTTTCTCCTTATTTTTATAGCACTTTATTTACTTGCTACCTGTTGCCTACATACTAAAACATAACCTCTCAGCAGTAGAAGCTTAGTGCTTTGCTTTAACAGCCTACAACAAGGCCCTGACCTGAGCCCTGAGACATGACTGTGCTCACCTCACACCATCACCAGGGACGCAGCAGACATTTCAGCATCTGAAATGGGGTTTGAGTGCTATGCCTTCCACCACATCCATACCCCACCGCACTGATCTTGTGAGGAACAAAACACAGCTTAGGAGCAAAGATACAGACAGAGCACATTCTTGGTCATTGGCCTCCCAAAGTCCAGACGTGGCTAGTCATCTCTTCCGAGGTCCGTACAAGTGCACACGCTGAGTAGCTGTAATTAGGCAGCCTTAGATCTAACCTGCAGGGCTTCTCCATTATGCTGAACTATATTAACAGTGGTATCTGTGGTATTCACTGGCACAGGTCGCCCAGAAAGGTTGTGGAGGCCCCATCCCTGGCAGTGTTCAAGGCCAGGTTGGATGGGGCTTGGGGCAACCTGGGCTAGTGGAAGGTGTCCCTGCCCACGGCCGGGGTGGGACTGGGTGGGCT
Source organism: Aramus guarauna (assembly GCA_013400195.1). Classification (NCBI taxonomy): domain Eukaryota; kingdom Metazoa; phylum Chordata; class Aves; order Gruiformes; family Aramidae; genus Aramus; species Aramus guarauna. The sequence continues at coordinate 517,409 of VXBL01002384.1, read as the reverse complement.
GTGAGGTCCCTTCCAACCCAAACCATTCTATGATTCTACGATCTTTGTGTCACAGCACATCATCAGGTTTAAAGATAAGCTGCACTGGAACCAGTCATATGTTGGCGTATCGTTGAAGGAGAGCCTAAATACCACAGTGCCAGAGATGCCCTCCCAGGGCTCGGAGAAGCGTGAGCAGTTATCTGAGGCTAACCACAAGGACACGGACGCCAAATCTGCAATTTAGAGCTGTCCCTCAGCCAGACTCTCAGGTCCCTGGTGCATTGTGTGGGTTTTTTTCCAGTGGGGCTTTATGTGAATAACAAAGACCCAGATATGCTTTCTGCACTGGGCACCATTCATCTTCTGGAAGATCCATTGGTTTCAGCTGTTACAGAGGTCACATCAGTTATTTGCACAACTTGCACCAACTATGCAAGCCAGCAAGGAAGAGGGCTACGCACCTTCTTAAACAAGGTAGTTTGTAACGCTGGGATTTGCTCGACACTTCGCCACAGGGAGCTGAAGAGGATTTTTCCCTTCTGCTCCCATTTGTTCCAGACACTTTCCATTCACATCTCATGTGGAAAGTTACAGGCTTCAGAGTCTTACATCCATAGATTGAAGTCAAAAAAGGAGACAGAAATGGGTGATGGAATACAAAGTAGGAGACATTGCAAAGATGGTTAAATAAAGTCTTTTTTTCTTTTTGTCTTTTTTTTTTTAACAGCTCTGTATAGTGCAAATGTGAAAAAACCACCCACAGCAATATGGGTTACGGAACATTTGTCAATAAGAAAGAGAATAAAAGCAGGCACTAAAACAACAGAAATAATGACTCTACTTTCCAGATTTTGATTCTAAAATGTCTGGTGCCTCAGGCAGTTATCTGAAGAAAACTCTTCTTCAGCACAGAACCTCACTGTTTCGCCTCAAATAGTTGTAGTTAACAAATATTCTGTGTGTGCGTGTGTATGAGAGCCACTGACAGACAGCCTATGGCTATATGGAGAGATGGAACTGCCAAGAGGGAATAGAAGCAAAAGCAAAGAGAAATATTAGAGCAATATATCTTAGGCTTGGAAAAAAATATTTCCTCTTTCTTAGTCTTTCCCACCATGGCTGGGGAAGCTGCAAACTTAAACTGCACCTAAACCACTGCCGTGTGCAGGGAACGCCGTGGAAGTCTCCTCCTCCACAAGAGTTGTCTCATCACCCTCAGAAGTCACATCCAACCAGCCCACCTTTATCTTCTGGAGCACGCAATACAGTGAGATTTTTCTCGGTGGTCTTCAGTGATCTGCTGTGCCAGTCGCTGCATCTTCCAAGAGAGAACGTTACCAAGAGCAATAGGAGGACGTTACTGAACTCCTGAGAAAAGGCACGTCCGACTGGGATTACTGCAGTCTTTTTCTTTCCTCTTGCTGCCTACGATTTCGGCACATTGCCCAAGCCAAGCAGTCCAGCTAAAGCTCCGAACTCCATCTGTGTGCTTTAACTGTGACGGTTACAAAACCAGATCATCAATATTTAGAGAATAACTGTTTCACAGCATGCTTCCAGATGTTCTTGCTTTCGTTATTGCCTTATTACTTAAAAAGTCAACAGTATGTGATATATTAAATATATAATCTACTCTGACAGTCATCTACATGCTGTTGTCTGGTGAGACTATCCTATGAGAGACAAGTACATTATTTTTTGCACCATTACTGAAATGAAATTTGGGTTTAAGAGCTGCCAGAATGCAACAAGTAAATATCCTCAGGCTGAACCGAATCCCTCTGCCCACATACAAGGTACACGAGAGGCAGTGGTAGAGCCAGCCCGTTGCTCCAAGCGATACGTCTCCTTGTAACGGCCAGTCCACAGGGATATGAGCCAGCCACCACGACCTGGAGGAATCACTCTGCTGATGCTGACACTTTTCATTTACTCCTATAAATACTGCTCTTCTGCCCAGTTTCAAGTCACAGAGAAAGCAACTATCAACAGAAAAGATATCCTAAAGCAGAGCTCAACTCCTTCAGTGCTCAGAGATGCTCCCACCTGCTTGCCCAGGGTATCTCTGCTGCTGGTGAATGCCAGAGGCCTCTAGAGGACAGCAGTGATGCCTCATTAGCACTTAATTTTATTCTAGAACCCAAGAACTCCTGTGCCCTGCAAATACTTCCTGAACAAGAATGCACCGTACAATTCAGCCAGCTGAATAATGGCTCGTATTCTCCTTACACCTCCGGCAGGAAAACACCCGCGTGGTTTTCCCCAACAGAGGGAGGTGACCCCAGAGAGCAGAAGTCCATGCCCTGCTGGAAATACTCTCAGATCCCCCACTTTGTCTCTCCCACCCAACTACGGCACTTCCCACAGAAAAGAGGGAAGAAACCCAAGGGGAGGGGAATGCTTGCCTAGAGCCACCTACATCATTTGGCTAAGTAGGGTTCTACCCCTGCAGCCCTCAGCCGGGCCATTCATCCTAGCATAAAAAAGTATATTAAAAACATTCATTTCCCTCCATTTGTATTTCCCTTGTCTGAACCGCATGGGTGTCCATGTAAGCCTGCATTTGATTACAAAATTGCTTTGTATTCCATTTAAGACTGCTTCATCTGTTATCCAGGGATGTAGGAGGACTGAGTTGTGTCACCTTCTAGTCTCTGCCAATAATGTCATAATTTGATATGGAAACTATGCATACTATTATATTCTAATTTGATATTTAAAACATGCTTTGGCAGACAGCTGACTCCTATTGATGCATTTATCTGATTTCTCTCTGCCTTTTTATTCTGAAAATACTCAGAGGGAATATGTCGTATTCATTTTTGTTATGCACACTGAATCTATATTACNAAAAAAAAAAAAAAGGAAAATGCCAAGACTGCAAATTGGGTAAAATTCAACCACATGCTACAGAGACAGAACTCCTAGAGCTCTAATCTTAGATACTTGATCTTTGTCATCTTCAGTTCTGCCCCTTGTTTCTGCTCTTCCTATTCCAACTGCTTGTCCCCAGATTCCCCATCACTTACTTCCATCTCAACCTACATAGGTCCCCCCCAAACATCCCTGTCTCTTCTTCCACCCATCTGTACTGCAGAGTGCTGCCGCATCTAAGGAGCTAATGGGGACGATACACTGCCCTGGTGAAAGGCCTTTTGCAGGAATATTGGAATATCTTAAAAGAAGATGAGAACGGTCTTCTACGGCATACTAATCCTAAAGATGGGGACTGGACTCACAATGTTCCTGCTTCGCACAAACAGCACTCACCATGCCTGGTGTAAACTGGAATTCATTTCACTGAAAACCCTGCAAATGCTCAATATTAAGGATTAGGCTATGGAAGAGTTGGACAGAAAATTGGGAGGCTGCTGCTCACAACGGATCAATATTTATAAGGAAGTGATACAAACTGATGAGGAAAGGCGAGCGGCACTGCTGCGGCGAGCCTGTCCACCCAGCAGAAGTGACACAAACTGACAGGGGAGGTGAAGCCAGCCACTGACATAATGAAAATTACAGCATAAAAGCAATACCAATTCTGTTGATGAAGCAGTTTGCCAGAGGAAAAAGAAAAACAACCATCGAGTTAAAAAATAGGAGGCCAACCGAATGCAAAGGGAGACAGCAACGGAGGAGAATCAACAGAAAAATCGGAGCAACAAACTGGCAGGGCAGCAGGAGCGCCCACGGTGAGCAACCGGGCAGGGAAAGCTCCCTCGTTCCTGGAGAATAAGCAAAACTGTCTTCTCGGAAAGAGTATTTCTGCCACTTCTAATTGCTCCCGCATGGGTTACTGCCCTAATTCAATTAAGTTTTTATTTCTAATGAACTCTGGTGAAGAGAGCTCAGTTATGAAACCAACACTATCATGGAGTAACTGTCTGAAGCAAACACATTCCCTCAGACAGGGAATGCCGTGAGCGAGCTGGAAAATTTTGTCTTCGATATATCAATAAAAAAGTTACTCAGAATAAAGAAAATCTTTCATCTACTTTTGGAGTATCTTCATAGAAAATATAAATGATCTGGTAGTGGCCACACAGCTTTTTGGAAAGCTTTAGCATTCTGAAGAATGGGTTCACTTTTATATCACCCAGTGTTATTATTTGAATTGCCATCTCTCTCCCATCACTGGATATGAATTTTCTCCTAAGAACACTGATTTTTTTGTATATTTTATGAATTCAATGTGCAGTAGAACCCACTATATGAACTCAAGGAAGATAAAAAGAGTCATTTAAGATCAGAGAGAATGAAGGTTACAAACGATTTCAATTAAAGCTACACAAACCCCTGGATTCCCTGGATTATGTTTTCCACATTTCAATATTTGTCCATGATGTGCACACAAACAGCCCTCCGAAGAATCCTGCCCTCAGTAATTTTCCCTTTCCTTAATCCTGATGTACAAAGCCTGGTCTCCTGGGATATTAAGAGGATCTCATAAGGACAATCCAACTTCATATTGATTCTATTTCCCAGATCCATAAAATTTGTTGCCTTAGGAAACACAAGAGCGAAGAAAAAAAACAACGCACGGTTTAATTTAAATACCACTTCTAGCAAAAGGAAAAAAAAAAACCCACAAATGGGAAAAAAAAAGCAGAGGATGATGCTTGTTTGCTAAGATTGTGCTACGTGAAACATGCAATATAAACTGACAAGGGAAGGAGATGATCATTGTTTGAATAACATCAATATCAACACAGACACATATGAATCTGGCAAGGGACATGGAAGATCCAAACTCTGAATAACCTTGATGTACCAGTAAATATTATTCAGACAGTGAGGGGGAAGGGAGGAGGAGCAGGAGCTGGCTGAGGCTGGAGACAGGCTGGGAGACACTGGGAACAGCATTTGCTCCAAGTTACTGCTGGGCAGTAAATGTGCAAAGCTAATTAAGGGCTTCCCAGCGTCTCTGTCTCCCGTCTACCCTCCTTTTTTTTTTCTTTTTACTCCATTTTTCCATCTGGATCACCACAGTTATAGATCACAGTTAATTGGGGTTTCAGGTATTTTCCGCTGATTGTTTAGGTGTAATCAATCCTGCCTCGGAAGAGGGAGGTCAGCGCTGCTCAGCCATGGAGCTGAGCTGGTGCTTGGGAAGATGCAACGAGGTGACCCACTGTGCCTTACAAGCACACCGTCACCCTGCCCCACACAGTCCTACGGGGACAAGCTAGCATGAAAACAAATCTGGGGACAAGGAGAAATTACATGCAGCAATGAGTACTTCAACCTCTGCAGTGCAAAAAAAGTACGGTAATCCTACACTGGTCTATTGGAGAGGTTTTTCTTTCAAAAGAAGGTTGACTAACTTCCTCTTTGAGAAGTTCAGGGATAAACTTTTAAAGTCTTCTGCCTTTTTCCTTCCTTTTTTTGTGACAAATGACTTTTCACCTCCTTTTGTCCTCATTTCTTACCAGCAGAGCCATCCCAGCTCTGCCAAGACCTCCCGTCTTTTGCAGGATGCATTGTGCATCAGACACTCCTGTACCCCGGTGCTGTGCACCCTGGCACTGCACCCCCCAGCACTGCAAACCCCCCCGGAACCAGCACCCCTCGCACCGAGGGCGTCCGATCGCAGCAAACGGGGGGCACATTTGGCAGGCGCTGCCCCCCGGATGGGAGCGTCCGCACATCACCCCTTCCGCCCATGTACGAGCGTGGCAGCAGACCTCAGCTACAACCGAAAGTTGCGGGCGGAACTTTTAATTCAAAATACTTAGGGTTGACATTTGAAGAGGTAACATGACGATTCATTGTGCTAAATCAATTACTGATTATCAATATAGCACTTAGTGATGCATAATTAGTATGTAAAAGATATATTTAGCTGTAGATTATACTAGTAATAAGGGCTACACGAGCAATAGCTGTATAATTACATTTTATGAATACAGGAAACCTTTGAGAAATGCTCCGAGATTTAATTGACATTTAACAAGATAACTACAGCAAGTTAATTAGAAATTATATGCTAAAAATATGAATTAACTTTTAAATAATATTTTAACTTGCTGCAATATAACTATAGTAGCTCGTTATATGCCAGTGAAACACCTAAATGAAATAGTTCTTTCAAATACCGTCTTTCTAATTCATTTCCCACAAACTAAAGCCTGTATTATCAGCTTCTCATTCTGAATCCTTTTTGGTATAAAGAGGCTGAGTTGATCAGCTTAGTGAAAGACTTATTTTTATGGTTCTTTCATACTTTTTAAAAATGAGATTTCTCTTACATTTCTATCAGCATCCAGAGAAAAGATTTCAGTTCAGCTGTGCTTTCGGCTTTGAACCCAGAACAAAAATGCAAAGTAAGGCACTGACAAGCATTTAGACTCCCTGCAAGGTGATACATCAGGGATTCTGACAGTGCTAATACAGCCAGAAATTTGGAGAATAAAACAACCCTGAACTGGTTCTGATGTGGATGGGTGTAATCACAAAGAAAATACAATAGAGGGTTCTTAGCACAGCTACATTATTTTTAGATCTAGGTAGGGTACTGCAAAGATGATGGAAATCTGGCTAAAAATTACATTTGCTGTAGATTCCCCGGGGAGCCGCAGAGCCAGTGCACAGAGACCGGCCTTTCCGCCTGCCTCCAGACGCTGGATCCATCCCACTGCCGCAGCTGAAGCACCCAGCAGCCCCGCGGATCAGACGGTCCTGTGAAAGGTAGCCTGGACTTGCAAGTTAGGCTCCGAGATGAGTGCCATGAGATCTAAAGTCTCTACAATTCAGCCACTGGTATTTTTTATTATCTTGCTTAAGACTCTTCCTATCTACACATCATTTTGGATTTTCTTTTTTTTTTTTTTCTATTACTCCCTGCCCTGCTACTCTTTGCCCATAAGTCACCTACAGCTTAACTCATCACCACTGAGTTTTGCAGCCTCGCAACTGTGCAAGACCCTGATCTCTGGCTGCATGGGGAGGGAATTAAGTTACTCGGAGGAGCAAATGCACTACCATTACTAAGAGAAAATGGTGCCATTTCTCCTGCCTCTTGCTCAGTATGTCCCAGCAGACTCCAAAGCCTCTCTCACAATTTCTTTTTGCCAGCACACCCTCGTTAGCATTCTGGACCAGATACCCCGGATTATGCATACACAGAGCATACATGATTTAGTGTCCCTGTTCTTGAAAATGTCGCTGACTTCAATATATCACAGGAGGAAATGGAGAAAACAAGATGATAAAGCAGTGAGGGATGGGCAAGATGACCTGATCTGCACCTGAGATTGCAGTACTCTGCAGTTAATGCAAATTGAGGGGTTCTTTTTAAATTATGAAAGCCAGACACAAGCAGAACTCTTTGGACAAGAGATACACCAACGCTAGTCTTGGCCCAAGGCCTGACTCTACATCTGATCAGACGATAAGAAAAGCTTTAAAAGTAAAAAGCAAAGCCAAAAAGTCAAATTGTCCCTGACATCCCCTCTTAATCCAGAAGGGCAGGAGAGCAGAGTGCCCAAGAGTGATGCTCTCAGAGGGTTGTGTATCTTCCTGGTTATAACCCTGCCTAACGCTCACAAAACCTCATGAGAAGAGGTAGAAGACATAGGAAAAACGCATCAGAAAAACAAGGGGTTTCTGGAAGACAAGAGTCTGAGTAAAGCTTACCTTTTGCACTGCTTTTGCACAGGCGGTGCAGCCCAGGTTGCCGGTTACAGTTTCTGCTGAAAGAGTTTTCCTGGCCAGGAGTTTCTGCCCCTATAGCTAAAACAGGTAACTCCTAAGAAAAATAAAGTCACAGTACCAGCCTCTCCTTTCCAAATCCTCCAGCAACCCTGGTTGCTGGGTTTATCTGCAGGGCCCTTTGCTTGGCCGGTGCAGCTGTGTCCACAGCTGGATGTGAGGAACCCAGCTCGGAGGAGCAGAGCAGGCAGAGCAGTTGGAGACTCCTTAACCACCTGGGGAGGACCCATCTACTGTTTCTTCCCAAAAATTTCCCTCTAGAGTAATGATGGATGCTTTTAGGACAAGGAGGTTTTTTCCTAAGACCTATGAGGAAGCTTTGGATGTTTTGCTAAGCTTCTCTATAAAAAATATTTTAAAGAAGATAAAGTACAAGTTTATATGGGTTTCTCTTTCTACTTTTACTTGGTCAGTAGATTAGTCAAGATTGATTTTTCTGCATCAGAGGGAGAGGCCTAGGGTTAAAAGATAAAAGGGTAGATTCCTTTTAAAATGTAATTTAGATTTTTCTGGTATTAGCTCCAGTATCAGCACAAAATCACTTCAATTTTCCAGGAGCACCTGAGACCCATTGTACAGCTGCAGGCAAGCAGGAAAAGATCTCCTCCGGCAAATGGAGCAGCTGAGGACCGTGACGGTTGCAGTACCTGCCCCATGCAGGGTTCCCCCCTGCCTGGGGACCCCGACATTGCGCTCCCCAAACCTCTGCCAAACAAGAGAGACTAGTGACAAAGTTCTGCTGGGGAGTTTGGCTTTGGTTAATTTATTTATTTTTGCTGTAGTCAGTGCAAATTTGGTATTGAGGTCTCCAGAGCACATCTTTAAAAAAAATCTGCAGTCCCCTGCAGGTGAAGCCTGTGCTAAATGACCAGTTAATCACTGGTAGGTCTCAGAGAGCCCGGCGATCCAGAATAAAGATGCCAACAAGTGGTGCTGATGCCACGTTTCCTTATCGCCCACACAGCGCTGGGAAACATCAGGACTCTTCTCCCACATCCGTGCTTTTATAAACTATGTATTGCCTCCTTCCAACTCTTTCACGGCAGCTTCTGATCATGTGAATTCTCAGCGAGTTGAAAAGAGAGGATGACCCGGAGCTGCCCAATGCTCCAGGTCTGTCATCGGAGGAAACCCCTCCACGGCCACCAAGATCCCAGCACGGGGACCACGCTCCTCAGGAGCAATGGCACTGCTTGCCCCAGGGACAGGACAGAGGGACACATCCTTCACTGTTCAGAAAAAAAGGGCAAAGCTTAGACTTACAGAGAGGATTTCAGACGATAAAGCTGCTGCTCATAATAACAAAAATTAAGGGGTGAAAGAGGCCTATGATATGAAACTGCCATCACAGGTAGAGTTGGGGCTTGACCTTCAGTTTGAGCTCAAGTTGAGGACTTTCTTATCCAAACTTCTTCTCATGACCACTCTTGCCAGAGAGTAGATCAGAGTTCCTCGCTTGGAGCAAACACGGGTTAGATACCTGATTTTTCATTTTTTTGAAAAAACATCTTTGTACGACATGTCACGGTGGGCTGGGTAGGAATGGCTGGATTATTCACCAAGAATAATTGAGCTGATACATTTCAGCATTTTTCTTTGAATAAATTATTTGCAAATAAACATTTTCATTATTCGACCATCTCTGATGTTCCATTAGCATTCAGTGAATTATTTATTCAGCAGCTTTTCCCATCAATCACTGAATAAATTATTCGCAAATAAATTATTCCACTAGCTTTTGCTTTAAAGATGTCCCTTTGAGAACAATAGCTTCCCAGAATAGCAAACAGGCAAAGGGAGCAATTTAAAAGGCCTGATTCTCATCTCGGTTGTCCTGGTAGAAATCTGGAGGATTATCATGGAAATTCCTGGCCTTTTTCTGTATTTACGCATCTGTAAATCAGCTCAGATTGAGGTACAAGACTGCTCCGCTTTGCTGAAGCCAGCACAGAAACCCTCAGTGCCCCCAGAACCAAGTCTTTGCTGATGTCCTAACAGGCAGGTTCATTTCCAGCTCACGAAACTGAGCTGGATTCAAGCGACCTCTAATCAAACCGACAGCTCTGCTCCTGTAAGCGTCCAGGGAGCGACGGGCATTGCGGCACTACCCCAGATCGCTCCTTCTCCCTCCTCGTCAGCCAGGCAGCTCCGTTACCGCACCTTCTTATGCATAATGCATTCAAATCTCATCAGTACACCAAGCCCCAGTGTAAGTCTTGTTTGTGTCTGGGCCAAGGAGGATGAAAGCCTGTTAGAACTAAATGAAGGCTACATTTATGCCAATTTTAAGGAATAATTGAGGTGCAGCGCTGGGGAATTTGCTGAACTCCTCTGTCCTTCTAACAAGAAAGAGCCTCTTTTGTTAGGCAGCACAAAAAGTCACCCTCATTAAAACAAGCCATCTTTATCAAAACCATATGGAGGATTTATCATCTCACCCATATGTTGGTGCCTTTCACAGAGATGCAGAAAAAAAGTAGGGGGAGACCAAGTATAGAGCCCTCATTTCAAGAGGGCTAATTATCAAAGCGCCATGATCCTCATGTTGATATCAATCACGGCAAGACGCGCAAGGTTGTGCCAGAGTTTTAATAACGCCAAGCCTACCTGAGTTGCCTAGCAGTATCACTGCAATAAATAATTGCTAATTTGCACAAAATGAACAAATGAGACACAATGTAATTGTATGAGGGGGGACAACCGAACAATAACATTAAGATATATAATTGACTTAATATCAGACGCTCTTCCCCCAGTGAACCTTTCTTCATCCTCAGAGTAATTGTGTAATGACATTTATGTGTAATAGACTTGTGACATTATAAATGACACTTATGTCAGGATTGTCAGGCTGTGACAGCCTCAGAGACAGCTCCAGTGAGAAATTAATCACTTCTGAGGCTTGAAAGTTGCTCATTTATCGCTGCCAAATAAGATCTTGCAAAAACAAGATCTTGCAATGAAATGTAAGCTCCCATCCACCTCACCCTCCAACATGTATTTTCTCCCTACAGAAAATCTTCCTGGAGAGCACTCTGCATGGGCAGTCTACTGGAAGAACACAACCAAAGATGTTACCATCTTCTCCATTTCTTCCCCTCTCAACATCACGGCACCTTCTACCAGCTCTTTATAGTATGCACACCTCTTGAAATACACGTATGCATTATATATGCACAAATCAGCATCTACGTGTTTCACATTTCCAGGACTACAGGTTGTGAAAGGGTTAAATTATTTGTTGGGGAGAAAAGGACGTTTTGAAACGTACTGTACATAATGAATACAAAAAAGAAAAGAAAAACTTTTCCAGATCAGTGTAGGGGCTATTATTAGACTATCAAACTGTCATTTTTCAAAGCATTTCAATTGTCACAATTTTTTCTAATGGCTTCTAAAGCATTATCTAATGCCTGGGCCAAAAAAAACAAGAGGATCAAAGCATGTTGAGAAGCACTAGTCAGACTGCATGACAAATAAGTGTTTGCAGGCTAAACTCTTCCTATCCCATTTGCCTTCAAAAATATTTGTGAACTTTAAACCAAGATGACTTTATTTGTACATTGTTTTTTAAAGATACAAGTGTCCTTAGGATTTTCCCTTTTTTGTTTGTTTGTTTTAACAATATATAAACACGTTAAGGGAAAGGATGACCCAACTGTCGTCCTTCAGCACTGCTGCTCTAGCTGTCACAACTGACACACCACAGTGGAGGTCCTACGGACAAGCATGAAGATGTGGAAGGCTCCGAAAGAAGGTTGTGGTGGATGAGGATGGAAGCGCCTGGGTGGCAGAGGAGCAAATAGAGAGGAGTATACGGTGGCTGATGCAGGGAGTGTCCTGCTAAACTCTAAGAACTAAGAATATCTGTGTTCCGTTTTGGTGTGATATGTGGTCTGGGTGGGTCTGAAGCACCTGGGAACCACAGCGAGCTAGTGGGGATTATCACCAGCACAGGGGGACATGCTTGTTGTTCCAATAACCTGGTACCCTCCTTCACCAGGATGTCAGGAGACACAGAAAAGACATTCCGGCCATTGCTGTGAATCTCCCTCCTCCTTTACTTTTCCCAGACCATGATATTACTTTCTTGTTCTGTTTTTTTCACACAAATTAATGAAATTGCTATGAACCTGAACAGAAGGAAATAAAAGAGATTAAAATGATGGGAGTCATGGAGAAGTTTCCTACAGAAATAAGGAGGGGTGGGCTTTTCAGGTAAGACTTTTGATCCATCAAGCTTGCTATCTTTACAATCCTTTAGAAAAAGGTTAACCCTCCCCATCACGCTCCAAGGAAGGCAGTGCATCAGGCACCTTTTCCCTTTGCAAGTGTCACAGGAAAGCAATAAAGACTCACAGTAAGATCAGTACGTCTACCAGGAACGTACAGAAGTGCAGCAATCTTCCCCAAACTTCTCTATGTGTGTGTGCACACATGTAATTATAGTCATGGACGTATGTATAATCCCAAATGTGTTCATGGACATCGCTCTGCAGGACCGGAAATTTAAAGCATTTCAGATTTTCCTTAAAGTTACTGCCTGGATTGTAAATATGATCATCTCCTCTTTTCCGAGGGAGGCAGGCAATGCTCCCATCCCTCTGGCAGAACCTCATGGTGTGGGTGATGGTGTGTGATCTCGGGAGGGGACACGGCCAGGACAGCTGACCCAGACTGACCGCAGGGATATTCCATACCATACAACGGCTGCTCAGCAATAAAAGCTGAGAGAAAGGGGGGGCATTCCTTATTACAACATTTGTCTTCCAGAGCAACTGCTACGTATACTGAAGCCCTGCTTCTCAGGAAGTGTCTGGACATCGCTGCTGATGGGAAGTAAAGAATAAATGTTTTGTTTTTCCTTTGCTTCCAAGTGCAACTTTTGCTTTATTAAACTGCCTTTATTTTGACCCACAATTTTTCTTCCACCTTATTTTCTCCGCTCCCTGTCCTGCTGAAAAGCAATAAGTGGGGGAGCAATAGAGCAGCTTGGTGGGCACATGATGTCCAGCCAAGGTCAACCCATCACAGCCTGCCCGCGGCGTCAGGGGCTGTGTCCTCCTCCTCAGACTTTGCTTCTCCCCCAGCACCCCCCTGCCCCACACACGCTCCCGAGCTGGCGGGAGGGCAGCGAGCAGCCGCTCTTGGCCATTCCAGGCACCCGGGGCCGCAGACGGCTTCACCTGCAAGCCCTCTCCTAATATGCACGTAAGATTAGGCTGCTAATGTAACATGTATTTTTTTTCAGCCTCAATGACAATGGAATTTACAAACTGATTCAGCTTAACCGAGTGTGACTGCAATAGCCTAATTCCACGTTCCTAATTAAATTACATTATTTTCTAGGTGGAGGTTTATGAGCAGAGGTGAAGAGTAATGATACGAGCAAGCCACAGAATCACACGTACATGTTAGACCCGAGACTCTTGTCTAGGTGGCAAAATGAATTATTCTATTTACATCTTTTTTAAATGTCACAGTATTTTCCTGTGTTTAATCTAGGGCTTGTTTATGCATAGAGTCATTCTCAGAAGAGGAAATGGGAGCTATTCAAAAGAAAAACTACAGACCTGACTGCAGAAAGGAAGGAAGAAATAGCTGGATTTCTTAAAACCACCACTTCCTATGTGGTTGGAATCTAGCTTTGCATTATGGATGTTCAGGGGCAAAATACAGATCGCAGGCTTAGAGATTTTTCTGAAATCATAAACAAAAAGGGCAGAAATGCAAGAAGTGGACATATAACTTTATGGTCTGTGAAATTGAATTGCATTTTACAGGTGCTTACCTTTGGATGGACAGTGAGAGGGTTTGTTATCTTATGTCATTAAAACCTACCAGCAAAAGAGAAGATACTGTGCTCTCTGATTAAAGGTGCATATTCCCCATGAGCTCAGGGAGCCTGGATTTCAGAGCTAGCTTGTACTTATTTGGTCTCCACTGAAGAGGTCCAAGAAGTTTCAGACGCATAGTAATTTCAGCAGGAATGCGCCTTGCTTTGTAGATCACCAGCACTACAGAGTCATAAATACATGATGGCAAGGAGCAAAAATCCACATCCTAAATCACCAGAGAGCATTAGAGAACAGGCCAGTGGAAGGTAGAATTTTGAACCGATCTGAAAGTGTTGCATATCCTTCCAGCGCTGTTCAAACCCGAGCTCTTTTCTTAACACAAATCATTCTCTACATTGGCCTGTCAGCTGTCGACAGTGAACCCATCTTCCTGGGAAGTATCTGGATTTTGCAGGAGAAAATCAACATAGTTTGATGGAGCTGTACTATGGATAAAGTAAGAAAGACAGCAGCCAACCTTTATCACCTAATAGGTTTTTCAAAACCCTTAATCTCCGATAGGTTTTTCAAAAGTTGCAAGTTACGCACCCAAATCCTGTCTTATTTCAGTAAGGAGCTGAGGTTCTAACTGATCACATGAATAACAGACCAACACATCTCATGCCATGCCCCCTCTCAAACTGTGGTTAAATTACCTAGAAAAATGAATTACATGGATATAAAGGTTGCAAGCAATGGCAAATGTGCTCTATTCCATCAGGAATTGACTCCAGAGGTCTGTTCTCCTCATTTAAACAGTGTGTCTTATTTCCAAGTTAATTTTTTCTAACTTTACTAGTCAGACATCAGGTTTCACAGCATCTACTTTCATTGCATTAAAAAGAGCTTTAAAACCTGCCTCTCCCACTCTTGCTTTACCCTTTGGACCTGTTAGCGGAGTGAAGGGCTATTCAACATCAGAGATTTTGACATTGACATTGCCGAGAAAGCACAGCCAAACTGAGCCCAAAACGACGGCTCTGTTGAAGTCAGCTGTTTCTGAACTCCTCTATGAGAGTAAGGAAGTCAAAACCAAGCTTTTAAAAAGCCTAGAGATAAAACATATAGCCCTCGAGTTATATATGTAATCATCAGAGAAATAACTCAGAAAAGGAGGTTGTCACCACATTTCAGCTCTAGTGCATTTAGTCTGTCCTCCTGCAGCTGCTGTTTCATACTTCAAACCATTCTGGCTACCTTCTTGGTAGCATTTGATTCCAATAAATTGATTTTGATGATGTACTGAAAATTAGGCAGATACTTCATTACATTGACTTGAGATCAAACTTAGGAAGACATAATTGAACCTTTACGAATCCTGCAATCTCGTTTAGACGATCAATTATTTTGTTTATCTACTTAAGCATGCTAATGGGAGCCAAGTAGGGTACCAGGAGAAAACCAAGGCACTTAAGCCAGTGTGAAGTTTGTAGGTGTAGCTGAAACAGAAGTTTTAAGCTGGGGCAGGTGGGAAAGAGTATGTATTTAAAATGGTTATCTAAGAACATAAGAATAGTTACAGCAAGCTTCTCCAGATGCCACAAGCGCCCCGTAAATGCAGCATCACAGTAGAATAATAAGCATCTTTTCATGTAAAAAAGCATACACCTTAACTTTAGCCGCAAAGGGCCGTATCACAAAGACACAAATCTAAAGATGCAGATGGAAAGTGGATGGATGCAGTGGAAAGTACAAAAGCATCTGAGCAGAGCAGGTACCCAATTCTCATGCAAAGGCCCTGCACTTTCCACAGCTTGAAAATTCAATACTTTTAAGATTCTGGCTGTAGTTCTTAAGTGCTCAGAAAGGAAAAGGAGTAATCAGCATAAATGAGACTGGCTTTCAGAAGCCCAAATCAGAAGGTGAAGAGAGGACTGGGCTGCAGGTTTGCCAAGGGATGCGAGAGGTTGACCCTGCGGATGCTGGGACTCCCCGGGTACCGACAGAGCCTGGCTGCAAGGGGACACCCCGCAGGGAGCTCCCGTGCCAGAGCCCTGCCGCCTCTGCTCCCAACCTGCAGGAGGAGAAGGAAAAGTGCATCTTCCCAAAACTCAGCAGCTGTCAAAAAAGGTGGGAAGAGCAGAGCCGGGAATGACAAGTGCAGCGAGCCCACAGCGGGGTGCTCATAACTTACCATGGCGCTGCGTGGCAGGAGCGAGTCTCCCCGGACTGCCCATTGCACGTCCAGTGAATCCTGTGCTGGCTCTCGCTGCGCTCTAATTCCAGGTCTTTCCCCAACAACTTCCACCAGACGGTGCCAGGGAAGGGTGACCCAGCAAGGGCAATGCTCTCATCTACCGCAAAGCTGCTCCATCCCACTTAACAAGAGTGCAAAGCACTTCAAACAACCATGGATATCACCAAAATAGTAACTGGGGACAAGACCCAAAATGAGATGAGTTCTGTGCCTCTGTGTCTGTTCCTGCGTGAAGACGTTTGCTCCTGTTATGATCCGTAGCTAGAATTTTCAGAAATGCCCAAAAGCTGCAGGCACCCGATGTATATCAGAAATTCAGTTAACTCATTTACGCATTTTAAAACCCTTAGCCACAATAATCATTATCATTACATAGTACTGTTATTACTAACAATAACAAGAATAATTATTATTACTGCTATCAGTTACCATTATTATTACTATTATTACTTCCTGCAGTATTAGGGATCAATTCAGCTAGGAGACAAATGAGCATCAGGCTAGGGAGGTAAATGGGAAGGCTGAAGACAGAAAGTGAACGCTAGAATAAACAATCCTATTCCTTTTTTTGGCAGCAAATGATAAAAGATATCCAGCTGTCCTAGCTCTAAGGAGGGGCATTAATGTATCACCCGATACAGTTGAAAAGCTTACAAAAATCTGGTTATATTTTTTAATCATCTTGCATTTTAGACCTTTAAAGTACAAATATGGATCTCAAACATATCAGGGGAACAAATTAACTTAGAAAAATGGCCGTACTTTCCAAGGTTGCACCTGCCATGAAATTGCTCCAAGTTTGCATTTTCCCTTAGTCTCTAGTGTGTCATTACAGCAGATTGATCGCCCTCCTCTCCCCGGCAACTCCCCCATTAGAGGGTTATTGTATGGAAATTAATGGGAGGCTAGAAACATTTCTTCTGCAGCTGCAGTAGTAGAAGTCAGTTTTGATTAAGCGCTCGAAACCCAGCAGACTGGGGTGATCTCTTTGCTTTAGTTCCCTCTTTTATTATCACTGGTGTCAAGTTTTGTTACTTTAGCCATTCCCCTGGTACTCCCACTGCATCCTCGTGTAATAATAGGGGTTATTTTTTTATGTGCACAACTATTTATTTTAAAAATGTACAGACTGATTCTCACTGGTGCAAATTCCCTTCACACCACTCTTAACCCAGCCGTAGTAACCATTTACGCTCACTTCAAAGGCCTGTTTGCGCTGGCCAAGTGGAGTAAAGACGCACTGATGTAAATGAGTATCAGGAGCGTGGATATCTCTCTGTTCAATTACCCTAACAGTAGTTGTATCTGATGTCACGTTTAATGTGTACCTGCTCTGTCTCTTATTCATCTAGCTGTTTCCTTACTGCCCAGTTTGATCCAGTTTTCATTGTCAGCTGGCAAATAACAGACGTATAAAGTGGCTCTTATGAAAAGAGCCCATATTTTTTAAAAGCCAGATATTAATCAAAGCCATGATGGAAGAGAGGTTGTAAGATACCTGTAAAACGCATCACCAGATACAATGCTCAGGGGACAGCATTCCGCTTCTTCTATTGTCCTGACAGTTTTTCTTGCAAACAATGAACTCGGTGGGTATAAAAACATAGGGAGGGAAGTTCCTTTTGAACCGATCCCACCACAAATCATGCAATAATTGGAAAAAATGAAACTTCACACTGTGTCAGCTAGAATTACAGTCTTGGAGTTTGAAAAGGAAACCGGAGTCATTTGGACTGTCGGTCGCGCTGAGCCGCAGAGAGCTCTCTGTGCAGACAGCTCCAGTGCTGTCACATCCCCTGTCCCTTCCCTGCAGCTCCCTGCATGTGGCCTTCAGCAGAGCACTGGCATTTGCCCCTGGACATGGTACACATACCTGTCAAAGCTGGGTTTACATCCTGCCTGCAAGGTGGCCCAATAGCTGCTGCAGGTTTCTTCTGACTTTGGTGCTGTTTAAAACCCAGAGAGACCTCAGGTTTGGGAAAGGTTCTCGCGATGCATCACTTACTGCAACACAAGAACACTGGTCGTGGTTTAACCTGGCCAGCAGCTAAAACAACCACGCAGCTGTTTGCTCACATCCCCCCTTCACAGTGGGATGGGGGAAAGAATTGAAAAGAAAAAAAAAAAGGTAAAACTTGTGGGTTGAGATAGAATAGGACAGAAAAGGAAGAGAATAATAATAGTGATAAAAAAATATACAAAACAAGTGACGCGGAGCACAATTGCTCACCACCTGAAACCAATGCTCCACTAGTTCTCGAGCTGAAGTGCCTCCCAGCCCAGCCCCCAGTTCTATACGGAGCGTGACACCATATGGCATGGAACATCCCTGTGGCCAGTTGGGGTCAGCTGTCCTGACCGTGTCCCCTCCCAGCTTCTTGGTCACCTCCCCACTTCTCGTCGGTGGGGCAGTATGAGAAGCTGGAAAGTCCCTGACTGGCAACAGCTAAAACATCAGTGTGTGATCAACAGTATTCTCATCCTAAATCCCAATCGCAGCACTGTACCAACTGCTAGAAAGAAAATTAACTCTATCCCTGTCGAAACCAGGACACACTTTTATTTTAGCAAAACATGGCACTTTCCTGATCAAGAGGCATGGATGGCTTTGGATGTTGGAAATGGCTCTGTATTTTCTTATGTATACAGAGAAAGCTTATTGACCAGACTGCCTACCTGTTGTTCCCAAGTCAGTTCTCACTTCAATTATAATTTATAACGAGTTTCAGAGTAGGGAAATTTGTCTTCATTCACCCTCAACACAAAGTACCTAACTTATATGCTGATAACCATATATAAGCATATATATGCTGATGAAAAAGAGCCAAGCTAGGCTTTTGAGAAGGAAACACAAAGCCATGCCCAGCCAGGTGAATCCCACCAAATGCCAGGAGCCCCTGCAGCTGTGGACGGGTGCCAGGTATGTTCAGAGCACAGCAGGTACAGCTCCCACAGCATGCTGCAAGGTGTGGCAAGGACCACTGCTTGGAGAACTGATTAAGTGGCACCTTCGAGGGGAAGAAGAAAAGAAAAACTGTTAAGGGATTATTTATAGGGCTCATAAAGGTGCCTTTTGAATATCCATCAATCAAACAGTCAGTTAAAAAGCCTGCTCAGCACACAAGAGAGTAGAAGGAGTAAAGAAAATTGGATACGGCGTACGTCAGAGATGTGCAAGCTATCATCCATAATCTTCAGCGATCTGCTTCGTATGTAAAGCATGGCAGTTTGGTGAACGTGATGGGAGCGGGGTGGTGAAGTACTGAACAAACAGGTGCTTGGCTCAAAAGTGATGTGGTGGTTGCTCTCACTGCCAAAGACAGGAAATGTCAGTAGTAAGTTTTAACAACTTTGGTAGCAATAATGGAAGACAGGAAATAATCTACACAAGAAAGGAACTGAAGATATTTGGGTGCCAGCCAAAGGGCTGTAACCTGCCTTTAAGGAGCAAATAAAACCGGGAAGACAATAATAATGAAGCAGTGGCTGACTACAGATAGAATAAAGGGTATGAATAAAGAATAAAGGCTGAGCATATGGCCTGCTAAGGGAACAGGGAAAGGAGAAGAGAGGAGAAGAGAGGAGAAGAGAGGAGAAGAGAGGAGAAGAGAGGAGAGCTTCACGGACTGTTACAGAGCTTGCAAAAGCTCTAGGTCAAGAGCAATGGTCTCCTGATGATCTCTGGTTTTATGGCTGGTTCCTTTGCATCCTCGCCACTGCAGGAATACACTACTGATCCATAGCAAACATTCTTTTCTAGGACTCCATCTCTTTGTTTGTACTGGTTTTGTAGTGGCATTTGTAAGTGTAGTATCTCAATCAATTAGAGTGGCTGAGCAAGGCCCCCCCCTCATTACCAGGAGGCTTGCTTGGTCTAATTCAGAAAATAGAGAGGGCTTTTTGTCTTTTTTTTTTTTGAGAAGCAGAACCAAGAGGCAGAAGTTGGTGTCTGGAATATGCCCCCCCACTGCATCAGCCTTCATGAGCCGTCGTCATGTGGCTCATTCCAGCAAACACCTATGCAAGGCATGGCTTTACATTTCTTTCTGATGTGACGTACACATTTAATGACAAAGTACTGTACTACAACTCTCCATTTATCTTATTAAATGGTCCCAGAACAGCTCTGAGAAATGTATTTAACATGAAGACATCTATTAATTAATAAGCACATTAGTCAGCAATCAATACCCAGTTGATGATATTGTTTAAATTATACATGTATAATAAGGATATGTTTCTGCCTTCCTCATCTGTTTTACGGCATCTATTGAAAATGAGTAGTGCAGAACGGCTCTGCATTTAAAAAAGTTTGATTAAAATTATTTTTAAATAGACTAATTCTATGAACATATTATATTGCATAAAATTAGCCCTGAGGATAGTCAGTTTATCACCTCAGTCTCTTCACAGTCCATTGATTAACCAGACACCAGGAGCAGTCTGTTCTCTTTACTGCGTTTGTATTTTATTGTAGTGATAGTTATCTGTTTCAAAATCCTGAGTGAGGCATTCTTAGCAATTACGTCCTCTTGGTCTGCATAAAATGTGCAGATAATTCTCAGGCTGATCCCCTACTGCCACTTGTATTACTTGAAGGTAACGGCAGCAACCTGAAACTGCAGATCCCCGTCCTCAGAAATGCTCTGAGACAACACACGCACCTGGATCAGCATCTACATGACAGCGCATCTTACCTACAGACCATGCTACAGGGCACAGCTCAGCCCGCCCTGGGCACCAGGGGCTGGACCGACACGCTCCCAGGCACAGACTCATTTGGCAAGACAAGATCCCTGTGGCTCTTTGGGCCACTCGTGCCCAGGTGGGTAACTCCGATTTGCTCTTTGGAGCAGCACAATTTGCTCTGCCGCCTGTCCCAAAGGTCTGTTCTCATGCTCACATTCCTCCCTAATAACCAGGGAGCAGCTCTGGCCTAGCAGTAAACCCAGATTTGTCTGTGATACACCCCCCCGTCACTCAGGTATGCTTTTCTTCAGGAAACGCAATTACAAGATACATTTTGTTCTTGCATTTACCTTGAAATCAGACTTTTCTTTTTCACACAGGCTGAATAAGCCCAATTAAAATCCCAGGAAAGAATCAGTGGGGACGATGCTCCCCTGCACGATTTCTCCCCGTGCTGCAGGCACAGCTCTGGGCAGGCAGCGCATTGCATTGCATTGCATTGCATTGCATCGCATCACATCGCATCGCATCACATCGCATCGCATCGCACCGCATCCCTCTGCAAACCTGGCTCTGGGGTCAGGTTTGGGCACAGCTCCCGTTCCTGGGTGCTGCCGAGGAGCGCCCTGGACGGACGCTGCCTTTCCCTGGCACAAACCGCCGCTGCTGCCGCCAGGTAACACCAGCCTAAATTTTCTCCTAAGCAGGGCTGCCGTAAATGGGAATGACTTATTAGAAGTGAAGAAAGTCAATGGAATTATTCTGGGGTTTTGTCAATATGGGGATTTGCTTCAGTCCCGCTGGTGTGGTTTAACAGAGCTTAAGTTCTTGGCCTGGACATTCTCAAAGTGGATTAAAAAGTATTTATTTTACATTAAGAAGCAGTCTGCTTAGGTGTAAAGTTAATATATTATAGTATTTAAGGTAATAATATTTATATTAATATGTTCAACTTAAATTAAATTAATATAAGCCATTTACACAAGTAATTTTACCTGGAAAATTTTAAGTAAATTGGCTGAAACTCATTCACATGAGTGTACACAAGCCCTAGACCCAAACGGTTTACTTTTAAATTATCACTCTATGTAAGAAAAGCATATGTCCTCTCTTCCGGTACATGCAACTTTAATTTACTATTTTTATTAGCGTATCCATCAAAGAAAACTTCTGTCTGCGTTGCTTTCAGACACTGAGGATGGCTACATGGCTATTTTCCTCTCAGTTTTGGCATACTATAGCTACATGACCTGCTGAATTATAGCACTATTTTTTTGTTTTCTCATAAACACAATGGCATTTGTTTGTCATCGTCCTAGCAGCCACCCTCCAGAGCAGAAAATTATCTGAACTCAAAGATCTTCTACCAGCTGCGGAAATTACAAATACATGAGTGCTCAGAACTTGCCACACATTGATAAAAGTCAGAGCAGGGGCACAAGCTGATTTGCCAGATCACATTAAAGGTGTTTCCTTGCTCCGCGTTGTGGGCAGAGGCAGTAGGGAGAAGAAGAGACAGGGTCATCCTGTTAGACACTGTCCTACCAGCGCCATGCATGAGAGGGTGCTCTCACCTAACTCCTGTGCTCCAAGTCCCTGGGTTTACACCTTTCCTAGCTCTCAGCTGTGTTATGAGATGGCAGAGTAAAACTGAGCCAGCCCAGAGTCTGAAGGTGGCTGAGGGGGGCAGAGGTGACCCCACTAGCAAGGAAATGCGTTTCAAAAACAAGCGCTGTGAAAAAAAAAGATGCTCTTCATCAGCCTGCGGAGTGCCTGTGCCAGAAAATGAGTCTGAAGTGCTGGGCTGAGCACTGAGCCCCAAGCGTTCCCAGTTCATGCTCTGTCCCTTAACTCTGTGTACACGTACAGATGTAGCATACCGAATCAGTTTCTTGGTGATGCACGTCCAGAGCCAGTGAGCCTCACTCAAATGCTGAGAATTTGGTGAGAATATTTACAATTGTAAATTCCAGATTCGTTTCCTATGAATGTGGTCCAGTCTTTATCTAAAACTTGCCCTTTCAGCAAAGGCTTTTGCCAGTAAACACCTCTGCTGTGATACTCTTGGCATGTGGACTTGAACAGGGACACTAACCCAGCCAAACAGCTCAAAAGCTAAAATAAGCACTGACAGAAGTATTCATCCAACTCTGCAATTATATTACTTCTGCTTTGCAATGAGGAGTACCCTTCATGAGTACAACTGTCCTTGAGCTCCATGGACAAAGTGAAGCTCTCCTAGCTGGAGGAAGCCAGGCGAAGCTTGTCTGGTTCCAGGTAGTTCTGCACGCCCACAAATACACGCCTTGGAAAGTTTTCCTACAGCTTGGTACAAAGCAGCACGCGTTCCCTGTGCAGAACTGATGGGTTTGGCTCTGTCTCAACCCAAAGTGCAAAGCAAAAAACAGCCTGTGTCAGAACACCAGAAGAAGGACTCGCACAAACCCACAGGAACCAAAGCAGAAATGGATTTTCTCTGCCACGCTGCACGTGTCTGGCTGCTGGATTCCTTACGATACAGGTGGGATTTCTCTCTCGGTCATTCAGCCTCTGCGTTACAGCGGTTAGAGAGGACAGCTCAGCTGAGATTGCACATCCAGGCCCAGGATCATGGCTTTAACTCACAAAACAGACTTCTTACCTGCACATCAGGACTGAAACCGAACCAGAGCCCAAGCGCACGCAGTGCAGACGATGAGTCGGTGAGCACGGGGTGGTTTTACTTCATTGTCTCTGAAACATCATGGATCAAACGTTTCCGGAGGTCAGCATGTGCAGTCGCAGAGGATGTTGCAATACCTGTGCTAAAACAAAAAACATGTGTTCTGATAGCTGGATTGAAAATAAGCTTTAGGGTGTCCATGCATTGCTTTCTTAATGATGTGAAACATAATAACCTCAACCGTAATAAAGATTAATTACTTTTTAATAAAATAATAAAACTCCAGTAAACACTCAAGGTTTATCACTTAATTTATCCCCAGTGCTCACACAGAAATTTTTTTTTTTGCTACCCCATTTTTAATATTCTCAGTGATTAGATTTCAATAACCCACTCCATCGTAATGTGTGTCTCATTTCCCTGGACAGACAAAATAGGCCATAACTTCCTCTCCGTTAGAGTACTAATGCTGTAATTTAGAACTTCTGTCAAGATGAAAGATCTTTCCAGGGAGTTGCAGAAGGCCCATGGCAACACTTCGGCACAGGGCTGGATAATGAAGTTTTCATTATTAAATAAAGATATTTTAGGAATGTCATAACCCATAAATCCATTCTTCTACAACGCATCAGCAGATTATTTTGTTTAATTCTCACCCACCCGTTCCATCCTGTCCCTCCCCGCTACCCTATTTTTTGGCTACCTCGTGAGCTCTTTTAAGTTGCCATAGAGACGAATTCAAGCATCTCTCCCTGCGGTCCTGGAGCGGTCCGGATTGGATGCCCGGGCTCAAGTACCAGTGGGAGGGCAGGGGCGCACACCCCTTTGCTGGCAGCAGTCTGAGCCCTGCAATTTGATGTTACCTGAAGGAAATGCTAATGTGGATCATGAAGCTCAGGAGCATCAAGAATTAGGGAAAAGAGAGTGTTTTTCAGGAGGAAATTCAGTACTGCTGAATGGTGCCATGTTGGCTTTTAGATAAAGGCAGCAAGCGAAACAAAGGCAGATTTGCAATAAAAAAGTTTCCCAGCACTTAAGGCTCATTGAGATGAATTGGTAGACATCAGCAGGGGAACTTGTTGCCTTCTGAAGACACAAGAACGAAAATTATGAATTGCACAAAGACAGGCCTGCTCACCTATCAGAAAATTATATTTATTTTTGGAGTCTAAAAACAAACTGGAAACCCTATCAGCACTTGAATTAATGGAGAATAATTTTCCCCTTCCAGTGTTAAGCTAACAGGAAAGTTCTGTGTGACAGCAAGAATACTGTCTGTAATGGTTTGCTAAGATCCTACTAATTAAAAAGAAAAAAAAAAGGCAAACTCATTTGGAGATAGTTAATGGATTCTGCATTTCTACAAAGTATTAGGAAGGCAACATTTATCTGAACGTGGGGCCTGTGCTGATTACTACTCAATTAGTTGGGATTCAATTCACTGAAGAAAAATGCCCATTTCATTAGCACAAAGAAATAACCACTGGCCACAAAATAAATTTTCTGGAATTGCTCTACCAACAGGTTTGATATTGTGTTAAGTTTAGAATTTTCATGCTGCCACAATGCTTTAATTGTAGCCCTGATTTCATGTCATGGGGCTCAACTCATCCTATTAATGCTTTTCTACCTTTCCGCAAGACAATCTCAGTGAACATTGCCAAATCAAGGAGGTTTTACTATTCAAACTAGATGCCAGCTTAGAAGAACATTCTACAGCATGAGGGTGGAAGGATTTGGGATTTTGATCTGCTGCATTATGACGGTGGAGCACCCTTTGCCAAATTCAGCTGATGTTTTCAGCACCATTAACAAAGGATTCTGGATTCTGCAGAGCAAATGTGTCCTCTGCTGCTGCCAAAGCCCGTAAGTGTGGTTGCACAGGTAGCAGAGATGCCATGGTTTAATTCTGCAAATTGAAAGTCGCCAAGGATGCTATGCTGGCTGACAATATAAAATCCTGTCATCACACCGGGACTTCAGAGCTTAGAGCAATCAATGTGAAAACCGTATTTTTCCCCTTATGAGAGCGGATAAATCTTGGTGTCTGTTCTTGGGGGGCAGGTGTGCTCGACAGGACAAAACTAGATGCAACCACACTGAACAAGAAGCTTCCTGCCTTCCTTTTTCTGGTGCTATTGGGACAATTCTTGGTGAGCACTCTCTCTAGTGTTATTGTTTGTGTTGTCTCACAACGTATCCCATTCTTCTTTGAGGGTCCTCCTCTTTTAGCAGTTTTCTTTTAAGCAGTTTTTAACCTCAATTCCTCAGCACAGATAAAGTTGATAGTTTGCACAAATTGATTCCAGTGGCAATGCTGAGATACGTCGAGTTTCGAGAAGAGAATCTAAATTCCTATGAAAATAGCCCTGAATTTCAGTGTAGTGTTCCCACGATAAAGCTCAAGAACAGCTCGAGGCAAACCAGGACCAAAGGAAATGTAGCACATAGATAAGTATCAGCATTAAGATCTTGCTTTCGTCTTCCTTGAAATAAACAAATAAATAAATACAAAGAAAAGGAAAGGGAGAAAGTGCAAGGAGAGAAGCTCCTCAAGAAACAAAGCTTGGGGAAATTCCAGCTCCCTGGCCACTAGGTGTCTGTCTTGACTCAAAACCATGAGCTGGCGGAAGAGACCCACCAAGCTGCACTGGGGAAGCTCTCCCATCCCCAGCAGTGAGGTAGATGAAAGAAATGCTTTCTAGCCTCCCTGGTCTTCATCATATTGACAGGGTGCTCAAGTCCCAGACTTCTCTGTCTCTCGTTACGGTATCAGCAGCGTCCTTGGTTCAAGGCTTAAGCCCCCCTTGCTCCCCGCCTGGCCGAGGTGGTTCTCACCGTGCACCTCGGGGTGGGTGGCTGGGCTGGAGCCCCGTGCTGTTCTTGGAAGCTCTTCTACTTATGGAAATTCATGTCTTTCATTTCACTTAATTAAAGCACCCAGGAGCTATTGGGCTCATGTTTTTCAGGAGATTAAAGCGTGCTTTTAGAAGGCAGAAAATGGCCAAAGCCTAAAGCTTAAAACCAAACCAACTATTTAGTGGGAAGAGAAGACATGAGATTCAAATCCATGCTGCTGGGATTCAAGACTATCCCCGCTAAATTCTGACATCTGATTCCTACCAAGAAGTTTAAACTGGACAAAATAACAGAGGAAACACATTCTGAGATATATTTCTCCTTCCCGTACTGGCCAAAACCATAAGTATTCAAGGAAAAGACAAATACAAATGACAATACAAACTACATTCCACTTTTCTGATTTAGCTGGTTCTAGACCACTTCAAATATTCAACTGAAATATAAGTTTTTCATTTCACAGAAAAATTGCCTGAAAAAATTCTACTGACATCACAGAAGTACTACTCGTAGCAGTAAAAACACGTAAAGACTGAATAGATCAACATCAACACTCTGTTACCAGAATGACTTACAGAAGATCCACTTGTGTAAAGGCAATTTGGAATTTAGCAAAGGCACATACTGGGAGTTTTGCATCCATCAGAACCTTAATACATTCCGTTTCCATTTCGCATCATTACAGAGTCTAGCATCAGGCACATATTCTGATCTCATTCACAGCACAGTAAAACCAAAACCAATATTAACACTGCAGGAGACAATGGACTTTTGCCAGTGCAACGGTGGTGAGATCAGCTTCAAGCCCTAGGCCATTCTGCGGTACAAGCGGCTATCTCAGGCAAGCACCTAAAGCCATTTTAAAACAGCAAAAGCAGCTACATGGACAATTGCCTATTTGTGTGTTCCAGCTAGCATCAGGAATACCTAAATCTGGTACATGATACAATGCAGGGTGAAGAATTCATTGCTGCTTAATTCACTTAAACTTGATGGGTCCAGAGGGTGCACACTAATGACCCATTCACGTGCGATAGCTGCTTTCTATCCTTCCAAGTTGCTCAGAAAAAGGCATTTGTCATTTTGACATTTTCAATGTCTATCTGATCACGCTGCTGTCACTCCAAGACTGTTACGCTACTGGTAATAGAATGTATGTACAATAAAATCTATATAGACCTACAAAAGTTGACTTAGTTTTCTAATTTCAAACTGCATTTTAAAAGGGAGCAAAACCACTCTTGGCAGAAGTAGCATGAGAAGTCATCCTTTCAGATGCAGCTCATCAGTGGAGACATCACCACGACACACATGCTTTCCCACTCCGTATTTCTTATCAGCAAGTAGCTGACTTTCCCCAGGGTTCCCCTTGAAAATGCCACATGAAAATCCTCTCTGGTTCCAGCTGGCCAGCTAGGTATTGGAGCAGAGAAATGAATCTGCTGAGCTAATGAAGTTTGGGTCAGAACTGTGTAAATACTGTAGAAAAGAATTTGCAAACATTTGTTCAAATGAAGGGTCGGAATTAGTTTCAATAGCACCCACGAGTCATAACGTCCCTCGTATGCTCTCCTGGAGTACTTGCACAAATGAACTGTTGTTTAAAAGAATATTCAGACAAAGCGTCATAAAAACACAGGCAAATACATGCTCAAATCTGAGCAGTTACGCAAATATTTCCTCTGATGACTAACGACACCAAAGACTTTTCATGCTATTTGTGAACTAGGGAGTCATCTGCCTAGGAGTCTAGAATGTACCATGTGGAAAATAACACAGCTCAGTAAAAAGCACTGTGGTTTGAGAGAGGTGTTCTCGTAGGATTTAGTAGTATTTCTACTAAGAGTCAATCCAACATCTTTCACCTGATTAGAAAGTCACTTTGAGTATCTTTGGAAACTATTCCTCATATCGCCCAATTTATCTAAAAGCTTCTGAATTCCTCTCTGCAGGAATCTGTACATCCCAAGGCTGTTGCAAACATCTGTCGTCTTAGCACCTGTCACTAATTTCCTAATATCACGACTTTAACAATGCCAATATTCCTCTAACAAGGAAACTACCTACTTGAGCACTGGGTGGACCACAATCAAAGCAGGACAGCTGATGCTGTAAAATAGACACTGTGTCTGAACCACCTGGGACTTTTGAGGAAGAAGAGGTGAAAAGTGGAAGTCTAGGATGTCAGCAGAGCACTAATGAGAAGTCGGCAGCAAGATATATGGGTGGAGAGGCCGGAGGCCCCACAGTGCGCTGAGGTCGGAGATGGGAAGAAGATGCACTGGAGAAGAGTTTCTGCGGGGTTCTGGCAATTGCCCACCCTAAATCAAGCTCCTACTAGCTCAGTTGAGCTCAATAAAGCTGACACCTAGCCAAAAGTCTTTGACAAGCTGGATCTTGAAGAATAAGAAAACAACGCCCTGACAACATTTGTATTTGCATAAACATTATTTAATCAGTTCTGTGCCATCTCATTTCTACAGTAGGCTGTGCCCAGACAATTTCCAAAAATGAGTTTAAATGCATTTAATAGTTTTCATTGTGACAGTTCCTGAAGGCAAAGCGCTCTAGAGGAGAGGCTGAGCAGGGCTCAGGAGCACAAACATTCTTCAGCTGTGCTGCCGTTCCAGACACGGCTTGGAGAGACACTTGCATTCAGAGGGAAGTTCAGCCTACATGGTCCGATGAATTTAGCAAAGAGGCTACCTGGTGGATACTTTTACAGCAACTTCTTTTCCAGGATTTTGAGACTAATAACTCATTTCTAAGAAGCTATTCAACAGACATTACAATTAAGTATTGTGAGTAGTATTGAACACAGTTTCTGAGCTAGCAAATAATCCCAGTGCTTTCTCCAAGGCTTCTGCCAATTGTGCTTCCAGAACATTCACCCACATTACACCTCTGACACTTTGCTTCTTTCCTTGAAAGAACAGACCTTCCTGGCTTCCTTTAACTTGGTAGTTGGAGTGGGAAAGCTTGCTAGGAGGAACTCAAAGTCTTTGAAGATAATTCATACATTGGTCAACAACTGTAATAACGTAGCTAAAATTACAATGTGCTCCAAGCACTAAACATTAAAGACCTTGCATTTTATAAAACTAATAAATCAAACATGGTTGTGCTCAGTTTCTGGCTAAATCTAGGTAATAGGTGCAGCTTCACTTCCCCAAATCGTAGAGAGGTTATGCACTTGAAATAGCTCTGCCTCCAAAAATCATTGAATCAGCAGTAGATTTTGCTATGTCTGGTTAGGCTAACGTTGAAAGGTTCACAGAAAACAGTTTATCATGAGAAGGTGACCAAGAGTGGCCTCTTTTCCTTTCTCTCTCTCTCTCTCGTGTCTTGCTCCGAGTGCATTATTTTGTTGATACAGACAGAGCAACTTGTATAGCTGAGCACTGATAGCGATACGTTGTTGAGAAACAAATCATGTATATGTTCTCATATACAGAATAAGATTTTTTTTTTCCCTGACTTCAGCAAGGTTAGCAAATGTGTCTGCAAAGACTCCCATCAACTTACAGAGAAAAGTAAGGCTTTTAAGGACAGAAAGTTGGTGCTTAGATTTTCGTGGTGTATCTCATCTGTTCTCAGGAGAATGCATGAGCAGGCTCTCCCACCAACCTGAAAAAGTCCTGCAAAAGCCACACAAGCTAGGGCTAGTGCCTCGCTTTTTCCCTTTGCAATAGTGACAGTAGTATACACATAAACCAAGGAAGATGTGGTCTTTTTCCCTGAACAGAGGACGAGCCCTTTGCCTAAGGTCAGTACAGTTGCTGATTTAGGTCCCAGCAACAACCAGAGAGTTTGGCTGGTTTGTGTTACTGACGGGAGCCAGCGCTGCATGTGTGACTCCTCCATCTCATCCTGAACAACTTTTTCACTTTCTTTCACCCTCAGCTTCCATATCAGCATAAGAGGTGCTCTAGCAATGGGTGAGTCATGCAGTTCAACTTTTTGAAGTAGCCTGAGATCCTCAGGTCAACAGCCCTAGAGAAGGCAGCGACAAACGCCAAGCAGATGTCACACGTGGTCAACAGGCACAAGGACCGCCACTGCAGTTCTCCTAACCCGGCTGCATGTATGTACTGTCCTGTGTGTCCTCCTGAGGTTGTGGATTCGCTTTGCTGGAAACAAAGGGAATGGGGAATGGAAATTTACTTCCATTTAGCTGGGACTGGGTTTTATGTGGAAAATGCACCCCACCCTCTCTATCTGAGGATCAGCAGGAGCGTAACTCCCAGCGCTGTTGCTCAAGGGGAGATCTCCACTGTCAGGTTGATTTGTGATGCGTTTGAGTTGACAGATTGCCTTGGGCAAGGGAGGAGGTGGGTTTGCAAAGGAAGGAAGAAAGGAGATTAAACCTCCATCAAAATGTGTGGTTACCTATGCTAGGGGAGAGGCAGTGGGGGAGGGTAGAAAGGCAAAAAGTGTATGAGCAAACTGCATTACCAAATAGGGGAAAGATGAAAAGACACTAAGATTTTACACAAGATTGCCAGCTTTTCAACACTTCTAGCACAAAGCTTCACTGGGGCTCCGCAAGGTGTCAAAGACTTTCCTCCAAATCAGAGTCAAGCACCTTAAGAAAAGTTTTAGCAAGAGCAGAATCAGGAAGCACCAGACATCTTTATTTTAAACAGCAGTGCGCAGAGGAGGCGGAAGAGCAAGTACGTCCCAATTTTCAGATATGCTGAGAATGTGCAACGCCACTTGAAGCTTCTGGAAATTTGGACTGTTCAGTACCCCTGAAAATAAGATTCCAAGTGATTCTACTGCTGTCCTCACACTCAAAGGGTAACACGCTGTACATATCAGAGGCACACAGATACTCCCTGTTTGGGAAAAAATACGTAGTTACCGTTGAGGTAACTCTGCATGACTCTTTCTGGTTGAAGGGGTATCTAAAAATAATACCTTGAATGACACTGAAATTGCAAGGAAAAAAAATCAGTATTTTTTTTACTGCTGTGCTTGCAGAAAGGCACAGGAGCATGATCTCAGAGGAGAAAAACTACAGCTCCTCCTTCATAGCCACATACCTGAGTATCCCTAAATTTGGCTTATCAGACTTGATCTGTGATTGAACCAAGTAAAAAGTCAAAGTTAAGTGTTTCCATCAGGTGGTTAAGCTGCAAAAACCACACGGCTCCGTTCTGCCTCTCTCTGTTCATGCATTTTTTCAGACATGGCATCTTGTCACGGTCTCTGAAAACAGCACGGATGAATAAGGACCCTGTAAAGGATTCCTTCTATTGATGCAGTGTCCTGTCTCTCAATGGAAGCAGGTTACTACTGGATGCTAAAAAGGGGTTTGATTTTCAAAATTTCTGTGGGTATTACCTTCACTCCTCTGGGTACTTTTCTACACCCACAATGCTGAACGGCAGCTGAGCCTTCCCCGGTTCGTTCCTTGTGAGTGGCACTTCCACTCACCACGACACCATGAACATATGCAGGGTATAGCACAGACAGCACAGCAGGTTGTCAAGAAGACATGATGTAGCAATATGAACCATGAAGCCAAACAAAAAATACCTATAGCATAGATGGGAAAAATCTGTGAACCTTATGGATCCACCTCACACCTTCTCTTAATGCAGCTGCCAAGGGATTTCACACATGAGGTATTACCAAAGACCAATAAATATCTAGAAAAAAATAGGCCTCCCTTGTGCAATGAAGTCAATAGATTTAAGTCCCAATTTCAAAATATGAACGTTTCAATAACTCTGTTCCTCCTCTTAACTTGACAAGCTGGGAGAGAGGATTAAGACCTACGGTTTCCATTCTGACTCCATCCTAACGATGTGTCCAAACGTGAATATAATACCTCATGGGAGTTTGGATGACAGGTACCTCTTGGATTTTGTTATGCACTTACTGGAAAAAGGGCAAGAAGAGGGATTGAAATTGTCTAATGGAAATAAAGCAGATATTATGCTTGGAACATCCTACTTGAGTAACACAGCTTAGTATGTAGCCCTAGCTAAAACATAATCATCCTGGAGGGAAAATGTAAATCATGAGATTAAATAACAACAGAGAAAGATCATTTACAAACTCAAATTACCTATTTTGCTTTTATTTCCATTATATTTCTAGGTAATAATTTCATATTGGAAAACACGAAAGTATATTACGCAACCACTGTTTTTTCCATAATAATTAATTACTTCCAATTCATATTCTATTGCACATGCACTAATTCAATTATATTCTAGTTCAGTTCTTGTTGAAAACTGTGCTACTCTGAGGTTTTAGTGATTCAACATATTTATGTGGCTATCCACTGATGTCCCTCATCTCCCTATTAGATATCTCCAGAAATTGTTTATTATTCATCCTAGAATTCATGCAGTAATCTACTTTTAAGATAACTGTTTCTATTTTTGTTTTCCTATAGAATGCTAGACTTTGTAACAGCCCTGTGTAGCAACCATCTTTTCCAGTAGCTAAACAATCTCAGCCGGAGACAACAGAGGTTCCTACGCTCTTGCCATGCCTTAGCTTCTTTCTTCAGCAAGTTATTATTAGTAATTAATGTTTCACGTATTTAAACTGCCAAATATGTTGACATCTATCGCTATCAACAGCCAGATAAACTTGTCCAAGACCTTATTGACATTTTACGGCTGTGTGTTTGGTATTATCTTTACTGATCTTAAATCCATTTTCTTTGTTATTTCCTCCAATGTTTCAAACACCCTTACTGCTCTCTGACAGTAACAGCACAACCAAAAAGTTGCCTCAGACTATTTAAACTTACTTCATCCTGACGCTGTCACAATCTCTGCTTGTTTTTCCCCACTGGGATGTAAAGAGAAGTATAGGTGGGGTGTATAAATCCTATTACAAGCTCTGCCTTTTCAGCATTAAACAGCAAGTTAATAATTTTACTGGAATTCTACATTGTTTTACAGCCAAGAGATATCTTGAGGGATATATTTTTTTTAAAAAAAGTCTATAAAATAATATATAATTTTCTGACCATATTTTCAAATTCCATTAAGCTGTTGAGAAATGGAAAATTCTCTGAAAAAAAAAATTATTTATTTTTCTGGAACTCATACCAACACTTTCTTCCCATACCCTTTGTGCAAATGATAAACATATCAAAGACAAGACTGAATGAACCAAAAATGAAATTTTATAGATCAACATAAGAAGGAAATACCAAGACGCCCAGCATGACCAAAAGGAACCATCCCAATCTGTATTTTGAACACACAAGATTTAAATATCACGAAGATGAGAATGAGGGCAGGGATTTAGAAAGCTGTCTTGTCTAGTGAATAAGCTGCACTGAAACATCACCACTGATAACTGGGGCCAAAATTAGTTAGGAGAAAGAAAGCCTTGTTAGTTAAACATTCCATCAGCGAAAGCTTTGGCATGACTTCCCCTCGGACCACCCTTCAACGAAGATGAGGATTTTGCTCCTCCGCACGTGATAACCAGGATTCAGTTCAGATGCTGGTGACACAGGGCTGTTTGGGGAGGGAGGGAGAGCTTCAGGGGCTGCTCCTCAGCTAGGTGCCAGGACAACTCCGACAGTCGGTTTCTTTCTATTGATCACGGTTTCAGTGGTGGCTTATGAGAGAAGTTGTTAAGAACTGGTGATGACTGCACACTGAAGGATTACCTCTTAAAACCATGAGGATCAATAGAAAAATCTTTCTGCTAAAAGTTCCATTGATAACTTAAGACCCCAAACACACAGCGGCATTGTTCTCTGTCTCAACACCCAACATTTTTCTTTATAATTGCCCAGTGAATTAAAACTTTTGAAACTACTTAATTACTGGATTTATGCTTCATGAAAGGATCAGTTGTAATTATAGGTTGTTTGGGGAAGGGGGTTTCTCTTTTAATTCTAATTGCAAATAATTGACTGTAAAACATTTTTGAGCATTACATTTAGAACAAAGATGTATCCTTTGAAGTCAATATTTGGTTTATACATTTCTGCAAAGGGGATACTCAAGAAAATACGTCTTACTTCTAGTAATATTAACTTACTATTACAGCAGTGATTGCAGCATTTGATCAGAGAGCCAGACCTTTCTGTGCAAAATACTCCACTAAAATAAAATGGATAGTCCCTGCTCAGAGAGATCACGAGGCATTTACAGGGTGATTCAGTAACAGGTATCAAGCAAAGAAATAAACAAAGAGGAAATGATAAGCTCTGAATCAATCCTGGCCAGTTCACAAAGCATCATTTTCCATACCTTCATTTTCTAGTCTCCTTACCCTGTTTTTAAATGACCTGTCACCACCACGAATTACTTTTAAGAAGGGATGTGGAAGGAGGCAGTCTATCACTGTGGATTTTAGTTCCCATGGGACAACACACTTAAGCTGGTCTCCTGGAAGAATGAAGCTTTCTACCATCATTATATTACCTACTTATACAGGAAGAAGAGTTTTCTGGGTAAGAACTTCACACTTGAACACATGCATTTCAAAGCACGGAAGAACTTGAAACAAGCCATTGAAGGCTTGAGAAACATCAACGCAGTTTGGAAACCTTGACAAGAAGTACAGAAACCAGATGGTTTAAAAGTGAGCCTGACCTGGTAATCTCTTTGAAATTTCTACTCAGAGGAAAGAATGAGGAGTCTGCACAAACAGGGGTAAATTATGTGTTTATTTAGAAAAGAAAAGCTAACTAAAGAAAGTATGTACTGAAAGGACCACCGTTGCCTATGCTGTCTCAGAGGAAAAAAAAAAAAAAAGTAAGGTCTGAGGTCTTTTTGTTCTGGGAGATAATTTATTTATCTTCATTTTCTACCAGTAAAGCATGAAGCTATTTAAAGACATTTTATCATTCTATTCAGTAAAACAGTAAAATTATTCA
Source organism: Aramus guarauna (assembly GCA_013400195.1). Lineage (NCBI taxonomy): Eukaryota > Metazoa > Chordata > Aves > Gruiformes > Aramidae > Aramus > Aramus guarauna. The sequence continues at coordinate 482,607 of VXBL01002384.1, read as the reverse complement.
AGATGACTAGAAAGATTTGGGCCTAGGCTTGCAAATTTTCCTTATTTTCTGCATGGCCTTGAGGGTGTGATTCATCTGCCTAAATGTCTGGATCTAAACTAGTCACCTTGGGCTCCCTTGAGATAAGAGAGAGAAATCAGCACTTGCAAGGTGTGATTCATCTCATGCTAAGGCAGACGTCTAGAGCAGGTCCCACGAAGGGCCCCTCGGAAGCGTGCATCCCCACCTCAGTTGGGTACCAGCAGAGCCTGGGCTGCCCAGCCCTGCCTGGCCACCTCAGAGACCTCCACACAGGGTTTTAACCTCAGACATTGAGGGCTCAGACTTTTCCTGACTTAATGTCTGGTTTTAGATGAGGAAACATATACATGTGCCTGTGGTAAGTACAGAAACAGCCTAAAAAAAAAAAAAAAAAAAAAACCACCAAAAAAACCCAAACAAATCTGTTAATTTACTTCTGAAAAATAGAAAGAAAATTAGTTGGTTGTCTTCTTTCGTCTCCGCTGTTTGATTATACTCCTTGAAATCTCTGGAAAATCAAAATTTATCCCAACTATTGAATAAAATATCTCTCCTGTTCTTGGTTGCTTAAATTTCAGTAGCCAGTCATCATCCTTCTGCTTTATTATCTCTCCAATAAAAAAGGAAGTCAAAGTTTTCTGGATCTGATTCCCCCCTATATCCTAGATTAATGTATCCTAGATTAAGTTTGACAGAACTAATATTAGTTCAATTGTTCCTGGAAGATCTCATCTGTAAAATGAGAGGAGAAATCAATTCAACAGAATACCTAGGGGAAGAGAACAGGAGAAAAGGACTCCTTTGTAAAAAAAGGTTTTGCCACAATGAGGAAACAAGAAAAAATACAAATATGGGGTTGTTTTGACAATATGTTTTTGCCTGTAGGAATGCCTGTTTCGGAAAGCCTGACAGTTATTATATAGGCAAGGAAGGCTGTAGGAAAGTAGCAGGAAAAAAGAGAAAAAAATATACAGCAGAGAGAAAAGAAGGCCAGCAAGAAATAATAATAATGAGAAAAATGTCACATTAAACTTTGAGAGCAGCATCAGCAGCTGCCTACACCTGGAGGGTGAATGAATGCAGACGGCGGCCAGGGCAGCATGCTGCGTCTTGCGAGCATTCCTGCGGCGGAGGCAAGTCCCTGCAGCCCCGGGAACATTCCACCGCCCGCCCTCCCGCCCTGCGCGCGGCACTTCCAGCTCCGCCGCTTTGCAAAAAAGAAATAAAATACACACATGCTGGTAACATGGCCCCAACCCTGCGCTTTATGGTTAGCCGAGTCTCCTTAAAAATCCTGGAGTAGCAACAGAGCATCTTCCAAGTTTCAGCAAAGGCGGTAGCTGCAGAGGAGCAAGGCAGAGCCCTTGCAGGACAGCAAGGTGGGACACTGTCCTGGCCCCCCGAGTAACCTCACCTTCCATCAGCGGTCACACTGGCTTTGGATATTCATTTGTAGGAGAAAAAATGACGTGCGTGTGCAATGGCTTGCTCAGTCTACGTTTCACCCCACAGATAAGGAAGCAGAGGAGACAATGCAGCAGTTGTAAACAATCCTGGGATACAATCATTAAAAGATAAAATGAGCCCTTATTTCCTACCCCATGCTTTACAGCACATTCTGCTCCTCTGCTGTGAGAAACTTTGCTCGATTTTTAATCAGCTGCTAACCTAGACGTGGGTTGCACCTCAAAAAAAAAAAAAGTTAATAAGCACTTCATTATTCTGATGCTTACTGTTCCGTGTCTGTTCCTGGGAATACAGCGCATTCACTCTCCTGTACATCATCTATACCGTAAGGGGTCTAACATACACATAAGCAAATCTGATTAATCTCAGGACTTCACTACAGTTCAATGGGGCCAGAGTGTCAACCAGGAGCGTCACCTCCTCGAACCGCCTCAGTCTGCGAATTTCTGGAACACAACTTCCAGCACCGACCTGGCGCAGAGTGAACCGGGTGAATTTGTCTTCATCTATTCTGTTAGGATCCCCAGCTTGCACTAAAAAAAAAAAAAAGCTGGAAAAGCTGGAAAGAGTAGATGGATGGAAACAGAAAGCAAGTGTATAAAGGCTCAGTTCAGCAGATCTGTCTTTGTGCTGCCTCCTTCCAATTCTCATATGCTGCCTGCTGAGCTGACAAGAGGTGTACTGGAGCTAGATTTTTTTTCTCTTTTGCCTCCTGTTGTCTTCACAGAATTTTAGAATATACTGCCAGATGCTCATTCATGCCAGAGCAGGATGAGTAATAGTTTCTTCATTCCTAAATGAGCCCCTCTGATTCATGGTATGTGCTAGTCATTTTCTCCAAACGCCGAGGGAATCAAAGTTCCTCATGGGCCCCCTGTAGAAAGATTAACATGCTAGCAAAAGCCTGATTGGGAATGTGGGTAAATAATGCTGTTTTGTGTATTTGTTCTTTGCCTGCAGTTCTTCCTCTCTAAGCAAAGCCCATCAGCATTTCCATGGATATTACATCCATTATCATAATGAGTATGAGGTAAATCTTGCTCACCATCTTCTTGCTAATTCTACCCTGACTGTGCTTCTGTAATCTTCATCAGATTGCATCTCCTGTATAGCTGCAATAGCTGTAGTTATGAGATCATGTCCAGAGAAGCCTTAGGTTCATATGCATTGCTTTATACTTTTTTCCAAAGAAAACATGCACAGAGGAAACTCATAAAATGTCTGCTCTTTCTTACGTTGCTTCAGAACTAAGAGACTTGTAAATCATTGCTGAATGGGATGCTATATGCTTTTCTGCCTCTATTATGTATTATGGGGAAATTAATAAGTAATGGGATTTGCAAGATGAAAAGCAAGGAAACCCATAGGGTAGGTGATGGAGAGGCATAATTTAAAAAGTCAATGAAAGGTTCTGTTAAATCACAGTTAAATTATGCTGATATTCACCAAAGTCCTGTGGTAAAATGCTTTTTTCATAAAATATTGAGACTCCTTTCTGCAGTGACAAATGAAGGTTCACACAATCCCGGAGGACTGAAAGAGCTGGAGACGAGCCCTTTTTTATCTCATGTGAGCAAGACAACATGGTGTACCCTCAGAGCATCCATCTCATCACGCCCCAAAGCTGCTTTCGGGTGCACCGATCCTCAGGACAGGTTCAGAGAACATGCAGCACAGGTTCAAACTTCCAAGGATATGTCGTCTCCCTCTCACCTCTTGCTCCTGACAAGTGTGGTCACAACATTAATTCAAATATCCACATAACTTGCCTCTAGGCTCTCCTAAAACCTGGTGTGTTCCACTCCCTTAGGTCCTGCCCTTGCTTTGCATTTTCAAGGGAAAGGGAAGCTCTCGGAGCTACCTTCCACACACTCTGCAGAGGTCTGTGGGTCGCCCAGCCATCCATCTCTGTTTACTCTGCACACTACTCACAGTAGCAAGTGATCTCTTGTTTCAGCATGTGCCCCACAGCACAGCCCTGGTCTGGCACGGAGCTTGTCAGCGCAAGTAAAAGGAAAATAACCCTCCAGGCACATCCCCTGCAGTCCTTCCAGTTCCTGCAGTACGTTGGCCTCGCAGGCTGGCATCACCTCTGCGCAGCAACTTACCCGTGTGAATGAAGTGCTGTGTCGGAAACTGGCGTCAACGTAATTCTACCTGCAACCATATTGCTGCTCTATACAGTACGAGATAAACCCGTATGATTTTTACAAGTTGTGCCATGTCATCAGTACAGATCAGTACACAAGCTTTCTCGTTCTTTTCTCGCAGAAAAGAAATTCCTTTCACTGAAACTTTAGAAGTTTTGCATTTGGAAAACCATTTTATCAATTTAGTAGATAAGGCAACAGAAACGAAGGGAACTGAAGAGGGTCAGTACGATAGTATTGAACATGGAGGTTTTCCAGTGGTGAAAGGGAGTGTGATTCCTGGCCCCAGTGACAAATATACGAGGGGAAAAGTACGTCGGGTGGCGAGCGTTTCAACAGATAAACCACAAATGCCTCTTCCTAACACGTACGGATTCAGAACCCCGTTGGGCTTGATCTTCTTCTCATGTACATTGGGATATGGTTCTTATAGTAGGGTCCTCAGGTTGCATAGGTTACGCTGAATTCAGTGAAATAATGTCAGTTTGCATCCTCCATGGCTTTGCCTTGTTGACGTTGGAGGTAATTTGTCATTGGCACGAGCAAGGACAGACTCAAACCCTCTCTTACATGCAATCACGTAATATCTGCTATCTGCTAAATGAGGTCTTGTAGAAAATGGTTCAGCAGTGAAACTCTACCTTAGATCACATCATTTTAATGCCTTTTTTTTTTTCTCCTGTTAAAGCTTGTAAAAAGTAATCTCTCTCTTGTGAAGAATTGTTTTGCATTTTGGGACCTTAGGGAATTAGATGGGGCCAAGTAATTATCAGGAAACTTCCATGAGTTGAATAGAAATGGCCTAAATGGGCAGAAAGCTATACAATGCATTAAGATAAGGAAACTAAAATTCGGGAAACGACTAAAAAAGATAGTCTAACCTTTCTGTGGGCTTCAGCCCATTTTGAATTGATTTGAATATATATTTTAAAGGCTGTTTAAAACTGTCTGCTCAAAAGTGCCAAAATACCTTTGTACATCAACACTGCCTTTGACCCAAAGGGGAAGAAACCTGCCTCAGCTCAGATCTTTTCAAATATTTATAGATATATTTTCCATTTTTACCTTAATTTGAATTCCACATTTATTTCCAGTAAGACTCCAACATTTCCATTGTTGGTCAAATCTACTGAAATACTCACAGGAATGGGAGGGAGGGAGGGAATGAATATTAAGACAAGAATCAAAATTTGGAAGGAAATTTTGGCTGCATGTGAAGGAATGAGCAGAGGCAAAGTGCTTCTGGAATAAATGAAAATGGCACAGTTAAGCAGATGGATCCACCAGAAGTCAAACCTGGCATGGCGTGAGCTCACACGATGGAAGTCATCCAGAGGCAATTCAGGGACGGAATCAGCGCTGCCCCACAGGAGCGAGCACGTGCTGCCAGAGTAAATGAGAGACGGCAGAGAAAGTGAAGAAAAACCACATCTAGAAAAACACAAGGCAAAGATTCAGTGGACAGAAGCACAGTCTCCCGAGCAGTCTCAGGAAGTCGTATCCCCTGCTCTCAGCTGCATATTTAAAACAAAACCCCAATATTCCTGCACCTACCGCACCGGCACCTGTGCACGGGTGACAGCACAGAGCAGAGTGTGTCTCCGAGTTCCTCTAATGCAAACAATAAATGACTACACACCATCAAAGTCCGACACACGGGTTAGCATACCGGCAGCAATTTAGTGGGGGTTCACAATTACACGGGTACAAAAGTACAGCACCACCAGTGATGCTGGTTACCTCCAGCCAGCAGCACAACCAGTGCCAGACTGAGCACGGCTCCAGGAGATGACAGAAATCATGCTAAAATTTTATGAATACAACTACTTGAAAAGTCATCACCTATAGATATAAAGAGAGTTGCCTTCAGCACTTCACACAAGCATTTATTAATACTCGTCACATCTTCTTTAATAAAAAAAAAAAGACAGATTTTTTTTTTCCTCCTTATTTGAAGAGAGAGAGAAGCTGTGCCCTTCAGGCAGACCAAGTAGAGGAGCGTCCATCTCCACATCAAAGTGTTGCAGTGACTTATTGCTATTGCCACTGCTTCTCCTCCGAGGTCCTGCACAGGCAGAGTCTGCTCGCGATCACACCATCCCAAAAGACCACAGTGTGGGACGGGGGACGAATGCGCAGTGAAGCAGAAGGTGAGGAAGGAGAGACACTGTCACGCTCATCATGCCGCTGTGCCTGGCTGGGCACACCCGTGCATGAAAAACACTCTTAAAGGAAGGCACAGCAGCTCAACGGCACAATTTTATTGAGCCTTATGTCAGTAGCATTTCAAGACAACTGATCCCTATATTGAAGAGAGGTGATCACCCTCACTAGCTCTTCCCAAGCAGCAGCCCTTATAAATAGTGTGCCACAGCTGAAATTTGCTCTTACACCAACGGCTAACATAGCACCACATCTACACCTCACTGCAGCCTGCTCCGAGAGGTTCAGGTCCCGTACAACCTCCTCCGAACGCTTCCCACCGCTGCCCAACAGCTCTGCGGGCCCTCAGCCTCCTTCACCTCAGGCTTCTGAAGATCCACCTGAAAGAAAGTCCTTTGCCTCAAGGGCACAACAAAACTCACAGGGATTTCATTTTAAAGCAAGTTATCTAGAAAGAGAGATCATCTGTTACCAAGGGTGAAATGCTAGGAGCGGAGCATAAAATGGCAACAGGGATTTTAATTCTTATTAAGTTCTGTAGTTTCATTACTTTTTGCATTGAATATTTATACAGTAATAAAGCATTAATGGCTGCGTCTGTCTGTAGTTTCTTCTCAATACTGCTACACTCTTTCCAAATAATTCCTGCCCCCCCCCCATGTTAAAGGTGACATCTGAAAAAAAAATGACCCTAATTTCCTACAAAAAATCTCAGCATATCTAACAGTTCCTCTCACCCTCCATTTGGGTCAACAAGTATCACACATGCCGTAACTACACAAAATTTAGGCAAGCAAATGCTGATGCAGATTTAAAATTAAGTAGGGATGTCTGTGCTACCGGAGCGGCAGAAGTGACACAACGGAGCCCAGCAGGGAGGTACGTGTCATCCCGGGAGGTGTTGGGGAGCACTGGGTGCTCCAGCCGGGCTCGGCAGCCAGGATGCTCGCTCCCTGGCCGGGGATGAGCCGTGTCCTCCAGGAGCAGCCTGGTCCTCTGCTCTTCACAGACAGGTCAGCACGCCAAACTTTAACAGGAAAAATAATTCTTTGATTAAATATAAATCAACTATTTTTTTCCCTGTAATTACTGCGAGCACATTTACCATAACAACAGTGAAAAACAGAAAGGAGATTACGGTACTGTTTAGATACTTTCCTCTAGTTTGTTTTATCACTTATACAAGCACAGTGCATGATCTTACAGGTTGTTATTACTACGCTTATTAAAATTCACACCAATATTAATTTTAGAGAAGATTCAAAGGCATTGAAGTAGTAATTCTCTTATTTTTTAAAAATAACTGCCTTTCCAAAAGAAACCACACACCCCCCCTTAAAAAAAAAAGAATCTCTTGGATTCCAGATAAAATTTCTGTCTTGCAGAGTTATGTTCCTATTTTTGCATCAAAAGCCAGTGTCTACCACTTGATTTTTACAGTCCAACAGAGAGCAAATTTGCTTAGAGATAGCATGACAAGTGAGGCTGAAATTTAGGAGCTTTACGACACATTTTTACTGGGTGATTCCACTTTTATCACACCGGCATTTTCCTAAGATGCTGTTACAATTTCCCATTGTTCTTTCTTCAGCTTTCACTAGGGCAAATCCCAGTGAATTAGCAACTTTATATTACTCTTGTCACCATGAGAGACATGCCGCATACCCCTGAGATGTAAATTTATAGTACCACCGGCAGCATCTTGAAAAAATATAAAGGCCTTATTCTTCTCTCCATCGCGAACGGCTCCCTATCAAAGGAGCATAAAGATAGCACGAGGGAAGACTAATTACAGAGGTGCCTCATGGAGAGGTATCTTGCTGTTCTTGCCATTCTCCCAACTCTACAGCTCATGCCTCTGCCCCTCATCAGAAAACTGCAACCTCACACAACCACAGCGGAGTCTCATCGGTGTAGAACAGGATCAGGCTCCGTGTTTTCATAATTGCTGGAACATTAAAGTCTAATCCTGCTTTAATTTTGAGATGCTAACGCACATCCAGGAAAGCTGTAGGGAACCTTTCCATTTCAAGGGAGAAACAGCAATGGTTTTCATTTCATTTTCTAACAAAGACAAGTCTCCTTGCAAGGATCACCGAAGGGGACAGGGCATTTTCCAGTCCCCACGCAGCACTTGGCAGCAGCTTCTCCAGGGCGATATTCTGTTTGGGTTGGCTTTGGATCCCTGCAGGGACAGGCACCAACTTGATTAGAGGGGCTATGTGTGCACGTGTGCTTAAAAGGGGCTTTGAATTAAAACTGTAAGAAAACATCAGCCAGGAGAGAGGTTTTTATTAGGGTTAGCTATTCTCTTCTGTGTGTGCACACCTGATCCGGGCGAGGAGGAGCTGGCTGTTGTTTTAAGTCTCCTTTTTCTTTTGTGCCGTGTCTGGGCAGGACCCATATGTCTGGAATGCACCTTAAAACAGCCTTATCTCCAGAACCGATCATTACATGGCAGGTGGTGGAGCCTACTTTATTTTCTCATTTCTCTTCTTTTTCTTCTCCTCCCTCCTAACTTCCCCCTCCACCCCAGGGTAGGAATTTCTGAACCTCAACCAGTAAACGTCGCATGGCTCACACACCTGGAATCCACTCCTCTCCATCACTGCTCCAACATGGAAAAAGAAAAATAGTGGGAGGAAGAGGATGAAAAGCCATGACAGAAAGACCATAGGCTACTCCAGAAGACAAATACCTGTAATATTTTAAACTTGCACAGAAATGTAAACATTAATGCTAACTTGTCTTCCTTTTTAGTTGTCCGAGTTCCCAGTAAAGACAAATTGTTTCCACTTCTAAAAATCAGCAGAGGCTTCAGGGATGCTCCAGCAGTGGTGGCACTCGGCTGGATGACGGTCTGGCAACGCTCCGTACCCAGGGCTAAAACGAACATTTTCTACCCAGCTCTCCCAGCAAGTGCTGTTTGGAGAGAGCCAGCAAGGTCTGGCTACACCCTGAGCCAACCAAGTCCATGAGGCTTAAGAAGGGCAACGCAACTTTTACCTGGACGAGAGAACATGTAAAATGACCTTCCACCTGCTCACACTGCCCTGGAAAGCCTGACGCTATAATCCTTTCCAAACATGAACATGTTTTGGTTCAGAGGTTTGTAATTGCAAGGGGTTGTTTAGGATCACTTACACACAGTGTAAACGGTGAGCTTCTGCTGCGTAGGCAGCCCTTCCCACGTTTCCGTGCTGCTGCAACAGCCACCCTTAGCCTCAGCTTTCACCTTTGGGATCCAGCAGAGCCCAGTGCTCAGGTGCTTCATCTACTGATGCACAAATTTGTGTGCCTGGAATGAAGGAGGAGCGAGTGCTGCAAAGCTTGGACTAGTCTGGCTATTGAGAACGTTTCAGATCTAAGATCTGGGCGCAGGATGGGCATTTGAATGTGATATCCCCCAGTGTACAATAGGTCAACACTAACTGTACCGTATCCTGTTTGAATTAACTGTGAAAGCGATGCTGTGATTAGTTTCGTGTCACTGCCAAATTCGCCACAGGGAGCTGATAAGCAAAAGAAAATCTGCTGAAGCCGCTGACAGTTATTTTTGGCTGTTTTCTGGTTTGAACTTTGCTTGTCGCACACCTGGATTTTGAGACAGCTGAGCATCCCTGTACAGACAGTCCACAGCACCAGGGAGGCAGGAGCCAGCCAGAGCCCCAGTCCCAGCACCCTCCCTCGAACTCGGCAGCTCCTGGGGTGGATTTGGGCAGAGGAGAGCCTGGCGTTGTTGTAACTTGTGTAGCAACGAATCAGCACAGAAAAGCCTAAGGATTAGAAGTATGCAAAAAGACTGCAACTGTATTGCCTTTGCTCTGCCATCCCTGAAAACATAGCCCACAGCTATACTTTCTGTGCTGGAAAACCCCAGAAACCACAGCGCACGAGTAGCAGCAGAGCTGGAGGTTCTGGTTTAATTAAGGAAGGTTTTATCACTTACAGACTTCTCTGGCTGGAGCAGCAGGGGTGGCACAGAGCTCACTTTTGGAAGGGTTCAAGCACCTCCTGACCCAGAGCCTGGGGGATGTCGGCTGGACCAATGGGGCTACCTGCTCCTAGCTGAGCATCCACCCTGCAAAGGGGCGATGCGACCGCCCTGAAGCGAGAAGGGCGACGATGCTCTCAGCCTTTGCCCCTCTACTTTTTTTTTGCAGAAGGGTGTCAGACCTAGTTTCCTCAATACGGTTTAAAGAAAGTCTAATTTACAGGATTAAGAAATTAAAAATCGGCATGAATCCTTCCACTGTGTCCCATGTGTCTTGTTCCCCCGGAAGAGCTGGAAGACTGACAGACTGGGGCAGTGGGAACGTACATCCAAACACAGGAGAAACTCAACAGCGTTACAGCCTGGCACTGGGTTATCTTAATTATCTCACTTTACACCCGTGTAAGAGAAAAGGGAACTGGGCTCTGGAGTGACCTACAGCCAGACAGCACCTGACAGTGCTGGCGTTTGTCCCCAAGAGCTGAATAAATCTATCCCCCACGCACAGAATCCACTGTGGGAGAAGGGGAACTCCTGCCCTGAGGACACGCATCCTCCGGTGCACTGCTCTGAAAGCAAGAGCCTGGCTGTGGAAAGGAACGCTCAGGACAGCCATGGCTGTCCAAGTCCACCCCTTCTTCCTGCTGTTAACAGGATGGTTACTTTGGCGTATTTGCCATCAATTCAGTGCTCACCTGGAGCAGGAATGGCTGCACATGTGTTGAGCACATCACGACATCCCAGCCCGACACAGACCACGGGGCTCTGTGAGCATCTACCTCCAGGGAGATGGATGCCGACCACCTGACAGTGTCATCCTCCAGAAATCCAGATCACACACCTTACGGGACAGGATCTAAACATGCTGTTTCCAAAGCCTCCTGAACTCCTCAGGTTTGTCTTACTTGTTCACTTTTGAAAAAAATCTGGCTCATAAAGTTACTTCAGGTCTGTGTTTGAAACGATCCCAGGAATAAATGAATCAATATAAGAAGCTGAACACAGAGAGGCATTTGGTTTTGTTTGATTCTTCAAACTTGGAACAATTCAGAGGCAGGAAATCTGCATAAATTATTTGAATAAAATTAATACTCAGCAAATCCCTGGAATTTAACCTTTGTCTCTTTTTTCTGGGGCTAGAGATACAGTCTATTTACTTTTGTGCTAAGGAATAGATTGTGTCACTTTAACCAAAGCTGTTCCCAGTATAATTTAATAGCATCCAAAGGTTTGCAAATTAATTTCAACATCACTAAACCGATTTTGTAATAAAATCAAATAGAATCCTGTAAAAATTTCTGGACAAGATTTTAGAAATAAAATTAATGATAATTTTTTTAAAAAATCATTTGAAAATAACTTTATTTTGAAATGTTCTTTGCTCTCATTTTTTAAAGCAAAATGTATGAAATGTAATGAAATATTACACTCAGAGACAAAGAAACTGCTTAGTTCCATCCCAACTTTGTAGCTTTGCATGTCTGTGGATGCACCGAGGGCAACGAGAGCAACCCGAGCCTAGAGCCTCCAGGGATCCCATCCTCTTCGTCGCTTTAACGTCAATAAGAGCTCTTCAGCTCACTGAACTGGACTCCTCTTTCCCGGGAAAAGGGCCCTTTGCTGAAAACTGTCAAACGGTCCCTGCTCCCAGCTGCGCTCCCGATAGTGGATAACCACTGGGAAGCAGTGGATGTTTTCCACTGCCTGGATCTGTCTTCTCCTGACAGCACCAAGGATTTGAGGCTAGCTGTGCAACCAGCCCAGACATTAAAGCCAGAACATAGCCCACCAGAGTTTCTCCGTGCTCCTGGTGTGCTCTCTGTGGCCGTCTGCAGCCCGAAGCTGTGTGCCGCAGTTGGGATACAAAGCACCGTAAATACCAGGGGATGTTACGAAGGCTGGAGTAGTATCAGCCATGGTGTAACAGCTAAACCGTGAGACTGCCCTACCCAAGGGCTCACTCTGATGTTGCTCCAGGATTGGCACTTTACTGCAGACGAAAGAACAATTCTGAACAAGGGAGGAAACAAAAGAAGGAAAATAGATACAGACTTCATTTATCCTGCAAAACAAAAGTGAATGGTGGTGAGCAGCTGTGTGCACCTGGGCATGTATTTCTGTGCACACAGCCAGTGGCCACAGAAATATCTTTCCCTCCTGCATGTCACTGTGCCTTGTCCTTATTTCCTTTACGAGCACTTATGCTAAAGGCATTAATTGTTTGTGATGGGGGGATGCTTAGCTCTCAATGCCATTAACTTTGGCAAAAGTTGTGGACCCGGACTGTGTGTTCCTGAACCTATGCCTCTCTTCTTTCCTATATCATATATTCAAGAATAAAATCTATTCCTTACACCTAACTGCACAGCAGCCTTGCATACATTTACACTGGGCATGAATTTCAACCCAGAAGTGGTAGCAAAAAAGTGTTTGTGCTGCATGTGCAGAGTCCTTGGGGATTTTTACTTAGCTTTATTGTTACATCCGAAATGCAGAAAGAGAAATTCAAATCAGGGAAATGCAATAATCTCTGAGCCTGCTGTTCATCAGCTCATCACCCGTTAAAAAGCAGAGTCCTTTATTAAAAAGGACATGTCTTATTAAAAAGATATGAAACAAAAGTGATTTTTAATTTTATTGGGGAGACAGAGTCATTGCCAGAGACAGCCCGTGGCTACGTGTGATGATCAAGTCAAGAGGGAGGGCAGCGAAGCACTAACACAAATATGAAGCTAATAACTTTTTTACTCTTAGGGAAAGTGCCGTTCAATTCCTGGTGCTCCAGGCATGTGCAGCTTGAGTGGAAATTTAGAGAAATTACATCCACCTGCTTCCATTTCTTACATCCAGGGCCAGATCTGCAGCCAGCGTAAATCAGTTTATCTCCATGCAGCCAGGCAGATTTATGCCAGCTGAAGATGTAGCCCCTGGTCTTGCACTTCAGAACAAGAAGCTTTAAAATACAAATGAGCATGAACCCCTTAAAATATTCTCCACTCACAGAACCTGGAAGGAAAAACAGACCTCCCAGACTACTTCCTATCGTCCCACAGGTTGTGTCATCTTTGGGGCAATGGAGGATACTACCCATCAGGGTTTGTTTTTTCAAGTATCTGAAAATACTGGTCAGGGGGTATTTTGTTGGTAGGGTTTTAAATACTGATTTTTATTCCTTCACTAATACCGACTGGATCAATGTTTTATTTATGTATTTGGATGTATGCAAAACTAAAAGGGATTGTTTCCCTCAAGTCTCTGTGCCTGCTCTTAATCCTAGGAATCTGCTTGGCTGCCCGCTACCTCCGAGGACATATGCACATACCGAATATTTTTGTACATTGTATTCTATACCTCTGCACGCTGGCAACAGGAATAATTGAACGGCAGAGACACAAATACCCAGTATCTCTTATTCCCTCGCCAGGTTCTTCTCAGAACAGACACAGAGCAAAGGTGAGACCATACTGCTGCTCCTCAACAACTCACACCATACACCTCGGAGACTAACCGGACAGTAAACAAGGCCAGCCTTGGAAGAGCTGTTGCTTATCTGTAACGTGTCGCCTACGCATCGTGCACATCCCTCGCCGCCACGCCTGCGAGAGCCGAGCACAAGGCACGTGCGCGCTGAGCTCTGCTCCTTCAGAGCAGTCGGGAGCACCAAACGCTGCTCCACCGTCCCGGGGACGCGGCTGTCCCACGCACAGAGCTCCTCCGCCAGCCCCCGACAGCAGCCCAGCTCACTGCACGCTGTAGGCAGATGCAGCACTACATAGAGAAGGAAAATACCGTAAATAACACAAAGTGGGATCCAGCGGGGCTGGTTTATTTTAGCTTTGCAGCAGGAGGCAATACTAGCTTCTCAAAGCTGGTGGCTTTGCGAGGTTTTGCAAGTACAGACAAAGAACAGTTTGCATGTGATTGAGAAACTGAATATTCCTGTAAGACAGTGACTGATGTCAGACTCCCCTGGCTGCTTGATGCCTCTGCTACAGTAATTCCAGAGCAATACATTGAAGAAGCAAGTTGCCTCATGTTTGCTGCCTAGATAAAAAAGAAATTAATTCAAAGCGGATGAGAGTTTAGCTGTGGTGTTGAGTGTTTCTGGATGCCTAATGAAGGACAGTTGCTGCAAAGGGCGAGTTGCAGACCTGCAGCGCTTGTATTCAGATTTGTTTGAAAAGAGGAAGTCTTGTGAAATTGGCAGCAGATACTCTAAAACTGTAACAAAGCCAAGGACCACAGCATGTCACCTTCACATACATCTGTGCAGGTCTTCCCTAGTCACTGACCTGGCCCAGGGCAGGGTGGGGAGGACACACAGACCGCCCCGTGCCAGGGCATGAGGCCCCGATATGGCACTAAGGAGGTTTTTTATCTGAGCCCAGGCAGACAGACAGACAGACACCTGCTGACGCAAGAACATCACTTGTTCAAGTCAGGTGAGATAAGCAGCAACGGAGCCACTGCTTCGACCCGAGAGCTACTGGGCGACGCGGGGAGTGCGCACAGCCAGGTCCTGCTGCAAACACCCTCCTTGATCAGGTCTAAGCTCTTTCCAGAGCCTGGCAGCCCCGAGCAGGGACCACGTCCCATCCTGATCCTGCCTCGAGTCTCTCCAGATTCAGCCAACGATGCTACTTGACATACTCCCAGCTAACACCACATCCAGCCAGGAAAAGCCTCAGGCAGAGGCAGGGTATGGAAATACTTGCAGAGTTTCAGCTTGACTTTCCACTTCCTTGTTCTGGTAGAGATCTGGAATAACTCCCTCAAAACGTATTCAGATAAAGGAGCTTGAATGGAGCAGATAAATCTCTGCAGCCGCGCTGGCCCTGGCACACACAGACAAGGAGATAACTTGTGCTCATCCTGTCACAGCAGCCTCTTGCAGCCACATCGCTGTCTCTGAACTCCATTTTCCAAGGGGTTCCTAGAGGACACCCTTAAAAGCAGGACATCCCCCGGGCAGTGAGTGGTCCCAGGGCACGGTTCTAGGCACAGCTAGCTCGGGACGGAACAGGAGCAAACCTTGCTCCCAAGTCCCAGGCTATTCTTTAAAAACCACATAGGCAACCTTCTGCAGGAAAGGGAGACAAAGCATGTAGGACCTTCAATTTGTGGCAGAGTCTTCTGTGTCAGAGTCTTGCCTACACAGCCCTCCTGAGAAAAAGCCATAGCTAACGCGGAGGGAGCAGGGTTTGGGTGTGAATTCTCTTGATAGCTTTTAAGCTCAGCCCCTGGGTGCTCCGGCTCAGCTTCGCAGGGGTGAAGGAAGAACTCTGCGTTTTTCTCAATGGGATGGAGGGGAGCGAGTCTTGATTTTTTTCCTGGGAACACCTACAATGCCTGCAAAATTACCTTCTGTCCATCCCAAGTCAAGATAAATCACTTGTATCTTTACAACAGTTTGTGCAGACTTTTTCACTGTTCATGAAATTAAGCCAACCAAAAGAAAAAAAAAGACTTTCTAACTGTGAAACAGCTTTCATTCTCGGCTGAGACAGATGCCTTAAAGTAGCATCCATGTTTATATTCAACGCTGGATTCTTACACATCCAAAAAATGCCCTCTCAGAACATGAGAATACAAGATAGCATCAGGAAAGGCAAGTTAATGCCTCACTCAATCATTAATAGAACAATGACATACTGGGATTCTACATAAAGCCTCTGTATGTCAGGTCTGCAAACAGGCAGAATGTAAAACATGGTCTCACGTGGTAGAGATTTTGCTGAGAGTTAGAAATCTTCAATTTTTAAAAAGGCAAAGGGATCCAAATCGAACCTAAGCTGCCTCTCTTCCTTTGTCTCATTATAATCTTCCTCATCAAAAATCCAGAGATGCGATGTCACCTTAGACAGGAGAGCACGGGAATACACATTGCAACAGTAAATAATGCAAGAGAAGAATGTTAGTACATAGCATCCGTTTTATGCCTTTTGCTTGTGTGATGCTGGAAGGTAATAACAGCCCATCATTTGCAAGTAGAGTGCCTTGCAGTTCTTAATTTTTTTTCCCAAGGTGTGGTCAAAGTTACTTAGGTAGACACAGTTCACAGAGTGAACATACCCTGAAGCGATGCATCCCACACTGGGAGAAGCAAGAATACAGGGGAAAGCTAAAACAGGAGCGACAAGCCCCCAGATGCAGCAGCCAGCACCTTGGCCATTACTCACACACACGGGCCATCCCGGACCTGATTCAGCAAAGCACTCTAAGACATATGCAACTTAAATCACGTGCGCCAGACCTTGCCGACAGAGTTTCTTGATTGCCCCAGCCTGACACCAGGGAAGCCCGTGCAGAGCGCGCGCAGGTTTGATGTCACACTGATGCGATTTCTAACACCACTCCGTTTCATCAAGCCGGAGCTCCGCTCTGGTGAAGCAGGCTTGCAACTCCCCACCGGTGGGGATGTGTCTAAATAACTGCCCTGGTAAAAACATCACGCTTCTAACCAAAATAATTAAATTAGTATTATTAGTGTTGGCTGGGCCTCAGTCCCTGTGACTTCCAGCAAAGCTGAGGCATATACTTTAAATACTTCTCTGAACCCTTTCATCTCCTGCTCAACTAAAGCCACACATATACAAATACTCCTCTGTTCCTCCCAATCTACATAAAGATCAGAACATCAGCTATTATACAGAACGATTAAAATTATCCATCTGTTATTTTAATATACGGCTCTGAACAGAAAGGTGCAACCGTTCCCACATGCAGGAGGTGAGGAGGGAGCTGCGGGGCCCCCCTGACAGCCCCCACTTGCGAGTTCCTCCTGAACCCCTCTGACCCCCCGCACAGCCTGGGCTTCACCTCTCCCTCACGTTTCCAGGTGGGATCCAGCACAGGGTTTGTACGGGGCTTCCCTTCCACTAGAGGTTCAAAGACACCCCCCCAAAGAAAGTGATTTTGCCTTTGGAGATGTCGCTTACAGACACAGAAATGGAAACGATGGTCTGTCCCTTCAAAACAGCAAGCTTCAAATTTCTGACTGTGTTAAACAGCCACCAGTCTCCACGTGCACGCTCCTAAAGGCTGCCAGTACTCCGTTTGGTCAGAAGAACAAAGACTCAAATTAAAAAATATTTATTTAGACACCATATAAAGGAATCTGGGTGTTACTCTAACACACCCAGTTAAAGCCAGGGTCCATCCACACGGGTACATGTCATCCCCAGCAGTGTCTGGATCGCCCCAGTTTTTCAGAAGCCACGTGTGGCACACCGACCGACCAGAGCATGGCTACGCTCAGATGCCAAGTTGTCGTCTTCAGATTTGAACGGGCATCACCAGGCACGGAGCGCTCACACGCGGGGTTGGCTCACAGATGCAATTAGCCTAGAGAGCATCGCAGAGCAAGTCGAGACATCGCAAAGCTGAATAAGGCTAAAGAAAGGAGTGTTCCCAAAGGCGTGTCCTTGGCCCAGGCTGGAATTGCTGCTCAGATAAGCCAGCATGTACCTTCATGTCGGGGAAAGGGAAGGGCTCCGGTTACTCACAAACTGCACTCTGAGCTGCAGACAAAAGGCCAGGAATGAGTTGACAAAGCCTTGCAGCTCGGCGTGCTGGAACAGCTCCGAGGACCTGGCTTACAGGAAGGTCTGTCTCTGACCCACCGGGAAGCGAGCATGGGGAACGTGCGCGTCCCACAAAGGAGCTTGGGGGGAGCAGAAGTTGGGGATGGGCACCAAGGTCATGGCGAAGGGATCAGAGGGGGGAATGGGTCGGACTTGGGTTGCTCAGGAGGTCCTCAACACGCTTACTTCTCCAAGGATGTCTCTTAATTGCTCAGGTCAAATGCTAGGAGAGGCTCTTCCCCCAGCACACAGTCATGAGCAGATAGGTGGTCAACAGCTGCAGAAACTTTTTTAAAGAGTTGTTTCTTACTTCTAGTCAGTAAAAAATGCAAAAAAAACCCAAAACAGAAAACATATTTCTCAGTATTTTCAGCTTCGCTCAAGTAAAAAAAAAAAAAAAAAAAAAATTACTTTGCCACATTCCGACTTCTTAACATTACCAGTAAATGGATTTATAAAAAAATATCAGAAAAGGTTAGTGCATTATGAAAAAGCCTCCAGAAGCCAAGGATACTTACCCACACTGAATTAAAATTTTTCACTACTACATTTTGAAACTCAGCTTTGTCAGCAGTTGAAGTTTTATAAGGACGGAGTCAGAACAACTGCTGGTATTTTTTCTCTCTGAACACATATGTATTCATAAGCAGCGATTGCATAATCCCAGCACAGCAGTGCACGCCATTTCACAAGAAACCTTAAGTTTCCCATAAAACAAACAAGATGGCACAAGTACTAAACACCACCACTTTAATAATTGTTTTGTGCAAACTGAGGAATAAACATTTTTCACCAGCACAGGTAGTTTTTCACTAACGGCTGGCATACCCCTCTGCACAGAGCGGCAGAGCAAAGCCTGCAATTTCCTCCCGAGCTTGTGCTCCACCGAGAGCAAATCCAAGATTACGGGTCCGAAAGATGTTTGTGCCCAAACCTACTATTTAGAAACTGGTGCAGAAAGGGCACAGCCATGGCCTTGTGGTTCTCCACGTTCCTCTTTAAAAGGAACGTGCTGGCACACGCTAAAGGTAACAAAAGCGTCACTGCAGGAAACAAAACCTGGCCTGCGTGGAGTCACAAACAGATTAATTGCAAGAACTGAGGGAAAACCCTATCTGCAAATAACATCAGACCTGTCAAGAGTGTCCCCATCCGTGCCCTAAGCACGAAGATGGCAGAAGTCAGACTTAGCTGCTGTTTCCTGAACTGTGAACTCTAACGTTAATTCTCCTCTTCTACTTGCACACGGACAGAGCTCCCCAGGAATAGCCTGAGCCAGGGAACAGGAATCAAACTAAAACCAGACAACTGTTAGGAAAAGCCTGCTAAAAGAGCAGTTTCGTGTAGGTATAATAACTAAGGTATGGGCTCCTTCCTGAGGGTGGGGGCTGGTCTGGGTCTCCTATCATACTGGGTTTAACAGCAATACAATTCACTTCTGCAGACATACCAGTGACTTCAGCTCATATAGCAGATGTACACCCATAGTGCTTTCAAAGAGACCTGGCTTTGTTGTTTATAGATTTCCTAGTTTAAAAAAAAAAAAAAAAAGGAAAAAAAAAAGTGCCTGTAGTCCCCATATTCCTTGGAAAACAAGCTATCATCTGTCCCTCCCACCCACAAGAGTTATCAGATTCTTTCAAATGCCTGTTATTGCAGAACGTAACTTTTTAGTGTTGCTCTAAACTACAGAACAGAGGGAGGACTATTACCTCCATATTTTCCAGGAAATAGGTTTCTGTGTAATTTAATTTTCCACCCTGTGCTATGTTTCTCTGTACATTTTTATAGTATAACTAACAGATCTCTATAGACATATATCTGTATCTGTAATTCAGTTGTATCAGCTTCCTGATACACCCCCTCCTTAGCCCTGAACTCCTGCCATCAGTTATTGCATTTGGTTAGGAGCCCTCAGCAAGCGGGACCCCAGCCTGGGAACAGGCAAACAGGGCTCTTAAAACACAGCTGTGGACGGAGGGTAGAGACCTCCGCAGACCGAGAGCTAAAACCATGCCAAATGTTTCTTTCAGGGCATTAAAAGCCTGCTTAGACATTAAAATTCACAGAGAAGTCAGAAATTTCATCTTTTCTGCTTAAAAGTTCATTCCCTGTGAGAGTAGATGCCAAGACTTTTGTCTTGCTTTTTTGTTTTGGTTTGTTTTTTTGGCAAATATAAAGCTGAAAAGTGTACTCCTTAGCAGTGCTCTGGTGGCTTTAGGCCACATACATCAGCTTAAAACGTTTATTTTTAAATTACTGTGGCATTAGTCTTGTCCTCAGGATAACACACTCTGCCTTCTTGCTATCAAACCAAGTGTGCAGACCCAAGTGTGCACAGAGTTTGAATTCTGAAGAGCATTTTGCCTGATGGCTCTGCAGCACGCATCCCGCACAAGTATCTCTGTTCAGTAAGGTTTAGACTGATTTTACAGCTGAAACTCCCTGAGTGTGAGGTACCCCAGGCAAAACCCCGCGTTAAGATCGTTTGTTGGTCTGCTCAATGACCCGGGTGTGGGTGGTGGAAGTTCTCACACACTCGCCTGCTGCACCGTGCATAAAGCAGTTGGGATTTAGGGTTACTCACAAACGCCAGCCACGGAGCGATGTGTTATTGCTGAACCGTAACAAATGCAGGAAGAGATAAATTGACAACCAAAGCTTGCATTTTACTCATCTTCTGACACTGCTGGTTTTAAACCCAGATCTAAAGACCAAGCATACAGCTATGTTCTAAAGTGGAAACTCAAGAGTTACTATAAATTTCAGTCCTTGGCCTCTTGCAGACACAGAAAGTGTAAGTAACCTTCCAGTAATTAAAACACAGCCATTCTGTCTTATCTTCAAAGGCAGAGAAGAAAAGTCCTGCTACCTTTAGAGCCTTGGGATACTGTTTTACAATTAAGGTATAATCAATCTTTAATTATTTCATTTGAAGGTTATTTAAGCCCTTCCCTTATGACTGCGCCTTAGCAGAGATGGGGCAGCAGCTGCCGAGTCTCCTCCTGCCCCCGAAGGTGCTCTGGAGCCGACACGGCCACGCTGCAGCTCCAGCCCTGCACGGATCCTGCGCGGGTGCAGCTATGCTGGCAGCGAGGAGAGTTTTTAACGCAGTAATTAACATCCCCAGCACATCATCCAGCAAGCGGAGATGCGTTGGCACGGAGGCGCCTCATTGTTTTCTCAAGGAGCTTTGTGTCTGTATTAGCTCGCTTCAGCAACACCACTGCATCCCGACACCCGCACCATCGACGGCTTGAGACTTGGTGCTTTCCTTAACGCTCAAATTGATGTATTTTTTCAGTTGCTCCTCTCAACAGGCACTTTTTTTTCCCTGACGCAAACCTGCATCACATGAGCACTTTTGGGGGGCTGTTATTTTTCTAGTTATCGACACAGCAGAAAAAAACATCTTATCTACAGTTAGAGGTTGTGCTTCCTTCTTTTTCCTTGTTTAACGCGTCAGGATTTAGCTGGTTAATACTTCATACCTCTGAGAATGAGCGTCTGAAACCGCAAAATGAAAAACACTACAGAAGAAGCCATGAGGTTTCCAACTTTCTACTTTTCTAGAGAGGCAGAAAGGTCCTTTCCAGTGTCTCAGCACCTGCAGGCATGCTCTTAAACTCAGCCCTCGTTTGCCATCCCATAAACATTGGTGGGAAACACAGAGCCAACATGATGTGTCACCAGCGTCCTTTTATAAGCCCTGAGCACGGAGCCGAAACGTGGACATGGGACTCAGAAGTAACAGTGCAGGGGAGCAGGTCACAGCTTGTCGGCTCTTTTCAGAGCTCTCGGAAGTGACTGGTACCTTCTGAAGCAATCCAGTGAAGCTGAGCAAAAAAATTATGTACAAATATTTTTTTCCTCAAAAACTTCCTTCTTTTAAAGAAGCAAATACTTTCATGGCAAGGTTCCCTGCTGCAAAAACAGAACTAGATCTCCTGGAAAATGGTTTTCTTCCTCTGTCTTTCCATTTTCCATCCTTTCCTTTCTCTGCTTATTTGTTTGCTTTACTTCTTTAGTGATGAAAGAAGAGAACAAGGGGAAAATAGCAAAACCAAACTTTGACTAAAAGATTCTTGATATTCTCAATTAATTTTTTTCCAGACGTCATAACAGAATGAAGAGTCCAATGCTCCGTCATGCTATCATGTATTTATTTCCACCCTGGTTCAGTTTGAGAGGAGCTCTGCTGAAAACAACAGGGCAAGACTCCCTACCTCTGTGCAGGGAGCACAGACTCCACGAGTTACCCTGCCCTAGCACTCGCGGGCACCCTTTATTTTGTGGCTTCTCTGCTTCGGAAATGCTACCTGCTATTTGTTGCACACTTGGACTTCACTCAGAGCAGCCACTGACCCTACCCGCTCTGGCGTGCGTTGCCATCCAGCCCCCAGAACCAGAGGCTGCAAGAGTTTGAGCACGGAAGAAGTCCTGCTCGCCAGAGTCACAGCCTCCCTGCCCTGCTGCAGGCTCATTCATACTAAACTCTCCGGAAAGATGCACAGGACTGCCAAGGATACGTACTGCAGTTGAATCAGATGCCTCTAAAGGAAGAAAAGAGCCAAACATATTAATGTGGAAAAGCCAGATACTTAACTACGCTGCAGAACCAGGTGTGCTAGCTCATGCCAACTCCCATTGCCAAAGGGGGAATGGGAACAGAACAGAGGCAGTGTTCTCTCAAATTTGGAAGTGAAAGAGAGAAAGTAAACTTGCATGGAGCCTGGGGATGGGGCAAAGATGACAAGAGAGGTTGGTGTAATTGGTTTTCTTTCCTCTGCAAGTTGCAAATGAGCAATTATGGCTGAGAATATTGGAAACAAAATTGCTGGAACCTGTCATCAGTTGACTGACCTCTCTACAAATGTCTTGTAGAATGAGGAGTATGATTAGAGTCTTGGCTATATCAAGCCATAATGGATCTAATGCCACTTACTGTAGAGGTGAATTCATCAAGACAAGTACCCCAGAAACATTTTGGCATGTTCTGCCTTTTTCCTTGCGAGTTCCAGTAGATTCAGTCTTAAGGTTGCTATAGGTGCCCCATTCCACCTCAGAGACATCTGCTTGTCAGGGATGAGCAGAACTCATCGGAATGGTGAAACACTTCGTGTTTCCTGTACTGCTGTGATGTAAATGAGAACACACATTTCTGAGCAGCTACCGTCAAAAAGCAAGAATACCTGTGAAGCAGGCTTTAAAAAGAAGTAACAGTAATTAGTAATTCAAATCAGAGCTGTAGTGTCAAGCAAGTGGTTAGGCAATGGTACAGGGATAAATCTCAAAGAAACCTAAGCAAGTCTCGAGCTTTCTTTTATCTATTGCTCTGGAATACAAGGTCAGTCTTACAAACTTTAAGTCTTAATTTTGCAACTCGCGTTTCTCGCTATTCACAGCAATAAGCCTCAGCACTTGCCCATCCCCACGGAGGCAGGAGCAGTTGAAGCAGCAGACTGGCTGAATAACGCACGTGCTCGTGTCAGCGTTGAGCGGGACTAAACTGTGCTCCCACAGACAACTTGCAAACGCTACCGGTCTCACCACGGCGATGGTTTGAGGAGACTGCAGCAGAATGGAGCGGGGAAGATGACTCCCTATGATCAAACAAGGTTTTCTGGCTTCACTTCAGAAAGGTTACGGGATTGTTTTCCTTTTATGCCTGTGGGAGAGTAAGCGCTGCACAGGGCGCAGGAAAGCTGGTTGCACTGCAGCACAGCAGAGTCAAAGAAACCACGCAAAATAAAAGTGAAGCAAGGTGTTACTCTGTGGTTCATTTTTCTGTGATGGGAAACATTAAGAATGCATAGTCTGAGGGCTCCATTTAGTCCTTACTCCTATGTAGGCAGTTGCTTTATAAAGACATTTTTCACAATCATAAATAACCTTTAGGAGGGGAACGGGGGAAAACCCTCAAGTAATTATTCTCCACCTGCTTGTGGACTGAATTTACAGTGGGCAATTTCAGGAGCCGTGGCCCTGAGCTTTCCTCTGCTGTTTGATGTCTCAAACCTGCAGACCAAGTAAATAATTTGATTCCATTTATTGGACAAATTTAGAGGTCAAAGCTGACAAGCCTTCAAGACCACACAAGTTTCCTCCCTGGAAGCCAAATGGTGGAACACGCCTTTCAGATACAGCAGGGAAGAGCCTTCGTCCCCTGATGTACGTCCATCAGCAGGGTTTGAGAGCTTGC
The DNA here is from genome assembly GCA_013400195.1 of Aramus guarauna. NCBI lineage: Eukaryota > Metazoa > Chordata > Aves > Gruiformes > Aramidae > Aramus > Aramus guarauna. The sequence goes on along the minus strand of VXBL01002384.1, from coordinate 459,027 downwards.
AGCAGCAGTTGTATGGTATTTGGCAGCTTTTTCCACCTAGCACGTACACGGTGAAAGTTGAAGGGAACTGATAGTTGAAAAGATTGGGTATTATGGAACAACATTACATTTCTAGCCAGCTGTGCATGCCATAGCCAGCCCCGCCATGTCTGTCCTTGACAGCTGTATTTGTAAACTTTAAAGGTATTTGTTATTTTGCAGTAGTAAATAAAACAAATAAAGAACTGATTTGTAGCTAAAAGAAGTACTGTCCTGGCTTCAAACTGTGGCAGTGCAAAATTCTGGAGAGCTTGGCTTATTGTTTCACACAGCCCTAAGAAAATAAAAGCAAGCAATGAATAGCTATAACCTTCAGTACCTATTTCTCATATGAAAAACACTGACTTCCTTTTCTCTAAGTGTATTCCAGTAGACACATTTATAGGCTGCCATGTTCACCTCCACGTTTAAAACGTGTGGCAAAAAAATCAGAACTTCGGATTCATAATTGTGGGTAGTCACCATGAACGTTATTGCTCAGTGCAATTCAGCACAATCAAAATTAAAGCGGCAAACCTTGGGACCTGTGTCATAACCAAAGCAGCCTGGATTTAGAATCCCAACCAATGACCAAACTGAAAAGCAGGATTCATGTGCAGTCTCCACGTGGAAAACAGTGTGGAAGAACGATAGTAAGTTGTTAGCACTACAAAAAGAAATAAAGAAGTAAAATTTAATTTTTATTTTTTTTTACTTGGTTATCTACACCCTGCTCCACTGGAAGGGCAAGCTAATGGAAATATTTTTGTTTGTGCAAATTAGTAGACTTAAAAGATCCTGAAGTAATCTGCCTTCCAGAGTACTTCTGCTAAATGCAAAGTGCTGCGGGCACCTCGAGCCCGGCCTGCAGAGCTCTCCCACCGCGATGCTCCGGCAGGCTGAGTGGCAGCCCCTACCCTGGGAGGGCCGTGCCCCCTCCCAGCACCGCCAGTCAGGTGGCTGGGCACCTTCCAGCCCTGCACCCCATGGAAAAACAGGGCAAATAGAAAGTTTAAAAAAAGAAAGGAAAAAAAAAGAAGACTCAACAGAGTCACATAATACACAGTGCAACTCTAGGAGTCACTGTAAACTGCCTTCCTTTAGAGCTGGAATTAAAACCATTGCATTGAAGCCCTCTGACAGAGCATCCCCACGCTTCGCAAAGTTCTTCTGTCCAAATTCATTGCAAGCACATACCCCCACGGCGGCTTTAATTGCTAATTTAGAGGGATTACGTTATGGCCACAATCTCACAATGCATTGCACACTCCAGAGCTAGCTCTGGAACAAGTTCTCCAGCTCCGCAGCAGCTCTGGAAAACATTTCTGACACAGAAAAGCAAATACCGAAGTTAGGCAATTTGATCCAACGCAAAGTCATAGAACGGTTTGGCTTGGAAGGGACCATCAAAAATCATCTAGCCCCAACCCCCAATTAATTAAAACGTTCTCTTTCACACTGGTCACTTACAGCATTAATGCTCTTAAAAATAAACCCCCTGAGAGCACAAGGCCACCTGGAGACGCTGCCTTTGGCCAGGTAAAAGCAGAGCCGCCTGCTCTCGCCGGGCAGTTTCGGTGCTTTGTGCACACTCGGGACCCCGGGGCAGACCGGCGGCCCAGGGCACAGCCGCAGCCCGGTGCAGGGAGTTGGGGGTGGGGGGAGATGGGGGGGNTGTGTGGGGTGGGGGGGAGATGGGGGTCCCCGCTCCCCCAACACCCCACCGGGTCAGGTCGGGCAGGGCCGGGCGCCCCCGCGCAGGCAGCGCGGGCGGCCGCGGAGCGCGGGGAGGAGCCGGCGCGCGCTGCCCTCTCCATTGGCTGCGCCCGCGGGAGAGCGCGGCCTCCCGAGCAGGCGCGCGAATAAAGACTGCACCTGCGGGCAGCACCTGGGAGGGGGCCGCGCTCCTCCTCTGCCCGCCGCCACCGCCTCAACGGCCCCCGCGCTGCTCCGTGTGCGCAGGGCGCCCTGCGCGCCCTTCTGCTCCTCCGCCCCACCTCTGCTCCCCGCGCAAACCTCCTCTCCCCGCTGCCGGTCCGCCCGGGACAGCCCGGCGCTCAGGGGGGATAAATAAAGGACCATTCGTTTTCTTCTGTTTCACCTCCTCTGGGATTCTGGTTCAAACGAAGGACGAACAAGAAGAAAAGAAATAGTCCCTGAGTTTATTTCTCTACCAGCTGTTTTAGTTTCCTGTCTCCTTAGCTTTTTTTTTTTTTTTAATTATTTTGGTTTAAAGTTAAGTAAGGCAGTTGCAAGACGGGATTGGTACCTAGTTAACCAGGACAGGTGAGTGAACGGCACGACCACGTGTTCTTATGTTGTATAAAAGCGTTGCGAGCTGGGGGAGCGTCGTGGCTGGGAGTCACTGTCTAGAGGTGGTTTCTTTGGAAGGCTGCCGCCTTGGAGAGAAGATTCGGGAGGCTGTAGCGAGGTGTGTGAGTGCTGTCCATGCAGCAGAAGCACTGCTCATTGCCTGCGAACATCAACGCAGCTGCCCTTTGCTGTTTGGAAACTGAGGCCAGGAAACAGCTTTTATAAAAGGATGAATGCAAACATCTTAAACTTAATTTCTATGGGTACTTGAAGTCATAATAGCGAAGTTATTCACAGCAGCAATCGATGATACTTGGAGAGATTCCCTAAAAAAAAAAGTATTTCCTAAACTGGCAAGAATTATGTGGTTATCACTGGCCTTTAAGACCAATGTAACTCAATTAGAACCCATGGAGTTGCTCTGGATTTACACTCATTTGATGAATACCAGATTTGGGTAGTCACTTAAACCACCATTTGTAATAATTTAGCTTACTTTCAATCAGTTGATTCTTCTCTTGATTTTCTATGCAAATCACTTGACCTATGTTTTCTTACTGCTCCAGGGATATCATGAAAAAGTGAAATATTTATGAAAGTAGTCGTATTTGTTATTCTTCCTTAGAGAGAAAGTTTTAACTTGCATTGGTGTGACTAGTTTGCCAAGTACTTTGAAGTCCAGAAGTCCTGTAGTGCTGTGCAGCATCGTGGCTGCTGAACACCGGGCTAGGTGAGCGCTCTCCTGCAGGGGCAGAGCTTATCTCGGGGGTCAGAGGACCCAGTGGGCTCAGGCTGGTTTTTTCCTCCCTTTTGTAGATGTTGTTTGTGCTGGCTGTTGTGTACCAGCAAAAAAGGCTCCAAAGGCCTTCTCACTCACTTCTAAAACTGAGAATCATGAGCTTTGTAAGCAACTTCAGTTACGGCTGTAAAATCAAGTTCCTCTCCAAGAGCAACGCATGGTGGCAAAGCCAACCACAAATTTAACTCATTACTATGTTGTAAAACTTGCTCAAAATCAAGACAATTGCAGAGCTGCTTTGATTTAAAATAGCAGCCAATTTCAAGCAAAGGCTTTAGAAAAGCATAAGGGTAACACCAGAGTAAGGCAGGAAAATGGAAACCCCTGAATGAGCAGTAGATCATGCTTTGAGTAGGAACATTTCCTAGAAAAGGCCCAGGCAAAGGTCATTGTCAGACATAGCACCTGGATCAGGTCGGGGTTGCAGAAGAGCATTGCCTCTGGAAGTCAGTGTCAGATCTGAGCTTCAGAAAGCAGGTTTTTTTTTTGCTTACGCTTGATTTTAAATACAAGCTTANAAACCCCTGAATGAGCAGCAGATCATGCTTTGAGTAGGAACATTTCCTAGAAAAGGCCCAGGCAAAGGTCATTGTCAGACATAGCACCTGGATCAGGTTGGGGTTGCAGAAGAGCATTGCCTCTGGAAGTCAGTGTCAGATCTGAGCTTCAGAAAGCAGGTTTTTTTGCTTACACTTGATTTTAAATACAAGCTTCTGTTACAGTGAAATGAATTATTATGTACTTTTGTAACTAGGATCATGAGCTACTGGCACTTTTGAGAGCATGCAAGGCATCACACTGAAAATTTCAAGGGCTTGCAATCACCAGGCCTAATGCAAAGTCCATTTAATGTAACAAATAGAACAAGCTTTGGCTCAGAGCATCTATCTCTTAGTTCCCCTATAGACAAAGAAAGAGAGAAACATTTGCTCACTTTAAAGTTCAGAGAAGTCCAGTACAATTTTATCTGACCTTTAGTTAAAGGTTTGCCACTTCTGAGGATGCAGCACGTCTTTGCTACTGGCTCAGTAGATGCAAAAGACTGGAGCCTGACTCTCAAGGCTTCTCCCCAGGGAGAAGCAAAAACCAAGTGGTATCTCATTAAGAGGTTGAAAAAACCCCATCCTGCTAACCTTCAATTTACTTCAAATTGGTTGTTCAAGATTGAGGGGTAGTTAGCTGTTGGAGGTGGGTCCCTGGAGCTTGTCTTTCAAGCTTTTACTACCACTGTTTTAATGTAAGATTTTGTTGATAAGCACCTTTACTTATGATCTGAGCTGCTCCTGAAGGAAGCCAACACCAGTCTTGCAGCTGTTTATTTTCTCTCCTGGGCATACTGGCTTTGTGAATTCCAGACACAAAGTGGTTAACAGCTGGAAGCTGTGCATTAGGCATTTATGGTTGTAAAGCCCGTTGTAACTTGCCTGATAAAAGGCATTTCAAATAAGCCAGGATTGCATAGAGGAATTTCAGTTGATGGGTTCCTGCCTAGGCCACCCTTTCTCAGGACTTACCCAAATGCTTTTAACATGTCTTGACAAAACGAAGGGAGAGGCTTCAGTGCAGCAACAGACAGCAGGTTTATATTTAAAAGCAAAAGTGAGAGAGAAACACCCTAAGCTATTTATTCTGTTAAATCCTCTATCAGCACCTCCATAGCAAGGGCTTTTGTGGGTTGGCTGGTTGTTAGTTTTTGGGTTTTTTTTAAAGTACAGGCAAGCGTTTCAGTTCAAGTCAAGTTTTTGCATTCCAAACTATCTTTTCCCCAAGCTGCATAGTACAAGCAAATTAAACATTGACATCTTAACTTCTCCAAGTGCATGGGAGAATTGCCAAAACACATTGCTTCTCAGAACTGGACCCTATATTTCCCCAAGCACTTTGAAAGTCCCAGCTTTCCCAGGTATCAAGGAGGCAGGAACTGTGGCCTGGGTCCCTTAATTTGGCTTCATGTTCCTGTAAAGCAAAGCCACCCAAATTAGAAACTATATTTGCCATTCCTTGCTGGGATATAGTGAACTTACACACAAATCCCACGAGTGAAATGAATTTCAGGGTAGAGGGGTTTTTTTAAATGTTTTCAATTCTTTAGATGAGAAGCAACATGCAATGCTAGGTATATGCATTATATACAGACTGCAGTATTAATTTTAGAGGTAAAAACAGGACATACCTAAAAACAGTAAAATATTTCAATCTATAATCAGATTCCTTTGCAAGAATCTCAGAAGTGTCTTTACTGCATAGATGCAGGGATGGGTTGGATTGGTTTTTTTGGGGAGAGGTATTTCTAACAGTCTTAATTGTCTTTATTTTTGTCTCTTTCACAGACTGGAAGATCTTTGGAAGAGGCTACACATCTTTTGGGGGTTTGGACAGTGCTTAGCTTAACTATTTGAATCTTTGTAGTGCCTTAGGGCAATCCCATAATGCACATAACCCATTTCACAGATGCAGCGAGGCATGTGCATAACTAGTGGCAGCCTGGCAGTGCCGTGTCAGGACAAGTGATGTGTTCCTGGCTCTGCTACCTGCCCATGCTTTACAAGAAGCCTGAAGCAGGCTCCAATTACCATATCATGTGGGGCTGTGGCTCAGTAAGATTATTTCTCCCCATCTAGGCTAAAGGGAAGGAGCAGCATAACACATTCTTGTTATTGCCAAAGGTCTTTAAAAAGAACCAGCATGTAGAAGAAAATTGCCCACTGGCATTCTTTGGATCTTGCAAATTCAGGGGTTTAAGGCCAGAAGGGACTACGGTGATTATCTTGTTGGACCTCCCTTGTAGAAGCCATAAAAGCTCAAACCCTTGAGCATTTAAATGTGGAGAAGCTCCTGACAGTTTAAGCCCTTCAAAAGATGGAGAATTGCCCTACCCTTTGGTAAGTTGTTCCCACAGTTAATATTACAAAGTGTACCCGGCTACTTTGTTACACAGTAAAATTAACAAAAAGCAGGGATACGAGGGGGGGGAAGAAAAGGAACAAATAAAAGTTTCAGCCCCTAGCATCCCCATATGCACTGATTGTAAAGTGTCATGCCTCCTACATACGATTCAAACACCGCAGGTGTACCAGCTGTGCGTCCCTAAAAGGTATGTTAACATGCAATAAACTCGCCTGCGTTTTCCAAGTGAAACAAGGAAAATCCATGGGTTCTGTTGTCCTTCATTCCACCGGAGTCTGTCTCATACCTAACCAGATTTCAGTGGAGTGAAGCACAAGGGACATGGAGATGAATCAGCAACAAGAGGAACTGCTTCCCACTGACAGAGAAGGGAAACTGCATGGAAATTTGGATACACCAGGCATGCAAACAGAGATCGAGCACGCTGGGAAATGGAGAGAAGCAGTACACAGAGCATTTTAATAACCTGAATATTTCTTTAAAATCTCCAGTAAGAACCCCTTTTGAGAATGTACTTACTTTCTGCATAATATGTAAAGATTAAAGTCTACAAAGACCACAAGCTGCTTTCTGGAAGGCTTAAATACCTTATTAGCAGGAAATTAAACCCTAATGTGGATAAATTAGATGTGTAACCTCATCGCTTTCAGTCATCTTCCCTCTAGGATGGTATATCCAGTAAAAAGCTAGAATGTAACTTTGTTTTGGTGCACATGCCCCAATCCACATTCCCTCAAGGATCCTTCTCTAAAGAATCACACCAGCAACACCTGCTTCCTGCCACAACACCTTCAGAATCTGGCAAAACTCCATTAAAATTTTAGACCCATTTATTTTGTAATAAAATGAATGTAAATAAGATTTAAGTTGAAGGAGAATTTAGATTTTTCAGGCTGAACACAAGACAGATTTTTAAGGTATCAGTGTAAATTCCTCGAAGGTTAATGCAGTTAAACATATTTGACACACGAAAGTGTCACATCTAACACTAATCATTCACCAATTGTAATTGCCTTTTCAAAATCCTCACCTCCCCGAAACAAATGCCAAAAAAAATGAGGTCTGGCAAATTTAAAACAAAAAATAAATTATGTCCTCCTACCATTGGGACATATTATTTGCTTTGATAGAATACAGGACAATGGATTCTTGAAATCTGGTACTAAATCTTTTTCAGCTGCCTACCTAATCCTACTCTCCCCCTCAAAAGTAAAAGATACTTTTAATATTAAAGAAGTATTAAAAACTACTTGCTGATGGCTGTTCTTACAAACACAGACCACTGAAGGGTTTGCTCCCTGGAAAGCCAGCCAGCCAGCTTCCACACACAGTGGTGCTCAGCTCTTCCAGCCAGCTCTCCAAGTTCTCAAAGCTTCTGACATTTATTTCCAGGCTCATTCTTAGCCATAACACACACCCTGTGTTGGTTATCTTACAAAAACTATTTCGCTGCTTAGCATTAAAGTTACACTCTATTTCAAATAAGGTCATGACAGTAACAGGGCCATAATATATTTTGAAACCAGAATCTAGCCAAGCCTACACTGTTTCAGTTTTCTATACTTTCTTATCCATCTAAGCCTCTGTCTTGTAGGTATCCTGAAATACATAACAACCAAAGAGAACTAACAATATCTTTTCCTGAAGTATTTTTCTTCAGGGCATTCCAGAACAGCTGACCTTAACAAGCCCTTCCTTAGGGTGCTAGTAGTGATTAATGGTGGAGGGTAACAAGAACACTGACAACAAATTGGGGTTTTTTTTTCCCCCTTTATCTTTTTTTCAGTGAGGCAAAGAGTGAAAAATGCAAGAGGGGTAAGTATCACGTGTCAAGCTGAGCAGATGAAAAATGCACAAGTTTGCCTATTTACCAGTCCAGGGTAATAAAATAAAGGTACCTACCTTCCACTGCCCGGGCAGCAACAGGTCCAGAGGGCAAGACCATCTGCTGGGAAACTGCCTGGTTCTGCTGAAGCACGATACGGCACTCGCCACCTTCCTTCTTTTCCCTCTCTGGCTGGCTTCAGCTTCCCAGGCACGAGGCCTTCATTTGTAGGGCACTCAGAGCTCTACGGATAAAGACAGAAATATAGTTGGGTATTAACAATATGCTAAGGAATATTTACAGCACTACCATTAATATATGGCTTAGCCATTTGTTCTGTTTTCCCATATGAAGGACGTTTTGGCTAACAGCTTTCCATATATTAAAGCAATGAATATAATGAGACAGCAGACAAACTGCCAGAGACGCACATTGCTATGGACAAGTCTTTGTCAATACACTCTGCAGTTAGCAAAACTCCTTCTAGAGATGACAGGCGCTATGTAAATGCAAGCTCGTTATCAAAGATACCATGGCTTGTTGCTCACATTGATGTAGCACCAGAGACAAGAAAAATCAAGTTACTTTTTCAAGTATTATGTGCAGTCTAAAGACTGAATTATTTCCAGACCTTAGAAAGCAACTGATGATATAGATCTGGCAATTCAGACAAGAAAAACTTACTTTCACACAGAAGAAATGAGAACAAAGCAAAACAGTCAAAAAAAAAAATTGGCCACTAGTCTTGTCTCATGCATTTGGGAGCTGCTTCTTGGTGTTACCAGTGCTGGTACTTGGGGCATTACGTTAAGCCGATCCTTATCAAAGGGGCCTTATGAGCAGCAGGTACATCCATAGAGAAACACAGCCCTTTTCTAGAGCTGCACCCCCACACGCTTTGCTATTCATAGGTCACTCTGTGACACAAGGTTTAACCACACGCATAGGACTTAAACCTGGTGCCCGTTCCTGCTGCTATTTGTGAATACCGAGTCCTGAACAGCATCTGTCACTGCAACTTGGCGAGGGGGAACTGGAGAACACTGTTGAAATGGGTTCATTTGGGGCATATGTATCTGAAGTGTTGGTTACCAACAGCCTCAGAATTTACCTCAGAGTACAGAATATGAACCTGGCAAACGCAGGAGCTGAGTCTATCGAGCAATACCTCTTTCCAGAAAAGGGCACATTAGCAAGAACAGGAACCATACCAACTGCTTTGACTTCAAAGTCGGCATTTCTTAGACTCCCATGACAAAGATACACAAGCCATGAAGAAGCACTTTGATCCTGGCAGCTTTCACCACCTGCTTTGCAACCCGTGAGCTGCTCCACTCCCAGGAAGGGCTCTGGCACAGAGACCACAGTACACCCCTCTGCAAGTCACTTGCTGTCTTGAGGTGTATTAAAAAAAAAAACCAAACAAACCAACCACACACACACCTCAAGCATGGTATAGGCTATAACTGGTACAGCTGAGGAAAATTATTACAGATAACTATCCCAGAATGAGCAGCGCTTTCCCTCAAGATTCATTGACTGGGCAGCACAAGAGCACCAAGTGCACAGCCACTCCAGCTTCCCAGTCAAACTAAAACTGGCACGAGCTGAAAGATGCCCAAAACAGCATAAAACAAGGCCAGCTTATACCAGCAAAATAGCTGTCCTTTTTGATTCCTTCCCACAGGGAGGAAGATGAGACATAACACTATCGAGCTGAGCTGAATGCCCAGGGATACGGCTAGCAAAGCCAGAAGTTTTCAGTCTTTTTCACAGTTGCATTTCAGTGTTGTGCCTAAATTCCTTATCTAAAGTCAGTTTTTATTCGGTAGACAGCAAGGCCTCAAATACCCTCTCAATGCAAACCTCACAGCCCTTTCTTTGAGATGCTGCAAATAAATGTTGCCTTGTGTGCTGGTGTTAAGTTTGCAGAGTGCTGAAGCAGAGGGGAGGCTTGGATAAGAGGCCCTTTAGAAACCCTTTACAAATGTAGATTTGATTGACTGACTGATTGAACTTAATTGCAGACATTCTCTTAATTGTACACTTAATTACTGACACTGTGTCAAAAGATTTCTGATGCAGCACCTGGAGGACAACCTTGCAAGTGCCAGTCAAAGCCAGCTGCACAAGACATCAGGGAGGTGCTGCGTATTGCTACAGCTTGGAAGGGGAAAAATCATAATATTTTAATAATATACAATTAGGGTTTCACCCACCCTCAAACATGCGTGTGCACATACACACAATCACAAATCTCTTTGCAGGGAGGGCATCTAATACATCAGGAACAGAAAAGAAACAAAGAGTGATAATTATGGGACCATGTGACAGTTCCACCCTTTTGTGGTCTCTCCTAATATCTACAGTATTGTGAGCTGCAGGGGGAGGGCAGGATGCCATCGTTTTTGGCAGGAGTGATACAGCTGCTGGCCACTCTCAATTTAGTAACTCCAGATTTTCTATGTTAAAATTGTAACCAGAAATAAAACCCATGATATTTGTTCAAAGGTTAAAACTCAGAATATTCTCAGCAGTGATTTTGGGTCACTGCAGGTCTTCCTGAAAATAGCTATGCGCAGAGCAAAGATAACAGCACTCTTACTGTTTGTACTAAGAAGTGTCTGCCAGAACTTTGTGATTAGGGCTCCTATATTTCTCAATAGACAAACAGTAAGAGTGGTCTTATCTTTGGTCCAAGCAAAGTTAAAGAATTTTAACAAAGACAAAACTTAAACCCATGCTACAACAGCTTGTATGATGCACAAATGAGCAGCAGCTAATCTGGATATTTGCATTTTTTCCTCACAAAAATTTTACCAATATAGTCACATTTACAAAATCTTGTTATTAACTTGATGTGCTAGTCAATAAAAAAAAACGTGGCTGCAGGGTATGGGAAATATTCCCATATTTGCACTACTGCTGCACGCAAATCATTGTGGGAACCAGAGCATCATCAGTGCGCTTATCCTATGTTTCCAAGCAGCAGTTTTATTACTCCTGCCGAGGCTCCGAGCACAGAGACTGATCTATCCTCCTTATCTGGGTCTCAAAGATGTCCCGGCCAGTGGTCAGCCCGGGTCACCTACAAGGTCTGTGGCAGAACCAGAACCAACACCTGGGCTAGTGCCCAAAGGAGGGGTAACCAAAGATAATATTATCCTTACAGCAGTGCTCCCCAGGAAGTTTTTTAGGGTCATCCCACACATACAGCCATGCACGCCTCTGCCTGAGGTGTCGCAAAGGAGGTGACTTTCTTCCCCTGCAACACGTCGTGACTGTCGATATATAGACCAGCGGAGCTCCGCGTGTCTGTCCAGAGGTACAAGAGGAGGGCAGGAGCCTCAGGTCAGTTATAGCAAGGGAGTCACAGGTGCTGTGTACCTGCTGTACATGCACACAAGGTCGGAGCCACCCCTCACTGCAGCAGCAAGACCTCTGTTAGGGAATGGAAAGGCAGCAGCTGAGCACGAAGAGAAAGGTGACAAGGCACCAAGATGCAAGGATCAAAGGGAAGTTGAGTGATGGCAAGTGGGATGAAAAGAGAAGGATGCCTACTGCAAAGCACAGAGCCTGCAGTGGTACGTACAACGTGGTTTCCTGCCTGCAAATCCATTCTTCGCAGCCAGCCACGTGCAGCAGCTGCTCATGCATCTCAAAGGCCATGATGACGAGGCACTAAAACTTTCTATGAATGAAGGACTGGCAAAGATGTGGAGAGAGAGAAAATTAAACTTCTTGTAACGCTGGTTACAGGGTACTACCGCAATGGCTGGATCTCCCTCTGAAGCATCTCAAGTCTGGAAAAGGCACAGAAACTGGCACAATCTCTGCTTCCGTTGGATGAGAGAGCAAGTCTGAAAACAGTCTGCATATGCAGGCCTGGTTAGAAAAAGGAAGCTCTTCCAGAAAATAGCAGCTATGGATTTTAAGCATCTCTAAAGTCAGGGTTATACAATATGCAGCATATCAGAGACCCTATAAATAACAGCCAGCTCAGGGGCCGATCCATAGCTACATTCCTCTGAAAAAAACCAAAAAACCCAAAGCACACCAAAACCGTACAGACAGCTAGCAGAGACAATCTGAATTGTTTTACACCCACATAAATGCAATTTGCTCAAAACACCTGGAGTCTCGTTAATTTACCTGTGACATGTTGCTACACTTAATTGCCTTTGACAATTAGTAACATTTCAACACCTCCTTTAATGGCCCAATTATGAGAACACTTGTCTTCCCCACAGTAGATAGAAGAAAATAGATGGGTGAACTTCCAATGCAAAGCTCCTCAGCAGGTATTTTAATGAAGAGCTTAAAAAACAAACCCCAAAGAGGCCGTTCTGATTTTGTTCAGCTCACGCTGTGGACAGACAAGCTGTGTTTGCTCTGCTCTCTGGTCCTGCCCCTCCTGGTGTGGGGCCGCGACAGCCACCGCTCCAAGAACTACACTGTGAAATTAATTACAGGGAAAAGTGCTGAGCATCTGCCTCCCTCCATTTCTTGCACTTGATGTTTTATCGATTACTTCTGTATGCTAAACAAAGTGCATCCTTTGTAAAATAAATCCTGTTTCCAGACTGGGAGAGGCACGATGAGCACAGGAACACTTAGAACCACCTCCTCCAACTAAAAAGGCTCCTGCCTAACGGAAATGTTTGTTAGACTAAAATTTTGCAGAATTGCTTTGATGAACTAAGATCGCGAGTGCTGGCTGCAGTCTGGTGGCCATTCTCTCTCAGAAATAGGCAGGAAACTTCATGTGCTACTTCAGGCTGGGCATAGATGCTGGATTTGACAGCTACATTGAGGGGAAGAGAGTAGGGGAACCTTGCCACTGCTTGTAAATTTGAGAACTCCCTGCTGATAAACACTGCAGAACTCAGATATTAACTGAGAACACGAGGGGGAGGGCCGACAGGTCCAGCCCCACACACCGTGCCTGCTGCTGCCAAGTGCAAGTTCATTACTGAGCCCCCTCTGCTCCTGCAGCAGCGGCACATGAGCGCACTGCCTAAAGACAACTAGGTTTGGCTCACCTTTTTAGTTCTGTGACATGCATTAGGATTTTCTGTGCCTTCCCTTTCCTCCTCACAACTTTTCAAGTTCAGTTCTCTCCCCAAAGACTCCCAGCTTAGCACGATTCATCCTCAAACTCCTGCAACACTGTTGTCAACTATTTCCTTTCAAATCTCTGCTAAGCGCTACGCTTCCTCTCACTTTGGTACTTGCATTTTTCCTCTCCTAGATTTATTTAGTTTTGTGAAGTACCCTGAACTTCAGAGGTTTAAATTCTTCACGAACATCAATCACTGCAAGCCCACTGATACAGTCAAGCAAGCCTGCCTTGCACCATGCACACCAGTGACGTACCACCAATGGTTTCACCAAAAGCCTTCCAGTCAGATCTTGCAGATATCATGGGCTCTCACACCACCAGCTTCACAACTATTGTTCTTTTGTGTTTCCTTTTTAACAGCAGCTCTTAAATTATCTGGATCAGCACGTGAGCTGGATGCTGATGGGCATTTGCTGACCAGTTTGTGCCCAGGTCCCAGGTGACTGGAGAGCAGCGAGCGCCGACGCAGCACCGACACAGCCCCAGGAAGCGCCTGCGGGGCCGGATGGGGCCACACGCTCCCTCCAATTTCATCCCTTTGATGCTGTTTTAGCCACAGGCAAAGAGAAGGGGGCTCACCATCCAAAAACAGAGGGGTGCAACTATAATAACCCCTTTCCACCTCTGTAGGTTATTTTCTCTGCTGGATATTTTCCTTGACAAGCGTATTAATGCCAAGGACAGCGGCCCACGTCATTCTTGCTGCAGGGCAATGTCTGCGAGACAGAAGGGGATCCTGCCCTCGCTCGCAGTGATGTCCACGTGCTTTCTCTCACCAGAGTTGTGTAAACTAGGAGCGAGTCAGAAGAAAGCTCGCCAGCCACAAAACTAGCCCAAAGTGGCTCTTCCAAAAGAGCCAGTGCAGTCTTCATGCTGTGTAGAGTTTATGAATAAAACAATGTTTTATTAAACTACTATTACATCTTGATTGAATAGCATTTGGACTACATAGGAGCAGACATATTCCTGAAAGTAATTGGTTTTCCACATCTGCTTTCCTTTTTAATTGGACTAATTACTTCAATGTAGGATCATGTTCACTACTCTCCAGAAAGCAAGAAACCTTGATTTACAGTGAGAAGAGCAGCAATTAGAGAGAATTAATTCATACGGCAACATCTAAATAAATCATATTATGAGAAGACAGCAATGTAATTATTGTGACTGGTGACTCCCTTGTGGAGAAACATCATCCTTAAGCCTAAATCAAGCAGCTCAGTTCTCTGAGGAATCCAACACAGCTTCTCCAGTTGCACAGAGCATGTACTACCAATTTTATTTAAGATCTAATTGAGGTGCATTGTCAAAAGCAATAGGGTCTAACACTCCTCAGGCAGCTGAGAAAAACAATCAAATCCTTGACAACTCCGTGTTTGCCCTCTGAATCAAACACGTATTCAACAGCCATCGATAACATATGCCAGCAGCAGCCTCCAGTCAAAGGTGTGTGAGTTTTATAGGTGTAACACCCTCCACGATGAGCCAGGTTTCTCTCACTCTCCAAACCCGTCCGCCCCATCCAGATGGCCAGTGAAAAGGCTCAGTGAGGAGAACATGCTGAACTACAGGGTTTCCAAAGATTATCCTGCCCTTACAATGATAATTTATCTTCCTACTTATACATTAGCAGTCTGATCCTACCTTCCTGATGGAGATCAGACACCTCTTTGCTACCTTGGCAAGTGGTGAAAGCCATTTTACTAAGGCAGACCTCCCTTCATCTGCTTGTTATTAGTTCTGTCCTCAAAGCCATTCTCATCAATTCATTTGGAACTTTGGTGTCCTCTCACAAATGCCTCCTGCTAAGGAAAACGCTACCTTCTCATATTTTTCATGTATTTCCAGAAAAAATCCACAATTCCTTTTTTTGGGGGGAAGAGGAGATCATTTCCATGCACAAGCCAGACTACTGAATTTTCCATGCAAGAGCTCCATGGCTTAGAGTCTGCCAGACCAAGAGCCAGCTCTGGGCACAGAGGCAGAATAACCCAGTACTCCACCTCAGTTTAATTAGTCCTCTTAATATGGTCATTCTACCTCCAGAACAAGTCTCTGTACGATCCTCACCCTTTTAATCAGCAGTGGGCATTCCCCATTTCAGAGACACTCGCTACTTTTACACATTAGATAGTCACATTGCCTTACCCTGGCATATGACATACACGAGCATGACAAGAATTAGCATAATATGATGTTATACTTTATGTCCACAACCTGACACATCATAAATCCCTTGCATCAGAGAGCCAAGTTTCACATCCAAACAATTACCCTCTTTTAGCAAATGCTTGATCCATTAGGAATTAGGGTGATAAATAGTCAGTTCAGATAGGTAGAAACATATTCATCTCGATTTACCATTCTTTTGCCAAGGCAAATAAATACAATCATCAGTTACAGCGCCTGCTTGCTACCAGCAAGGCTCCATGATTTGGAGGGCAAGGTGTTTAACACTAAGCCTGGAACAAAGCAAAGCTTGTAGCTTTGCCGTTTTAAGCGTACACATTTAGGAGCCTTAGCTCTTTCTGTTGTTATTTACTGCTACTCAAACCTTCTCTCCCTCCTGAGAAATTGCCATGGCTGCCATTAAATCTCTAAACATTTTCAAAACAATCAAGAAATAAAAATAAAAGCAAATAAGAATGAAGTACAACCCTCTGCTCTTGAGTTAATCCAGACTTATCAGACACTTACATAAGGTCAGAACCCCTCGGGCAGCATTTCCTGCACCCCATAACTTGGAGGCCATTTACACGCAGAAGAAATACGTAATGGGTGTAACATGCTGCGCCCCACTCCAGTTGCCTTCTGTACCCTCTTTGCACTCACTGTGTGAGTATAACAACTGGCAGAAATTTGGACTCTGATGACAGCAAGCTGCTTAACAGCTCAAACAAGCCCACCTCTGCAAATACCTACAGAAAAGATTTAAAGCACTATGAGACTACCCTATGCGACTTCCCTAGATTCCTTCATTTTTACACTCGCATTTGTTGCGTTATCCTGGCCTAGAAACCGAATAATGGAAAAATGGATCTGATTACTTTGGAAGAACAGGCAAAAGAAGAGATTTTTTTTTAATTTGTTTTAGCCCTATATATCCATAACAAAGATATGGATGCAGAATTATCAGAGGTCCTAAAGAAAATTAAGACCACAGGAACCACATGCACATTAAGAAAACCCAAAGATGTAAAAAAATACATTCAAGTATCACAACAATGTAAGAACTATTTTGAAGGTAAGTGGAACAGCTAATAATTCACAGCCATTATTCTTTTATCATTGTTCAGCTGAAGGTTGAGAAGATTTTAAAACTGCAATTATCAACAATAGATTTGCATTGAAATAAGCTTCTCTGCTGCATTTCTCACTCCTCTCCCCTCCTCCTCCTAAATAAAGAGGCAGAAGCAACAAAGCAAGCAGCATCTTTAATACAACAGAAAAAAAATCCAAGAAATACCCATGCAATCAGCTACATCAAAAAAAAAAAAGATAAGTAGAGCCTATCTGTCTGGGTATTTTTTTAAAAATCAAACCAATTAAGACATTTTCTTTGTGTCAGGTTGGTCAAGTAAGAAAACAGGAGAAGCTTTTTCCCCTCCCCTACTATTTAGCCACAGCAACGTATCTTGGTATCTTTTTACTCCTTTTTGCCAAGTTTCAGTTATTACTCCTCAGAGGCCACTCTTATCAGCTCACCAGTAGGAGGAAGTCTTGCACAACTGGGAGTAGCGGAAAGGAAAGACTCAGATCCAAGAAAGAAGGCTGAACAGCCGGACCAGCTCAGCACAGGAGCAGGCAGGAGAGGTCTTACTGCGCTTTGCAGAGACGCAGCGCCGTTCTTCCATCTCCCCAGTCTCCACCATGCAAGCCCAGCAACAACTCTTCTGATGAGAATTCACCCTCCCTGAAATAACTTAAATTTTAAATCCATTTTCTAGTAAAGGTATCACAGGCAAGGTACTACCCGCTTTGGGTTTTTCTTTTCTGGTGCTTTCTTCCACCAGTCTCCTAATAACCGTGGATTAATGAACAATTACAAGGCTTCATTCTTACCGACATGTAATTCCAAGAAAGGAAGAGCATCTTTCTGGAACATTATGCTTGAAAAACAAAGGAGAGCTTTGACTGTCAAGTCACTGATGTTCCCTCTTCACTTAAAAGCCTTCCAATTTACTTACAAATTATAGTGTTTTTAATGCAAATTAAGCACTAGAGAACATTCTTTCCTTCCCCCAGATTAGCAAGAACCAAATTGACCAAGAAAGCCAAACATGGAATCTGGACGCAATGAATATTTAAAATAATGAGCCTGTTTAATTATTCTGATTGGTGAAGTATGAGGTTATTAAACGCCTCTGAACTGATGACAGGGTTTGAGCATATGGTTTTGCTTTCTGAACACATAGAATATGTTTTCTGATACTCTGTGTGCCAGTGTACTTTGTTGAATTAACTATGGGGATAAAATACAGCTACACATGCTGAGAGCCCTTTGGGAAATATCTCTTGCTTCAGAGGCAAATACCACAATGTGGAAGGCAGAAGAGCTCTAGGAAACGGTGAACGAGAGCACACAGCCAACCCATTTCTGCACCAGTTACCTGGCTCATTCTAGCTACTTAGGAAAAAAAACAAAGTTCATTTGGTTGTGCTTTTGCTCCAACACGTCACTGAATTTACATCTGCCTGATACATTTCCACCTACGTACACAGGAAACCCTAAACCAGAGGGACTTAGTTACAAAGATACACCATGCTGAATCTGACAAGAAAATATACCAAATTCTCTGTGTTTTGGTAAACGTTACCCAGCTTTTTTACTCTGAACCATGCAAACCCTTTTTAGCCATCAGACCTCTAAATGCCCATGAGTTCAACCAGCCAATTATGCCTTCTGTGCCAAAAAGCTATTAGTGGCACTTTCGTCCCAAGATCCTCCATCATATTACTGAGGAAAGCACACTCTGCGAAAGGAGAGCATAAACAGGGAAAAGACGACATGCCCAGAGTCCCCAAACAAGCAGACAGCAAAGTTATTTCCTTGCTTTTAACATGAGGTCAATTTTTCCCTGCTCTGCTTTTACAGCATCCATTTGTACAACTCATCTTAGCTAAGAAACTGCCAGGTTCTTTTTTCCTTCCCCACTGCACACAACAGTCTGGACCCTCCCCTTTTGTTTTGGGGTTTAAATTGCAAGTTCAGGGGTGCTTATCTTCAAGACAGAGGGGGGAAAAAAGGTAAACAAGCTTCTACTAGAATACCTGATTTTCAAGGTATTGAGCATCTGCTGCTTCTCTCAATTTCATGGACCTTTGGGTCTGAGCTCTCTGCTTCCCGACAGTCATCCATATAGGAAACCTAATTACTCTGAAATAACGAGCATGCTTTGTGCAGAATTGAGCTGAAGCTTGCAGCCCACCCGTTCTCCTGGTGATATTCTCTCTACCACCTCCCTGCCTGGCTCCAGCAGGGACCTTTTTACAGGCAGCGGTTTCAGGACAGCATCGTGGTCTTGCAGGGCCCATCGAGAGGTTACGTGGGTCAAACAAGTTCACATCCTCGTGGCAGCTCATTCACACCTCCCGATTCCTAATGCCATCTGCTCCTCCCTGAACCTATTTTTGGCTTTAATTAGAGATTCTGGAACTTCTGGAGACTGAAGGGCAAAGAGGTGAATGAGCACATCTGGTCTATGCCTCCTGGCTCAGTACCCTGTACTTTAAACATCCCCAATACCTAATGACTCTGAGCACAGGGTGGCTGCCTCTGCCCTTTGATGTGCACTGAGAAAGGTCAGAACCCAACAGAGAAATGCACTGTTCTTGGGCTTTTTAGTATGGATTCTCATCCTTCTCGTTTTCCTATGTTTTGACTCAGGATGCACCTGATTCCCATCTGCCATCCCATCTCTTGCACCACCCCAACTGTTTCTGTTCCCTCAAGTAGAAACCTAGAAGCAACAAAAGACAAAACACTGTGATAATTACCTTGTTGACATCTTCCCTTGAGCTAGCACAAAGGAGCAGTTGGGGATTCATCTAAATTAACTCCCCCTTCCATTTCCTCTTGACTTTTTGCACTCTAACGCCATTACGTACCCCATGAAGAACATTTTAACCCTAAGCCCAAGACAGGCGCCCTGAAACTGTACATGGGAACACAAGCAAGAATGGAGATCAGGCACTACCCTGCGGGCTCAGAAGGACCAGACTGGAAACAGTTTCAGCTGCTGAGCAGATTTCTCCATTATTTTACCAAGCGTTTTTCTGTTGGTGGGGTTTTTGTTTTTTTTTAAATATTTACAGCTAATGTCTAATTCGGAATGCTATGAAGATGCCTGATGCCCAAGGGTAGGAGCCCCTTCCATTTCCTCTTGACTTTCAGCTGCTGTACTGGTCACTCAGCGATGCTCCCCAGCGGCCACGGGCACCTAAAGCCAGGTCTGGTGTACGCCGTGCACCACTCTGCCAGCAAAATATGTCCCCATGCAGTTCCCACTGAGCTTTCCTGCTGCTAGCAGGGGCTGGCAAATTTCCCCTTGGGGGAAAAGAAAAAAAAAGCAAGCTTCTACCTACATGAGCTACTGAAGGAAAAAAAAAAAGAAACCACACAAAACCCACAAAAGCCAACTAAGCAAACAAAAAGGAGATAAAAGCAGTTTGCTTTAAGGCAGCAGCTTTTCTGAAAGCCCACAGTAAATCTTTAAGATTATCAATAATGAACACATTCAATGTCTTTTTTTGTCATCTTTTAAATCACTTCTTCCAGTGGAAAGAAATCAGTCCGGGGGGTTGTTCATATGCGAGCTGCATTTATTATCAAGGGATTGAGACTGCTAGAGATAGAGAGAAGTAAAATGAGCCTCGACAAGGATTGGAGGGAAAAAAAAACAAAACCAAAAACCACACACTACACTGCCACTTTATAGACCTTCCTCCACCTATTTGTCACAGCATCCCAGTAATGAGCACTGGAATTCATCTCTCTCTAATGACACTCACAGTGGTAGATGTTTTCCCAAATTTAGTCAAGTGACAATACAAAGTCTTTAATATGCAAAGGAGTCCTTTGTGTAACTCACCATAACTTTGGTGTCTTGTCATGCCTTACAGAAATTTCAGGAGAAACAAATTGCAATAATCATAGGAGTGAACAAGTTGGAAGGAACGTGTCATGGCAATAATGAAATCTTCTGTTGATTTTTGTGTATATGTAGACATACATTACACAAAACTAAATGTAGTTCCATGAATTTCTTATAAAACACAGCAATTCAGCCTTATGGAGACCACATACATATCACACACCCAAGTAGCAGTAAACGCAGTTGTCACTTAGTCACTCCCGGTTTCTCACCCCCCTCAAAGTATCATGCCTTAAGCTCCATCTTCTATTCCCGTCACACTAGTATCTTCCTCAGCTACCCAGGCAGGATGAAAGCCTCCGCTCACGCCCCTTGCGCGTGTCAGATATTAGCGCGTTCAGAAGCCACGAGGACTTCTTTGCAGGACCGTTTCTGAGCCACAGCAGCCGCGGTACTGCCAACCCTTGCGCTACACGAAGCGCAAGCTGGGCCTCAATGAGACGGGCTTTGCAAGCCTGGAATTGAACAAAGAAATAAATTTGACAATTTTTTATTTTTTTTTTTTTTTGCTTTTAAGCT
>VXBL01002384.1:390520-437035 GCA_013400195.1 Aramus guarauna | reverse complement strand
GGGGAGGAAATAAAGCCAAACGACGCTCTCCTCCCAGCCTCGGATCGTTATGTTAGAAAATCCTTCTGGCTAAGCACATTAGATTAAAAGAACACGTCATTTTCTCCTGGTAATTTTTAATTGATCACATCTACAACATAGGTGGAGCTGCTCGGCTAGCAAGGGTGCGCATCAAACAAAGCGTCCTATTTGGTTGTGATTTCCCTAGGGCATCTTTTAAACCATTAAAATTTACAAACAACTTGATTTCTTATTAACACAGTTTCTTAATTGCTTCCATGGGAAAAAAAAAAAAAAGAGTCAAGTTATTTGCATCTTCTTTCTCAGGGCTCCGGGGCTTTAGCACAAACATTTAAGGATAAGCTTTTGAAGGAAGCCGAAGCAGCAGGACTGCTCCAGTCCCGGTCCAGGCTCAGATCTGGAGCTGTGCTGCAAGCAGAGCCCCCTCCTCCTGGCTTGCTTCGACACCCGCACATCCCGCACGGCCATTTGGAACCTCTGAGGCCGATGAATTTGACAAATAAAGGGATGGATCTCAGGCACGTTCTTGGATACCGCGTTATCAGCAGCTTACGCCAGGCCAGCTTTCTTGTCCCAAGCAAGGGCAGCGTCAGAGCGCTCCATCTCTAATTTAATACCCAGCAGTAATGTTTCAGGAGGTGGCCTGCCCCCATCTGAATCTACAAAAAAAAAGCACTGTGTTCACAAAAATCCAGTGCGGGTCTCAAGCACAGTATCTCACAGAGAGCTTATAGGCAAGTACATTCTTATTCTAACCGAGTACCTCATCATTTTAATGCGTTAATCAAATCTCTGCGGTTCAGGACTGAAGTCCCTGCATTCATCATCAATTTCAGATGAACCTATTATTTAGGTTCAGAAAATTACTCGCTAAACACAATCAAGCATTACTTTTCTGAAGTCTTTATAATACAAGTGTTTTCACCGTTAAGAGCCCAACAGCAGACCTCCTCCTCCAGCTGTCCCTCCTGCAGCTACGGCCATGTCCATCCCCCCCCCCCCAGTACGCAGGGCAGCAGCCCAGGACAGGTAGCACAGACAGGACAAGCATCTTGAGAACTACTTTATCTCACCTCAGTTTAACTCTTCACCTGGAGCACATGCCTGAAGTGGACACTCCAGCCCAGCCACCAGCCCAATTTTAGCATTTTCTATCTGCTGGAGACCTTCAAAACCCTGCAAGCCTGCTCTGCTGCACTGCGCTCCCACGCACGCTGCTCGGAGCGGCTGCCACGCCATCGCGGTAGCACAACCTCCACTCCAGTCCTCGGCAGAACCGAAACTCAACTTTTCCTTACCCATCTTTTTCCTAATGGGGAGCTTGGAGGGGGTCATCTGAGAGACCAGAAAAACACGTTGTCAGCTCTTAAAAAGACTTTCCTAAGCGGCTTCTGATGACCGTCAGAGGCCAAGAGATATATTGCCTTAATTCACCGGGCAGACGCTACCTGATGGATTTGGTAATGGCATCAGAAAAAGGCAGCAGCAGGAGACTTGCACAGCACCTGCCACGGGAGGCTGCCCAGACTGACCCTGCTCCCTCCCTGCCCCAAATCCAAGCTCCCCATGGGCTTGCAAACAGTTTAAGCTTCTGCTCAACATTTTTTCAACAGCAAATTGTGTTTCTCCAACAGAAATGTTTGCGGAGAGTGTTCCGTTCTGAGATTTTTCATTTATGCATTTCTAGTTAGTCAAAAAATACTCAGCAGGGTTTTTTTGATTCATCAGCTGTCTGTGGGAACAGATTTAAAGGAAGTACCTACATCTGAAATGGAAATCCCCAACTCCTCCTACACATTTTCCAAGGAGACCAAGCACTGCTCTAGTCAGTCAACTGCATGCACTCTCACAATCAAAAATTTACAGCAAATGGCACCTAATTTGCCATAAGCTGATATATTTCACAAATGCACTTTTCATATAAAGACAAAAGTATAAATCCCAGTGCTATATTGAAACTGGATATCACCCAAAAGTCAGAAGTCTATTTCTTGGCTTTAAATATCACTGGGAAATATAAAGGGAACCTTTTAGTTAATACCAATTATTATTCAGTCTATCATTAACAGCAACTGCACACACTTTGATAGATGGGTTGAGAAGAAGCTTTGTTTCATTTTATTGCTGATTCTGTGACTAGTTGCCAAACTTTTCATATTACTGATAATTAGATTCTGTTAGTCTAGCATCTGCTTCTGCTCCAGCACCAAGTGCAGAGGACTCCTCATGCATGAGGGGCTCTGTATCTAGGATAGGAGGGGTATCTGAGAAGAGTTCCCAAAATTTTGAGTGGACAGGAACTGCTGCCTGCACAAGGGCAGAGGGGGGAAAAAAAAATACATTCTTTGCCTCCCTGGTCTGAACCCAATTTAATAAGATAACCTTTGCAGGACACCAAACTGCTCATCTTTCCAGCATATTTAACAACATCTATGCAATAAAGCGATTGGCAATGGCAACATCTAGGTTTCCTGTTGAACACAGAATGGCTTAAGGTAGGTTTTTGTACTTAGGACATGTCCATCAGGGTATGACAAAGAAAGCTGGGGCACAGAAAACTCATTACAGGAGCCTCTCTCAAAATTCCTATCAGTTGATTCATACTATCGTAAAATAAAGACTCTGCCAATATCTCCTCAGGCCGTAAGACATGTTTATAAAATACATATTACACATAGGGATTATGAGCAATTTGGAGATTTATTTCCATACATAAAATTGATAAAATCTCTGAAAATTTAAAACATTAATTTCATGAAAGATCCATTTTGCCATTCCTTTGTTCTAACACACAATGGTAAACAATGTTCCAGTGACCTCCAGTGGGGACCAGGGGAAAATACACCCATCCTCTGCTTGGTACAGGAGAAATCTTTGTTTCCAAAACCTGGAACAATAATAGTTGGGCTGAGATGCTCCTGCAGAGACTGCCTGCTTGTTCATCAGGCAATAAAACTGGGCAGAGTGCTCTGAGATATCCTCCTCAGCACTATTCAAATAAATCCAAACCAGCCCTCATATCCCTCTAACATATCGACAACTCTTCAGTGTCCTGACAAGGGGATAAGGGTGTGTGTGTGTGGGAAGACTCACATGGAGACCTTGCTTCTCTCTAAACCTGGGTTCATATCTTCATGGGACACAGACAACACAAGAAATCAACATGAGCGGAAAGCATGCGAAGCAACCAGACACTCGATGCCAGGAGCAAAGCAGCATAAACTCCTTTCAGCTCAAGAGCATTAACCTGCTGGAAATAGGGACTCTCTATTTGTAAATAACTTCATCATTATGATCTAAGCTCGGAATTCTTCAATTTGTGCATGCCAATACAGCATCTTCAATTGTTTTACCCTAAGTTTTTAGTTTCTCAAGAAATACAAGCCATGAGAAGTGTGCAGAGACACACTGACCCCTTGAATCCCTCTGGTGGGGAGGGGTTATCTGTGCTGAAGTTACAGAACGTGTGTGGTCTGCAGAGCAAAGATCATCTCCATCAGCAGCTGCCTTTGTAGGGCTGTGCTGTATCCTGCACAGGGCAGCCCGATCCCGATGAAAACAAAAATGCTGCAGAGTGGTTCACCCTCTCTTCTGTCAACACAAGTCAAGGTCTCTTACATCAGTTCGATTACCTGGTTGTCTTACTAATGACTTTGGGAGGCTGGCATCAACTGAAACACTTTTGGTCTAAGATTAATCCCCTCCCTTTCTTTGGTTGGTGGGGGCCAGGGAAGAAAAGGAAGAAGGTAATTTTTAAAGCAGGAGGCCTTCTTATCACCATCTGGCTCTGATGAATATGGGAAGAACTCCGTTGATACATTAATAAACCCGGTATTACAAGGTAGAACGGATAGCAGGAGGAATGCATCAGTCATCAACAGAAAAGCCTCTGCAAAACTCAGAGGAGTGACCTTCAAATTAAAAAGAAACCATAATAGAAGGGGAGAACCTGTTTCATGTAATGCATATTCTGGCCCTGATTCAGGAGCCATTTGGAAAGTCCACAGGACTCAACATATTAAAAATCTTCTCCTGATCTCACCTTTCCGTAGCCACCACCTGGGCCTAAGACCTGCAGCAAAGTTTGTCTACAAGTGGATGGCCTGGGCCACCATTCTTTTTACTACACCTACAGAAACATACTGCAGGCCCTGCAGTGTGCTATTTGGCAAGCTCATCTCCCAAAAAACCAGATCAGAACACACAGAAAACTCTTCTCTCACACCATATTCCCAAGAGGATTCACCTCACACCATTTCCTCCTGATAGCAAAAGAAAAATAATTGTGCAGTTTGCCTGTTTCTTTGTATAATGAAAGCACTAACATTTCCATAAGAAATCATTTAATGTCCCAAAACATCATTCCTCATTGAAATGAAACTTCGCAGAAGGGCAATTCTTCATCATGGAAAAAACACTAACACTAGTGCAGGGTCTCTGTGTGCTACTGTCTGCGCAATATTAATGTAGAAGATAATATATTGGCTTGAATCAATACTTCCTCGACTTCTCCATCCATCAGCCCCCCCTTCATTTGATAAAAGTCCTTCCCTGTAGCCTTCTCCCAGGCTGATGAGATCACAGTGCCTCTTTCCAGCATGAGTGATGGTGTGTAGATGTATAATCACCCAATAAATCACACCCTTTGGATCAAAGATCCGAGATCCTCTGGGTGCCAAGGAGGCACACCAAACATCATAAAATACAATAAGTTAATTACAGCAAGATTTTTACCACCTTTAGACAGGTTGAGTATTACTTGTCACATAGAGGTATCCTGAAAGGTTCAGCCAAAGCCACCTCAGTGCAGAACTGGGGCCTGAAACAATAAATATTTCAGGGTAAGGGCTGCAGAGGAAACATGGGCAAAGGGCTCCAACACCCAACTGCCACGCAGAATACCGAGAGCTACAAACAAGACTGAAGCATCACCGGTATTCCATGTCCACACAGAGACTGCTTTAGAACTGCAAGCAGGGCTTCCAGCTGTTAGAGGGGACTGTCTGCACCTCAGGAATTTCAGCACATGAACCAGAAGAACAGATTGGGCAAGGCCAGGGAGAACAGGTCTGCAAAAGGTACATCTTGTCCAGTCCCGATTTCCATCAATTGCCACAAACCACATGCTGGAGTGACCCTTTCCCTGGTGTAACCTCCCCACACCCAGCCCTGGAACAAACTGGGATTCCCAAGGTGCCTCTTCCTCTCTGCTGACCCTCACACATGAGCTGCTCAGCATCCCAACACTACAGAAACAAGCGTTCCAGTTTGTCAGAGTGGTGGGAAAAGAAAAAAAAAAAAAGTGTTTCTGGCTGCTGTCCAGTGGACCTTATGAGATGCTGTGGGCAGCAGTCATCTCACCAGGGCTCTGCTGGCCTCAGGTCACAGGATTTTACAGAAATAGGTGCTGATAAGATGCATGCCATATGCCTGCGCCCACAAAGCTTCCCCTCCGCAGCAGCAAGGATGTTTAGAGGACACACAAATTGAAAGATCCTATTTCATAGCCACAAGGTGCAGGCATTATTTCAAGTATTTCTGGTAGAATTTGATACGATCAAACCTTGAAGGAATCAAGACCTTCCCAGCAGTTCCCACCCTTGGCCCAAGTGCAAGCCATGAGTCTCCGTACGCTCCAACTCAGACTCGCACCAACAAGCACGTTCACCCAAGCAAGCACAGCCGCAATCTGCTAACTCGAGCTCAGGAAAAAAACAGTAGTGCCCAGAACCCTCTGTTTTACAGGCATCTGATTCCACAACCTTTAATCCCTTCTGTCAGCCCTGCAAGATCAGGCATTAACATCTCCGTAACCTCTTGTACTAATTAAGATAGCAGATCTTTGGTATTCGCCTCTACACTTGCTTCAAAGCCGAGCGCTGACAGGTTGCTGAAGTGTTTGTGCATTTTAGTGAGTGGCCCTTGTAAAACAGAAATTATAATGAACACACCACAGGAAGCTCTAATAAAAGCATGCAGTCATTATAAAATGACTGGAACTAAAAAAAACTGAGCTAAGCTTTGGAAATTAACAGGTGGGAAGCTTGCTGCTGTGGGAAGTACCGGTGACTTGGTGCTTCCAAACACTTTGCAGTTGCTGGTTAGAGACCTGGACACCCTGCCCAGGATCTGGCCTTTCTACACAGCCACATTTAAATGTCCCCACACCTTCTGCTTCTCCAACACATCATATTACAAACAATCTTAAAAACAGCAATGGCTTCCAGTAGATGCTGAAAAGAGAAGCCAAGGTGGTTTAGGGTAAAGACATGAGCAGCCAATCTGTCTTCTCTGAGCTCCAGATATGCAGACACATGCCCGGTGTTTTAGTATCTAGCTCAGTTCTTAGCAAGTCCAGCCCAGACTTTTGCAGCAGAGAGATTTCTCCACTCCCACAAGACCAGGGCTCAGCTCCTGCGAGGGGACACCCCCCCCCTTGCCCAGACACCTGGAACAGGCAGGAGCTCATCTCCCCCAGCACAGCCCAGGGCTCTCTGATTCGGGCAACACTAACCAGGTCAGGAAGGTTTGACCCAGCTGTAGATGAGGTTTGAGCTTAAGGCGCAGCCCAGGATACAGGATTGAATAAAGTTGAAATCCTGAAAGCTGCTTAAGTCTTAGTATTGCTATTTTTCGCTTGTCTGTACCCAGACATACTGCACTGATGAGAGACCAAGCACTTTCTGAACTTGTGGTTTGAGATACCACAGAGTTACAGGGAAAGGGAACTGTAAAAGGTGTTTTCTATATAAACATCACCAACTCTCTGCACAAGCAGCATGGGACACAGCTAAGACAAGAAAAAACATTTGCAAAGAGAGAGGAGAAACACAAAAACTGGGTTAAACTGACAGAAACTGGAGTGACCCAGAATCTCTCTGAACAAGAAGAAACCTCATTGCTTCACGCTTTCTTCGGTTACATAAAGCAAGTTTGGTAAACAGGTTCCTGTCTCACAGCCCCAAGACCAAGCAAAGAGCTCCTAACTTCATCCCTTCTCCAGCTTTAAACAGAAAAGTTGGTAAACATAGAAACTGTTGTGACTTAGAGAAAAACAACCCTCTCTTCCCCTGACAACTCCAACAAAAACATTAGAGCACATTTCTTCCAGCCTTCCCCAACCACACATTATATCCAAGTCATGTGGCAACCAGACACTCAGAAATAATCAAAGAACTAGAAGGAAAAAGAAAGCAAAAATCCCAAATACCTTTTCTTGCCCAGCTTTTTCAGTCTTCCAAAGCCCTGAACTTCCATTTTTCTTCTGCTGCCTCCCTCCAGTCCTGGCTAAATAGGGTTTCACTGCAGGTGTCACTGGTGGAGCCGCCTGATTTTAATGCGTTTCACCTTTCTGCTGTGATTCTGCATCTCCTTCACCTGCTGGGTCCTGGCCAGCCCTGCCCCACCACACCTGGGCTCAGTAAAACTAATTTGGCCACAGAGGTTCCTTTCTTTGTCCCTGCTGTCCCGCCCAGCCCTCGGCAAAGAAGAAAAACTTAAAAAAAAAAAAAAGAAAAAGAAAAAAAAAAGAAAAACCACACAAACCAACCAAAAAAACCCCCCAAACAAAAAAAAATCTTGGGGAAAATAATAATAATAATCGTTCAGTTGGAAATTTCATTACTTTTCTAAACATCTCTACTGGATTTCCCTCCATGTTAGTCTCTTCTAACTTAACAGCATACTTGGCCAACTTAACCTTTGAAAAGGTTTTTTTATTGATCAAGTGTTACACAGACATTTACATTTCTTGGAGGGAGGAAGAGAAGAAAATTAAATTACTTTGCTTAGTGATCTTAATTATCTGAAATAATTACCTTCAGTCAATTCTCAAACAAGAACTCTCTGGAGAACAGTGTATTTTAGTTTGGATAAAGGGAAAGGAATTGAGTCCAAAGGAGTGCATTTCGTAACTTATTTAGATATACCTAATTAACCATCTGAGTGAGGAATCCAATCAAAGCTTCTCCATTGTGCTTAATTATTAAAAGCAATTTAGAGGGGAACCACAAGGAGGGGTCTAAAAGAGCTCGCTATGGCTCAAAGGATAACTTTAGCAAACAACTGAAGAAATGGGCGAAAGGAGACCAGAAGTAAAATATTTTTAATAACAGCGATTCATTTTCTAGCCAGGCCCCAATAGAGAGACTTGGTAACTCTCATGTTTTGTATACAGCCCTTCGCTGGAATGAGCACAAAGATTTTTAGGCTTCCCAGAAATGGGCAGAGCTTCATTAAGACCTTTTCAGTGGAACTCGAGGGAAACGCTTTGTTCTGCGTGCAGCAGTGCCCAGCAGCTTGCAGAGACGTTGGCCGATTAAAAGAAATGATCCCTGTTATACTCATTACAGAAAGCATTAATAAGTCCTGCAAAGAGTTTTCGCATGGATTTGTGCATCCAGATGTGTATCTCCCAGCCTGGAGAGCGAGAAAGCAAGTTTTGCTGCTGTATGCTTCTGGTAATGAGTGAGAATGGGATTCGGCTTTTTTTTAGCCAAAAAATGATGACTAGATATTTGCAGCCTGGGGCGGTTAGCCGCTCTGCAGGGCCAAGAGCACGGAAGCCGCTGCCAGGGGCTGTATTTCACCCCACCTGAGCAGAGCCGTGTTCCCTGCAGTACGCCTCTTTCCTCACTCTGCTTTAGCAAAATTCGTAAGGCAGAGAACAATATTACAATATACCTTATTTACGTGTGAACGTGTTTAGCAGGAATAACCCCTTCCAAATACGTAACAGACTCTGGCACGGTGGGATATTCTAATTTTGATGGAAAAATCCTTTAAAGCATCCCTGTGCTCCAGCAGCTCTGTCTCGCCATCCCACCGCCTCGCTCCACCTCCGCAGGAAGGGGCTGCGCTGGGGGTTGCACGCGGGCGCTGGGATGGATTCATCGATGGGCTCCAGCCGGACACATTTTTAATCCAGAGGGTTTATTAGATTAGCAAGGCCAACAGGCCAGTCCGCTGCCAAAACACTGAATGTCTCATACGAATAATGGCAGTGGCAAGTTCAAAAGTCTAAAAGGCACAGAGGAAGGATAAATTTTACCTTAATTCCTTTATTTTCCATCTAAATTGCAAGGAAGTTCTTGGTGTGTACAGTTCTCCTGGCTCAGACAAAAGAAATGAGAAGGTTTGTGTGTAACCCGCTTTCCCAGAAAAAATTTGTGTGCGCAGGATTGTGCAAACAGGGGCGACGTGCCTGTCTTACGGCAATTTGACCCTTTTGTACGTCTTTTGTCAGATTCACGGAGAACTAGGACTGAAGACGACCTGACACACTCCTCCAGCCCTTACTGAGGTGACATTAATCTCCGTTGTGTTCCTTTCTGTAAAATAATAAAATGAATAACTCACTGCTAAGCGTGCCAGTCGATAGTTACAACATCCTCCAGGTCCCCTGGGTGAAGGGTAAAACATTGGTTTTGTGCAACCGGGATCGTTCCTTGTCACAGGTAGTATCTCTCCTGAATTTCCTCGTGCAGAGAAGTTCAGCATAGCTTGTTAGCCCCAAGGTAGTTCAAGGACTTAAAAGCAGGATACTGTTTAAGGGTTCAATCAAAGCAAACAAACTGCTAAAAATAAATTGGCATCCCATCTGTTGCCAGGCAGGGAATTTAGTCTCAACAGCCAGGGGATGGGATGAAAGGCTGTAATAAACACCTTGAAATGGATATCTGAGAAATTCTGTGGCCTCAGGAAAATGGTCTGATTTTCTCTTCCTTCTCTTGCACAAAAAGTTTTTTAATTTATTTTTCCTAAGGGAGAGAAGTGAGCGTAGGCTTCTGCAGTACGGGGAAGGAAGCAAACAGATACGAGTCTCAAAGATTAATAACGTTCAAATGAACTATTGCTGATAAACATGATTTCATTGGCAGAACATGAAGCACAGAGGGAAATGTGTGACCCGAGCACAGTGCCAGCCCAGCCTGCCAGATTGTGCCTGCTCCTGGCGAGCCGTACGGCCAGCAGCGGGTTGAAATCTTATTCCTTAGCATCCTGGGAAACTATCCCACATTCTGCCCTCTCCCGACAGCAAAAGCCATTCTGTGGCAAAACCTTTGCTCAAAGAATAAATATTTTGCAAGTCAACGGCATGCTGATGGACTGTAATATTGCTGCAGCAAAACATACTGTCCCTGCGAAAGTCCATTTCCCTGGGAAGAGAGAGCAGCACCACCCGGCACTACCCAGAGAGCGATTTGCAGAGAATCATCATCGTCTGCTAAAAGTGCCTCCAAAATACATTAAAAAGACGACGAAGAGGAAAGGGCAGCAGTTAAAGGTCATCTAAACCAAATCATGTCATCCTGCCAACAGCAGTGCCAAGCGCAGCTGCTCCGCAGGACCGAAACTGGTAAAAACTGCACATCCCGTGTCCCGCCTGTGACTGGTGCACCCCAGCGCTGCTAACGTCGCTCATTTGGGCTTAATAAATCAAACGTGAAGAGGTTTGTGCTGAACAAAAGCACAAAGTGAAAACATGATGAATAAATAGTTTTCATACTAGTGAGATGCCTGGACGTATCATTTTGGGATATCTCTGCAAATTCATGTGTAAATTCATGAGTAAATTCTGGAAGCTCTTCCTTTTAGCAAGTGTCCCTCTTGTCCCCCAAGGAGCTGGTGTCCGTATCCTCCTCCAGATATTCACTGTTTGGCTCCTTAAGCTGGCAGCAATCTGCACGAATGTATCATATGTGATCAGATATATTTTTTTAATCAACGTAGGAAGGTAATAGAAAATAATAATAAAATACTTTGCTAGGGAGTATCTGGGAGACTGGTCGTTGCTGTTCATCTGCTTCTCTGTTAATTATCTGCAGAAAATATTAACATTTTAATTCAGTGAAATACCACGTGAGAATGATTTCAAGTCCGCGTGTGCATCTACAGAGGTCTCTCTCTTCCAGAAGGACCAACTTTTCCTAAGAAGCCTGATTTTCCTGGCTCTGCATCCCATGCCTCCTTCCAGCTCCCATCCTGCCTGTCCTTTCACCTTTCTTTTTTTCCAAATCTGGTTTTACACCCTCTCTCAAGAGAAGGCAGCACTGTTGAAATCACCCACGTGCACACAAGAAATACAAAATTTGACACTGTAACCATGAAGCTTTCATATTAAATCCACCCTCACCTTGTGTGGCAGTAGCTCTGGTGTGCTGTCACCATCGCATACTTAAACTCTTTTTGTGATTTCCCCCCATATCCATGTAAGAGACGCTTACAGTTTTTGTTGCGATTCAAGCTGTAAGATTATTAGGAACCAGAAGCTCAAAATGAAACTTTAAGATGTAAACCAATAAGGATCACAGCCAAGAAACCTATTTACCAAGCA
Organism: Aramus guarauna; assembly: GCA_013400195.1. NCBI lineage: Eukaryota > Metazoa > Chordata > Aves > Gruiformes > Aramidae > Aramus > Aramus guarauna. Next base: position 425,679 of record VXBL01002384.1, on the reverse strand, counting down.
AAAACCCAACCAGCTGTTTAAAGTCAGGAGACCCTGACAGACCAAAATCAGTGGAGCTCCAAACACGCAGACTGGTGTAAGCAGGAGGAAAAAAAGTACTAACTCCTCTCCAAGCTTACTAGAGCTGTTTGTGAGCGTACGGGTGGTGGTAAGAGGGACGTGCATCTCCCCACGGCGCGTTGTTGCTCTGCATGCCAGCACGGGAGTCCTGAGCAGCTTCTCACATAGAAATAACACTTTCATTCCTCATTTTGCTCCTTCGAAGGCAGCCTCCGGGCAGTTCCTCTTTCACATCTTGCGCCTTGGTACAGATGCTCAGAATACTTTGCATTCTTCTCTGCCAATGCCAACCTGAAAACAGACACCTGACAGTTATTTCTAGTTCTTTGCAGTATAAGTAATGGTTTCATACTGGGAGGAATCAAATGACACCAGATGACTGGTGATAAATCAGGAGGAAGGCAGGTGGTCTCTTGCCTGGCATCTCAAAGCTGATGTGCATCGGTTGCGTGAGGAGCAGGGACTGTGCGTTTGGAAACTGCCCCTGCCTGAAACAACTGCAAAATAAAGCTAAATAAAGGCTGCGAACCCGGGGGTGTGCTTGCCTGTTTGCTGACAGCTAGCAGCTCCCCAGGCACGTCGGCTCTAGTCCCTCACCACCTTCTGCAGTTTTCCTTCTTGGCATGCAAAATCCCAGGGGCATTCAGCATATAGTTCAGTAATTTATTCCTTTCTTTCCTCAGTTATTCTAGTCTTATTCTCTACCGTGCTTAGAAAACTTTTACTTCTGGGGAAGAGAAAAAAAATAAGAGACTATGTCACTGTCTCAATTACCCACTTAGACGTGCGGCTGAGACAGACCGGTGGGTCACCTGAGCAGGAAAGCCATTATCTGCCGTGTACACTGTCAAATTTCATAGAAGGAGGTGGGAAGGTCCCTTCTGACAAGAAGTGGTTTTGATTTAGTGCTGCTATAACAAACTGCACGGTGTGTCTAAAGATGACAGAGTACCTGGAAGGTAGTCTATTTACCCATAAGGATAACTGCCATCTATTTAAACTGAACAGAGAAAAGATTATTTAAATAGGTTTGGATATATTCCCTGTGTCATGGCAGACATCTTAGCTGCCAGCAGCCATCCCACAGTTATTTCCAAATGGTCAGAAAACAGATATTCTGAATAATTACATCTAGCACCATCCAGCTAAAAATTACTCCGAACGTCGCCAAACTGGGGTAATAGCCCGTTAGGAGTAACAGCGTGTCGGGAAGTTATACTAAACCTTGTCTCTGGTCATCTTACACGTAGGTGAATAAAACAAACGCTTCCAAGTGGTGATGGCCAGCCAGGTCTTGTGAGAAACGTGAGGAGGATGCTACAGAGCTCCAATCAAGGGTACTAAAGTGCAGTTTATGATTTCAGGCAAAGCCGGCTTTTATCAGTACTCCCACACGCCGAGAGATGGACTCTGTGACTGCTTATGAAATGTTTTGTCATCTAGCTTCCACTTTTCAGCAAGCTGATGAAAAAAAAGCATAAATCCATCAGACATGTTGTCTTACCAACTCCTGATATGTTTTGGCTACTTACAGAGAGTAAGAGAAGTCTTTGGAGCAGATGTGAAATTCAGATCTTGTTTGCTCACTTGTCATCACTCAAAAACCAAAACAAACACTCCTGCTCCAGCAAAAATTAGCCCTTGTGTCCCTCCGCTCTACCTCGCAGAGGAACCCCCATGGATGACGGTTCCTTTTGGTCCATAGCACGGTCCCATATTCTTTAAAACTCGCTGTGAAGAACCAGAGAAGCAGCAATAGTGAGCCCAGGACATTGTGTCAGTCTATGGGGCAATTATGCTGAAGACATCACTCGTAAAAACAGCTAGAATGGCATCAGACTGCACCAGAGAGCGAAAGGAAATCCAGAGAGAGTCGGGAAAAATGATTTCACAAACAACTTGCAAACCATTGATCTCTAGTCAGTGTGTTGGTCGGGATTTTCACTGTGAGTTCCTCCGCCTCAAGAGGGATATTTTGCAGGTACACGGAGCCACCTATAAACTCTGGGTACCACAAAAGCAGCCAGGAGATCAGCTTATTACAAACACCCATTTTCTTTCTGATACTTCACCCTGCTCTCCAAACTTCATGACATTGCTCACACGATACTCCAAAACGCAGCGCTGGTTTGGCAGGACTTCCACATACTTCTCCAGAAGTGGCATATGCAGTTTTTCAGCATCTTCTCATCATTCCTTAGCTGCCATTCCTGGTGTTTTGCTGTGTTACCCCTGCACGGGTAGAGCCGAGGTACGAGCGGCTGCGTGACCGGGGTCATGCAGTGACGGAGGGGACGGCCAGGTCAAGGCTGTCTCCATCCTCCACCCAGGCTGCTGAGCAGATCAGGAGCTGGTGTTGGTGTATCACTTACAGGAGGGTTTTTTTTCCTTCTTGTTCTTGCGCTTATAATCACAGATAAAAGAGAAAAAGTGATTTGAAGCTGCTATCTGGCCCAAGAGGAAAAAAATCTTAACAGAAACACACATAATCCTATATGAGACAAGCCCAGAAGAATCTAATTAGATTCTTTCTTAAGCTAAATTCTACAATACCATTATCTCCTTGACTATTTACTGCACACAGTAATAAGCAGCAAAGAAAAAAATGTTCTTCATAAAATCTTTCAGCCAGATCTCAGCATCCTAAAAGATTTCTTTTTTAGCTGCGGGGGGCGGGGAAGCAAGCCACTTTTTTACTGAGAATGCCTTAATGGTTTTGGTTGGTTCTTAACTGCCATCACATGCTGTAAAAATAATCGCTCTTGAAATTCTGAATTCCATTGCTCCCGGTTTTGTTGTGTGGGTTGTTTTTTGGGTTTTTTTTTCCCCTGTAACAACTGATGCATTTGGCCTTCTCGGCAGGGGATGGCGCAGCAGGGAGGTGTCCCGCCCCTCCAAGGCGACCGGTACCCGACCGGAGCAGCACCGGCCCTCCGCACGGCAGAGGATGCTGCCGGTTCCCGGTTCGGTCACCAGAGGGAGCCCCGAGGCCGAGGAACGGCGGCGGGACCGCCCGGCGCTGCCCGTGGGTGCTGAGGGTGCTCTGCCCCGGGGGGGCACCGGGCTCGGCGGCGAGGGGCGAACGGGCCCTCCGCGGGGTGCACGGGGGTCGGGCAGAGGGGTGAGCTGCGAGGGGCTTCTCTCGCCTCCCCAGCCCCGCGGTCACCTCTCCTCCCCAGAGGCACAACGTGAAGTTTGGCTTTTTCTGGCTGCGTGATTTACACACACACACACACACACACACCCCGAGTAAATATCTATTCGAACCTATGTAATTAGTACTTAATTTTTCAAAAAGCTAATGAAAGGCCCTTTTAGGTTCCTAACTGGCTGCTACTTCCTATTAGTCAACTCCAGGTATGAACTTTCAACGTGGGAAATGCGCTATACGGCAGGAACGGCGTGGACCGGGAACGCGAGGCTGAAAGGCGACAAGCAGGATGGCCAAGCGTCTGGGCGCATGACCACATACCCCTCGTGTGGGCTGCCGTGTGCGATACAGACTAACTGTGATTCAAAAGTAGCCACGCTTCGGTTGAAGAAATGCACTCTCAACCCCAAACTCTCAGTGTTCGACCTTTAGGTCCCGGGGTGGGTGTAAAGTTTGGGAGGGGGGTTTGTATAGTGGGTCAAGATGTGTCCCTGAAGGGCGGTTTTCTATGAAAATAGCGGCAATGTGAGAGGCATGCTAGCTGGAATTATGTAGGGACGGATAAGCTGTACAGTAAATGTACCACTGAACAGCTTAATTAACAGCGCATACCCATCAGGAGCTAATTGCATGATTCTTTACCATTTTAAAATGAATAGTTACCACTTAGTTCCCAGGACCATAATTACCAGGTTAAGAAGAATGTGCAAAAACCTACAGCTAAGTTCTTTGGATAACTCAGTTACCAATTTAACCACTTTGTACAAAAAAAGCCGATAGAAAAGAGCAACACTTTCTGACAGAGTGTAGATTCAAAGAAGCAGCACCTAGTTCCACATCACCTCATTCCCAACCACGCTATAAATGAAGGAACCTCCTTGCTTTAAGGAGGTGGTTTAAGCTGTTTGTGTTTTAAGGGAACAGGAAAGCAAATAATGCTTAGAGATTCCACTTGAGGCATACGTTATTGAATTGCACGTTCCTTCAAGGAGCTCATCTAGAATAACACCTTCCCCTGACCAACTGCTCGGAAATACCAGCTGCACTGCTTATAAAAAACCTTATTTATTTCTTCTGGCTCCAAAGTCCGTGTTGTCGTCACTGGCTGTGCTGCAGTGCTCTCTGCTGGCACCAGCCTGGGAGTTCCTGGGATGCTGCAGCTGAGCGAAGGCAGCAACACGGCTGTCACACCCCTGAGCCTGTCCACCTGGGGATTGCACAAGGATTTACAGCCCATGAGTCAAGCCCCTGGAAAACCCTGAGATTACCAACGCTGGCTCTTTGTATTTGCTTGCTGAGTTTGTATTTACGTTCAGGGTGTCACGTCTCAAAACTTCTCTGCTTGAAAACCCCTGAGTAATGGCCCTGCTGCCTTGTTTGCCCTCTCACTGATAATATCCAGGAGATATTTTCTTTTGTCATGTCTTTGCAAAAGCAGAGAGAAGCATTCCAGGTCCCTTCTCACCAGAAGAGCAGGGCCTGCAGGGATGGGGGCTAACGGTGCCTTTCGAACACCTCTGCAAAAGGGCTGCCTTAATTTGCACATTGTGCTGTTGGTTTCCATCACACCTCCTCACTTCTGATTCATGCCGTTAAAAACTAGATTGTTGCTTGCTCTGTCTTTGGTTAATAACTGCTATTTTAACTCGAGCCCATTGAGAGCTCAGCAAAAGTCCCTGAACTGAATTACCCGTTGTCCTAGATTTCTATCAGGCGAGGTCGAGAGCCACCATCTCGATTGATTCTTTCCACAGCAAAGCACACAAGGGAGCTTTTCCCTCTCGCTCCCACTGGGTTGTTGGTATTTTTCATGGTGTGTTTCTGAAGGCCAAGCTCTGAACACTGTTGATGTGGGGAACGCTGCAGCTCTCGCATACTGAAGAGCCCTGCTCTGCTTTCCTTTTTTTTTTCAGGCAGATTTCTTCCTACTTCTAGCTGATGGCTGTCCCTAGCATCGCCCTGCTGCAGTCACGCGCTTTCTGTAAGATTTATGATACATTTCCAGCAAGTGCTACAAGAGCAAGACAAAGCACGCGTACCCACTCCAGTTCATCACAGCCATCTCCTCTTCAACACAACTAACACCACCACACAAACTCCAAGGGCTGGGGCGCAGTAAATGTTTCCCTTTTGTTCTCATTATCTCTGCTTTAAACTCCTCCCAAAGCAATCACATCATCCTGAATTGCATCCTTTTTAATTCCATTTCCCCTGAATGACCCTACAACCAACCCAGCCTGGCCCGACTCGGTGTCCCCCGTGCAGGGCCAGCAAACAAAACCCCGGGGTCAGTTCCCAGCATCACCGGCAAGATCGATGCTCATGCAAAGATGCCACTTTGTTCTCCTTATTGGCAGTCTATTTGGAATTATGATCATAGTGAACTTACTTCAATAAAGGACGTGTTGCTTTCCTCCTCTGCCTCCCCCGTGCACATCTACTGGCCACCTCGCCTGCGGGCAGCACTCGGCTCTGCTGCAGGAACCGAGGTTCCTTCAACTGAATCTGTCTTAAAATGCTCCCCGTGGTCCAGGTTGTCCTTTGCTTCCGTGTTATCGCACAACACGGGTTTTAACTGCGGCTACTAAATTTCTAGTTAGGATACGATTGCCGATAGCTCTTGAGAAAGTAAAAGTAGTTAATAAGAAAATCCAAAATCTTATAAAATAATAAGAAAGGTGCTGAGAACCGAACAGGACAAAGACAATAATTCTGAAAGCATTATATTGTTTTTACATTTTAAAACTGGAATGACTAGATGGGAATGAAAGAGCAAGAGGCAGAGGTGGGCAGCACCTTTCTCACTCCAGGACTGTCCCGAGGGCACCGAGGTCCGGCAGCCGGGCAGGGGCTGTGCCTCCCTGCCGAGGGTTTCTGCTCTCTGCCAGTGCCACGGGTTCCACACCGGGGTGCAAAGGGAAAAGTCTGTGGGGCAGCAGGACCCCCTGCACACCCACGTTTATACCCACATAGGTATAGGGCATCTCTCTATATGCATGGTGTATAGATACCCTAATAAATGACCTGACCTTACGCTGGTTTTGGCATCGTACCCGGGATGCCACGCAGCAGCTGGCGGTGCTGCCGCCCAAAGACATTGAAGGGAGGAACAGCTGAAGCTTTACAAGGGTTTCCAGATCAGATCAATGCAAATTCCACCGAAACGCAGCGCTGAGGAAAACCTGAGCATTCAAATCAGCATCTAGAAATTCTGAGCCAAATCCCAACACTACAGAGTTCACAGCGATGGAGTCCGGCCAACAAAGAAATGAAGAATACCAAACAGCCTTCACTTTAGAACTAAGCGACTGAAGAAAAAAAAAAAATTAAGAAAAATAATGTGATTTTCTAGTATTGCCTCAGAGTTGATTTATTCCTGATATAAAACTAAACTTTGCAATGATATGTACCTTTTTCATGCATTATTCTAGATGGCAGTGTAAATCAACCGCGAGTGCAGTCAGTGAAGTTGTTATTGCCATCTCTAAAAATCCTACCCTATAGAAAAGATTCAAAGAATTATTAATATTTCCTACATTCATGTGTGCTGTGCCTCTTGGGAAGGCACATGCACAGAGGTTTTGAAAGTCAAAATAGACCCATTGTATGGTTTAAAATAGTCCAAAACTCTGGTGATGGAGATTAATCTCTGCTGCGATGATTTTTCACCATGGTTTTGTGCCATATAAAAATGGTGGAGAGCATCACCTTCCCGGTGCTGGAGATGAGAGGGCTGGGGTGCTGGAGCATCCCGGTGGGAAACCCTGTCCCGGTCCAGTCCCACTCCACCCAGTGTGGCCTGACAGAACTCCCACCATCACACGAAAGAAAATGGAGCATTTTTTTAATACCGAGTAGTCATTTGTTTGATCAAGGCAAACTATATTTGCATTCCACCCAGGAATATTTCAGCACCAAATTCGGCGCTTGCGAGAAGCGGCTGCTGCCGCACACCGTGCACCATTTCTCCCGGCAGCAGCTGAATCAATTCCTGCCGGCGAAGCACTCGTGTTCCCGTGTCGGCGCTGCCAGGTACCGCTGCCGTTACCGCCAGCGACGTGCACGCACACGCACACCCACAGGCAGCTCGTGCTCGTGGCAATTTACTCCCGGTGAAGTGCTGCCTGGTTACCATCACGGCGGAGCCATCTCCTCCTCCCCGCTGCCGGTGAGCACCCAGGCGGGCTTTAATCCCCACAGACCGCGGGAGCCGAGCCGGAGCAGCAGCGAACAAGAGTTGCTTTGTTTGTGCTGACTTGGGTAAGCAAAATATTATTTCCTTAATAGCCATTTGCTTTTCCTGTCTGTTCTGTGCAGCAAAGCAGGTGGGATTCTGGCTAACCTGGGTTGTTTTTTTAAATGAATTTTATCTACTAACAGGAAAATACTGGAGGACTTCTCTGCACAGACTGTTAGTCTGGTATCCTACAGCACTCATGTTATATTTAGCAATTTCATAGAAAGCTGCCTTCTGACATTTTACTTCAAAAGTATGTTAAGGAATCTGAAATATTTATAATGAAAATTGTGATTTGCAAGCGTTCATCAAGGACTTCTAAGTTAATGCACTGCTTTTGAATCGATGGAGTGGTGGGCTGAATACAAGATGTTTGATGTGGATTTGTTTTCAATGGCGAGCTCGTGTTTTCAATTTCTTGTTCTTTTGTCCCTGAACACAGAGGCTGGCCTGGCAGTTAATTCATTCACATGCAGATTGCTTGTTTTGGTGTATTTTTTAAAGCAAAGCCCTTTGACTTTGTATTGTCCTTTTTTCTGTAAACTTCTTTCCAATTCTAAAAGCAAAATCATGAAAGCAGCATGTATCTTCCCCCTCCACATGTAACTTTGTCACGCGACTATTAATCATGTCTTACAATAATTTTGCTAATGCAGTATATCCATTCAGAAGCCGAGTGTCTGTCTGCAGATGGATTCGTTACTGCCAGATATGAAAGCGGAACAAATTTCTTCAGGAAATATTTAAGCAAGGTCATAATAACACTCATTACATTCTCAGCAATGATGTGTCATTTGCTGGATCAGGCAGAGTATAGCAGCAGTCACGTTTATTGACTTAGTCGGTGGAAGAGCCCAAAGGTTAGACATTAATACTGAAACTACTTACTACTTTCAACATATACTCGTCAGATGGAAGTCCTACGTATTGCTTCATTTGTTATGACAGGGGAGCAGGAGGCCAAACAAATCAAAGCAATGTTATGTACTTCACTTTCATCTCCAAAGGTGATTAATCAATAAGCGTTTCCACTTTAGTATGCAATCTTAACACACTACTGTTCTTGCACTGTCAAGACGTGAATGGGCAAAAGGGTGATCATGGACCCTTCTCTAGATCAGGTGTTTAAAATAATGCATTTTTGGGATGCATATTGGGTGTACTCTGTCCATGCATCCCACTGCTGTGGCTGGAGAACATGCCCACCAAGCCAGGGGATGATGCACATGTGAACGGGGTGTCAGGATGTACGAAGTATGTCAGGAGCATGATGGAAGTGTGCGGACGGGCTCATCGTATGGCAGGAAAACCTGCCAGTCCAAGCACAAATCTGTTTGCCCAAGTTTTGTTAGGATGTTTTCTATTCCTGTGGAAAGTAAAGCTTCTTCAACTAAGCAAGTAGATACAGGAAACCCTGTTAACCCATACGCTGTGTGCTAGCACCGAGAAAGGTCAGGACATTGTTGGACCAGAGCCTGAGTGAAGAGCAAAACCCAGACAACAAATAGATCAAGCAGTGCCTTCTCACAAACTGCTGCAAAGTGCAACAAGTGGCTTAACCAGATCGGGAGACAAAAGTGCAGACGAGTTCCCAGAGCCTGCTCCAGCAAAGGCACAGGTCCCGTAACCCCGTAACCACAGCTGCACTGAGAAGCCCCTGCGTTCTGCACCGAGCCCCTTTGCAATTACTTTCCTGTGTATCAAGAGAGGAAAAAAGTCCTGAGAATAACAGGATCCAACGTGAGGAAGGAGGAAGGTGGGCAAGTATTCATCACCCGAGCACATATGTAGCTTTACATTTCAGGCAATTCAAACATTTCATTATTTTGCTCTCAAAATAGCAGCACTCACTCCCCTTCCTCGCAGAAGGGCGAGGGGAGGCAGGAAATGACTTGCTCATGATGGCACAGAAACACTGAGAAAGCAGGAAATCAAATACACGTGTAGGGAGTCAGAGCTATTCATCCAGCCTTTCCTCCAGATAGCAGCAGAACCAAATGCCGTACGCAGAGAGTGACAGAAGGAGGAACTATAAGATGAACAGATGATTCACAGGAGACCAAAGAAAACATCATACTACCTTCCTTTAGAAGCAAAACCCATTTTAAAAAAGAACCTTGTTGAATTCTTCAGGAATTAAACATGAGCAGACTAAGAGAACTGAGCTTAAATGAGCAAATATTGGGCAAATTTGACACTTGTGCTCGAACGGGCCAAATTCACAGAAGCGAGTGTACGTGGCTCCACTGTCACCTCCCGCGGGGGTGAGGGGGACAGGTACCTCTGTCCTGGTCCAGCCTCCCCGGGGGGATTCCTCTGCACCGTGCCGCTCCCAGGACACCCCAAAAAGCTTGTGCCAACGGGCTGCGCTTCAGCACAGGGGCTGCACCGGAACGGAGACCGAAATACTGTTTGTCCCTGCGGCCAGGCTGACCTACTTCTTTTTTTTTTTTTTTTTAAATTCATATTCTTTGTTTGACAGTAGGCAGGGAAAGAAACAGAGAGGCCATCTGAATTTTACCCATCACTCAACATCACACTGGCATCGTGCATTTGATATTTGGTTAAGGCGGATAAAACTCACCTTCCACCAGCAGCTGAGAATTCTCATTTTGTGACGTTCCAGTTCTGTAGAGGTTTGGGATGGGTGGATGACTGCGAAAGAAAACTTCCTTTCGAGGCTCAAAATATTGGCAGAAAGATTTCTACTAATCGATCAGCGTTTTTGTGAAGAACTTTTGATCTTCACTGGTTCTAAACAGCAAGATATGGCTGGTTTTTATAAGTTGTATTTCTAGGAGTTACAGGTGCATTAGAATCCTAGAAGGTAAATAAAGGTCAAGTGCATGCTGGCCTTTGGGGATTTTATGGACTGAAGCCTTCAACTGTTTACAGTTGAGTCAATTTTGTTTTCAATAATGTTAAATTAACCTTTTAAAAAACTGTGCCAAGGAGCTCAAAACCCTGAAACCGTGCTAATTGAGGAGATAAATCAGGTTCAGAGGGAATTCAATATCTAAGCTGTCTGTCATGAAACAAGATCTTTGAGGTTTTTCTCCGCTTTAGTACTTCTGCCTTTTCCAAATGCTTATTTTTACACAAAAGATTGTGCTTTGCCTTTCAAAGGCTCAGCTGTGTCTCACGGGCTTTGGGGCAGCCGTTCCCGTGCTCGAGAAGCGCGATGCTCCCCGTGCCAAGGGTGCTGCTGTGGCACCCAGCCCCTGCTGCCCGGGGATATTTTCAGTGCACTTTTGTATCCCGATAGTGTGCACAAGCCACTTTTTTTATATATTTTTTTCCAAATCTCAGGGCTTCTTTTTCACCTTCCAGCCTACTCCCAGTTCTGTAACGTTAGACCCGATCTTATCAAGCGTGCTTAGATACTTGTATAACATTTCCCACCTCCCAGACCTTGTGCAAGCTCTAACTACCTCTCCCCCTCCCCGAGGCCGACAGTTACTCGCTGTATTACAGCGGTGCTGCCCAGCCTGCGCTCTAAAGAGCTTAGTGCTGGGGGCCAGGGACCCGACCAAGGTCGAGCCGCCCGTGAGCAGCGGCGCGTGTTTCAGATGCACGGCTCAGCCGGGAGTCCCACGGCTGCGGTCACCGACAGCCCAGATTTCCCGCAGTTACACCCTCCAACGCCGATGTCACGGGCTCAGCCACCAGCCCGCAGAGCCGGGGCGACTCCAGAAATTTGGGTTTTCTGTGAGCTGTTCTCGTCACCCCCCTCACCCACCCCGCGTGCCGAGCGGGGGGCTGCTGGCAGGGACCGCTTGCCGCTCCTTTGCAGCACAGAGACCCACCATCAGGGCAGGGTGCTAAAAACCGGGCCCCCCTTCGCCATCCCAGCCAGCACCGTGGCATCGCAGCCCTGTGAGAAAAAGGCAACGGGAAGGTTACAACTCAGAGCAAAAGCAAGCTGTCAATTAACAAAAATTAAAGATGACAGCAGCACAAACTGTACAAGACAGATCGACAAAACATTTGATAGAAAATTCCCCTCCCTGCAGTCACGAGCTCTTTAAACTATTTATTATTTGAGTGATAAAGCAGCTCAACTATAATCCATCTCCATCACTAGCTGTACCTAACTTTTAATCCATTAAGTCACGGATGCTTTAGTTAAAATTAGCAACCGTTCAGCAGAGTTTTTTAACCACTAAATATGAAGCACAATATAAACATTTGTAATTGCCAACATGCGCTTATCGAGTACACTGACAAGAGAGTATTACCATATGGTCACCAGCTCCTACCCAGCTGATCTGGTATTACGCTGCACTGACGCCTGGAGCGGGACGTAACGGCAGGGACATGGTCAGCACCAACAGTTGTGAGGAGCAAAAGCGGCACAAAATTTCACATCCCTGAAAAGTCTGACCCCTCTGACCAAGCAAACACCATTCAGGGCATCCTGAATCCAGCTAGCTCCTGGGTAGTCCCGTTCTTTGTGTCAGCACTGGCCGCACCAGTCACCTTTCTCCTCCTCCTCTTCCTCACAGCGTTCCCTGCTTTCACTCTGGAGGAGATGGGTCGCAAGGAAGAGGACGACAGCAGCTCCTGGAAGAAACAGACGAGCAACATCCGAAAAACATTCATTTTCATGGAGGCCCTGGGATCGTAAGTACCACAGCTGATCCCCAGCCAGAGCCACCGCCGGGTACCGGCTTCCCCGCCCAGGGCAGCGACTCCCTTCCTGGCGTTGGCCAACGTCACAAGGAAACATCTCCTCCCAAGCCAGGCAACGGCCTTGAGGCGAGGGGTGGGTGCTCCATCACTGCTGCACGGCTGCTGCCCGTGCTCTGATTCACGGCTCGCGCTTGCCAAACCCGCGCCGAAGCGGCTCCTTCCCACCCAGCCCCGCAACGCGGCTCCGGGTCAGCTCTGCACCTTCCCCTTCCCCTCTGAGCCTGCCTGGCGGCTTAGTTCAGTTTTTGCCCTTTTCCTGCTGAGCACACTGGTCTGCCTGCCGCAAGGTCAGGCAAGGTCAAGGGATGGCTCTGGGAGAGGTATTATAATAATAAGTCATATATTTAGCTCATAAACCCTGACTCAGTTGAGGGATGAAACAAGAACAAGGATGTTCAAGTTGTACGATACTTCTCTGTGCGTTAACAGCTTAATTTGCCTATTCATGCAAATGAGACAAGAAAACATTTCCAAGGCGGTGGAGGAGGAATTGCATTACCTCCACCAGTGAGTTCTGTCACGGACAAATTTTCTGCGACTCTAGAACCCGCGGCAAAGCTCCCGAAAAACAGCTACTCCAGAGCTGGGCGACATTTTAAATAATTACATTCCTGGTCAGCCTCAGAAATTAGTTAAATTATCCAGCAGCTTTCTCTAAAGGAATGAGGTTAGAAAAAGCTTTGTTCTCCTCCAGCCAACTTGTTGATTCATCATTTTTTAATAAGGGACATAATTATTATAAACTGTTTGGGACAGATATATAGAACAGATGCCCCAGCATCTGATTTGTAGGTTGTTCATTTCCTACTATTACATTAATAAGAAAATTTAGCATTAGAAATCGGGATTTTTTTTCCACATACAACGCTTCAGCTAGCTGAAGAATAGAAATGAAGATGTGGGACCTAAAATTCCCTGGAAACTTACTATCACCTTCCCCCAGCATCCACAACTGTTGGATTAGGGACCTTAGCGAGGATGTCCCTGCCGATTTGAGAGCTCTCAGGAACCTGAAAGGCATTTCCATGAAACAGCCAGCAGAGTTTATACGTATAAAAGGAGAAAAATGTGTGAAACAAGGAAAAGGTCCCAACACCTCCTGCTTTTTGGGCCAGAAGAGAGACCATTGTGTATAATTTCCCAAGTGAAACAAAGATTCGAATTCATCTGTTGGGATGCCTTCCCAAAAATCTCTGGGCTTTTTTGTTTGGGGGTTTTTTGTTGGGTTTTTTCTTCCCTGCTTGTCCTGGCACAGCCCAATTTCCTCACCGCCCCAATGGTCCCACACCTTGTTTCAGCAGCACTCGGGCCCGCTGGAGGAGGAGGAAGGCTGAGCCGAGCGAGGAGCTGCCTTGGGCTCCCGCTCCCCCCGCGCCATCGCCGGCTGCCACTCGCTAACCGACGCAGAGCAAAGCGCCGTGCGCCAGATGGGTACGGCTCCGTGCTCGGCCAACCCATCTGCACAGGCTGCGGGATTCTTTGTTCGGTGGATTACAGGAGACACACGTTTTCTGCCCTTGTTTATTGGGTTTGCTGCAACAGCATCCCAACCAGGACGGTGCTTCCACCGCGCTCACCTTCCTGGCTCTGCCCTCCAGCTCCCTGCAGCGCTTTGCAGACTCAGTGGCAAGTTCCATTTAACTGCCATCAATTAACCTGCTGCTCATTTGCTGAGGATTATTGAGGACTGGCCTGGCAAAGTATGCACTGTCACTATCCCGAGACACGTGTTCAGCTGCCTAAGACAAGCCTTTAACAGGATTGCGAGCTTTAGGCATGTTATAAATACGCGCTCATCGCTGCACTGGGCTGAACCCGTATCAGGAATGCACAAGACACTCATTGTCACTTTGTCACTAAGGGTACGCAGGTATTAGCAGTCTCTGCAGAAAGGAAAACACGTTGCACGCTGAATAAAAGTATTAACTGAGGTCATCCAGTTGTTTTGCACTTTAGATACACAAAACGTTGATTGATATACCCAAATCGCAACATAACTGGGCTCTCCTCACTGCAATTCAGCAATGCTGACCAGGGAAAGTGAAGGATGGTGGGGGCTTTGAGGAGACACAACTTCTATTAAAGCAGGAATTCAGCCCCATTAGAGTGGAGGCTGCTGAGATCTTTCCACGGGGGTTTGTTAACCCCAACGAGCACCGGAGCTGCAGGCTGCCCCGTTAGCGAGGTGGTTATCGATACAGCCCCTCAGCAGGGCTTGCACTTAGCCTGGAAAAGTCCTCCCAGTCCCAGTGGATTCAAGTGCAAGGGTTCCTTGAAAGGCCACGAGCTGCAAGACCACGGATGGTGCCTCCTCCTGCACCCACCCGAGGCACGTGCTGAAAACCGCGTTTGCCATCTCAGAGCATCCCCGGAGGAGTGCTCTGAACCGGGCACGGCAGAACTTCACCCGTCGCCTGGCACCCGCAGGAGTGAAAACATGTGTCTGTCTGTAAAGACAGTCCCGAAGAATGCGATTTCATTTTATTGCAGGGATCTTTTTTGTCCACAACCTCAACACAGCTTCATGATGAACTATACAAAAATAACCTTTTCTCTATAAACAGTGAAAATTTGTGGGGTTTTTTCCCTGCATAATCTTGCATTGAATATCCTAAGTTTGGGGCTGCTGGAGACGTAGTTCTAGCTTTACAATCAGCATCCACCTACAGTTAATTACTACCATACTGGTTTTTCTTTCTCTCTGCAGAGGTGCCTTTTCGGAAGTTTTCCTGGTGAAGCAGAGAAGCACTGGCAAGCTCTTTGCTCTGAAATGCATCAAGAAGTCTCCTCTCACAAGGGACAGCAGCTTGGAGAATGAAATAGCAGTGTTGAAAAAGTGAGTATGTATACATTGTCATGTAAAGTAGAACAAACATCCTTTCCGAAGACGTGTGGCTCTACAATAAGAATAACATAAGGAAAGAAGTATTTCTTTTTAAAGAATATATAAATATTACTATGAATTAGTAGATTAGTAAAGTTTCTTCTCTCATTCCCTGGCTGGACTGGTAACCCCAACAGCTGCACTGCTCCCCGTGGAAGGAGATAGATGGAGCAAAGCAGTACTCAGGGAAAGGAGAACCCGAGTTCACTGGTTCTTTCACTGTTGATGACTGGTGGGTTTTCCACTTGAGAAGCCACTTTGTCCTTGCCAGGGTTGTTTCTGACCCGCATTTATCTTTGCAGAATAAAGCACGAAAACATTGTGACTTTAGAAGATATTTACGAGAGCACAACCCACTTCTACCTGGTCATGCAGCTGTAAGTATCAGCAGAGCCATTGCTTTGTGGGCCATGAAGAAGAAGAAGAGTGGCAGGACCAGGGCGATGCATCCTATTTCAGCACCTACACACCAGAGTCGCACGCACAAGAGCCATTCAAACACCCCTAACGAAGCGAGAGCTGCATGGTTTGAACGAACCTGGACACTTCTCATGCTGTCTTGGCCCATGCTCATTGTAGCAGCAAGTTTCTAAACCAAGATTAGGATCTGTTTATGCAAATTAATTCATCACAGTTTAGCAGGGCAGAGACAGAAGTAGTTCTAATTAAAGCTGTGCCACGGAGGGTTTCTAGAAATGAAAACGGGCAACGTGTCTGCTGCAGAAAAAGCAGCTCGCTGTGGGCATCAGCTCTGAGCACCCGGCTGCTACTGCTAATTTGCAAATTTAGCTAAAGGAAGCGATCACACAAAAACACGTATCCGCTTGCGTAGCAGAGCCTGGGGGCAGAACTGCCCGTGGCTCAGACCTGCCAGGAGTTGCATTGTAACCTTACCCAAATTCCCTAGGTTTACCAGTAATACTTACTGACACCCTGAAATTGAACTCGGGAGCGTCCATCCGCCTCTCAGCCTCCCAAAAACTGCTGCCCAAGGAACCGTTCTGCTGTAGGTGGGAGTTGTAAAAGGACCAGAAAGCTTGCCTAACACAAAAGCACGATTAACTGTAATTTTCTTTTCAGTCTTTTTCTTTCTGAACTACCATTTCCACAGGGTATCTGGGGGAGAGCTATTTGACCGAATTTTGGAACGAGGAGTTTACACCGAGAAAGATGCGAGTGTGGTGATCCACCAGGTCCTGACGGCAGTGAAGTACCTCCACGAAAACGGAATAGTTCACCGTGACTTGAAGGTGAGACCTGCTCTCAGCAACAGCAGCACCCCATGACTTTCTGTTGCTTCCTTCCATTTTTCTACCATAAATTTCAACCTCTGACCACTCTGTGTTCACAGCCTGAAAACCTTCTTTACCTTACTCCTGAAGAGAACTCCAAAATCATGATCACGGACTTTGGGTTGTCTAAAATGGAGCAGAACGGCATCATGTCCACTGCCTGTGGGACTCCCGGATACGTCGGTAAGCCAGGAATCAAGAATGGGCTTGTGCTGGTTGACTGTCTGGAAAAAAGGTTGTGTACTTACAGTAGATTGCCTAGCAGAAAGGAAAAAAGCACATAATTACGTTAACAACAACACGCTACTCACAGATGCACTGGGTGGACCACAAAGGCTGGATTACAAATGAATGCGGAGACTGCAAAATCACAGAGTGTTTAAAAGTGCAAAGAAAAAGGTAGTTTTAAGAGCAAAATATTTCAGCGTTAGTCATGTATTTATTGAATAATTACAAAAATAATTTTAACACAGTGGAATTTTGATTAATGTCCACCAGACTGCATTGGCTTGATCCGCAGCTTACTGGTTAAAACCTCAGGATGCAAAGAGAAATTGTCAGTGGTTCTTTCTATTCGATGGCATAAAATAGACACAAAAAGCACAGACCAATCCAAGTGGCACATGGGGCTGTTACTGGCTGACACTCTGCACTGGCACCTCAGAGGCCAAGTGTACGAGAAACTAATAAATTATCCAATACTGGGAAAAGCAATAATGCTCAGAATTTTCATTTGGTTTTGCTGTTCTGCAGCCCCTGAAGTCCTCACCCAGAAACCATACAGCAAAGCCGTAGACTGCTGGTCCATTGGAGTCATCACCTATATCCTGTGAGTAAGAGCAAACAGCATCCCACTTATTTTGCCGTGAGTTTCCTGACTCCTCCATCACTTCAGACTCCTCTACAGAGTGGCAGTGCAAGCGGAGGTGATACCAGACCTCCCATTTTGCTGCGGGAACACAGCAGCGCTGTATTCTTCCTTTGCACAGATCCACTAGACCATAGAAATGAAAGGGATGTGGGGAATGAAGTGCTGGAGCAGAGATGAAAGGAATCATATTTTCTTTATTATGTGCCTCATCCTATGCTTTGTTTTTTTTCAGTTGCCTACAAATACCGCTCAATCTTCCTCGGTACTTTTTGTTTCATTTCCTCCCACACCATACAGCTATGTACCAGCTGTGGCTTTGTCCTTTCACTGCTGCAGTTAAGTTTTTTAACTCTTTTCTGCAGCTTTACCAATACACTTAGATGTGAGGGACAGATGGACAGAGAGAGCAGCCACCTCTGTTGCTCGCTCGCGTTGGCCGGGCTGCGGAGGAGCCTGTGCCGATGTGGCCGGCAGCGCTGATGGACCGCTGGCTTTCTGCTCTGTTCCAGGCTGTGCGGGTACCCTCCTTTCTACGAAGAGACCGAATCCAAACTGTTTGAAAAGATTAAGGAAGGCTACTATGAGTTTGAGTCTCCGTTTTGGGATGATATCTCTGAGTCAGGTAAAACTCCGGCACTGGGAAGCACCGCGCTCCCTCCCACAAGGTGCAATCCAGAACCCTGCGCCCCACGAGTCTGCCCCAGCCGAGCCCCCCAGGCCCCGAACGCCCTTCGCTGGCCTCGGCAGGGAGGGGGAAGGACGGGGCGTTGAACTGAGTCACTGGCAGAGCAGCAAACCCCCAGACGTGGGAACTGATTGCGGAGGCCCCCAGCACCACAGCGGCGGGGGTGACGATGCCAAAGCCGAGCTGCGCCGGCAGAGCTTGGGGCACTTTGCATCCTGCCTGGAATGCAGCATCCTCGGCCCAAGCCTCTGCAACGTAACCCCGATTTCACAACTAGTGAGCTCAGAGGGGGTTTAAGGTTTCCCTTGGAAGCAGGGGAACTCCAAGTTTTTTCACCTTGTTTTTCTGTGGGTTTGGGGTTTTTTTTTCTTTCCTTTTTTTTTTTTCTTTTCCCCTTTGCTTTTCTTCCCATCAGGTCACATTTCCTCACAGCAACACAGCAAACCGTATCGGCCAGCACTGCAGCCTTCCACTAGACTAATCTGCTTGTGGAGCTCCCCTGCCCAGAGTTTACTGAAGCCAGCGTCTTAGCAACATGTTTTGAACATCAGTCTTTTAGACATACAAACAAAACTAGCAAGTGGTTTGTGAGGACTTAATAACAAACACCACAATCCTCCCTGCAAAAAAAAAAGAAAAAAAAGAAGGAAAAAAAAAAAAGGAGGGATTTAACCACTCTTTAGGGCAACTTTTAAACCTGCTCATTTTGCACTTTCTTATGTTTTTTTAAGAGTTATTTTTCAGCAAAATAATTCAACTCAAATTCATGTAATCTAAGCCTGAAGTGTGGTGCATCCCCAGTTACCATTTTTTCATCTGAGCCCTTCACTACAAACATCTCCCTTTAATGGAGTAACGAAGCAGTACAACCACCTCCTTCGCGGGGCTGAGATTCCTGACGTTTACCCACTAGGGTTTGCCCTGCCCGATTAGGATCCTATCTTGGATCAAGGAGAAAATAACCTTTTCTCTCTGCTTCTCCTCCCCTCCCCAAACAGCCAAGGATTTCATCAGGCATTTACTGGAGAAAAACCCGAACACGAGGTTTACCTGTGAAGAAGCCCTGCGGCACCCATGGTGAGGACCGGCACCCTGGCAGGGGCTGGTGGCCACGGGGATTTACCAGCCTCCGCGTCTCGCTCCACGTGCTCGGCGGTAGCTGAGAGCAGGGGTGTCTCCCCAGCCCCCGTTATTAACGTCACCGTCTGCCTCCGCGTGGCCCCGGGTGTTTCTTTTTTGTGAGCGAAGAAAGAAAATGATGAATAATTAAAGATGCAATTTGTGCATATTTGCCTCCATAAACAGAGGCAAAGAAGAAATCCCATCCTGAGCTTTCCCAAGCTTTGAAGTGTGTGTTTGCGTTACATTTTGTTGCTGTTTTTCCTTTGGGTTTAATTATTGCTGATTGAACGTACAAAGCAGTTAGTTGCCTCCAGAATGTGGAGTGCCTTACAAATGCCATCTGCCTACGAGCCCATTTTCTTCTCTCCCCATCTGCAGGATTAATGGAAATACAGCCCTTCACCGTGACATATACCCATCTGTCAGCGCTCAGATTCAGAAAAACTTTGCAAAGAGCAAATGGAGGGTAAGTCGTTTGCTGGTGGGAGCCTAGAGCCATTTCACTAACAAGCGCCAGTTGCTGCCATCCAGCAATAAGCAAGGCTTCAGCTGTGTGGGTAAGCACCCAAAAGCTGAGATCCTCCAAAGGCTGCCTGAAAATTGTATGCAGTTACTGTTTATAGTATGTTTGGACCAATATTCCCTCCTGCAATGCGTACGGGTAGATTTACCACAAACATTGCATTATAGTGGTCTCTCCAAGAAAGTAAAGGGGAGGGGGAAAGGATTATTGGTGCTCCATCAGCAGATCTTTGGAAAAGCTTAATCCAGTTTTTCCTCCTTTCAGCCTTGAAGATAAATGGGTACTTCATTTGTATCAAGAGTTTTAGCAAGAATTCAGGTGGAGAGAGGAATGCTGTAGGAACCACGTGTACAATAGCATTTCAAATAATGACATTCAAACTTCAGCTCTAGTCTCCATTTCACACTGCGGGGTAATTTACAGCTGTTCCCCCAATTTCCTCTTGTAGAAGTGGTTGTAATCTTCAAAAGCATCTGCACTTTGCACTCAAAGCACGGTGTTTGTGCCAGGAACGAGCACGTCCCACTTTCTGTGTGTTGTTTAAACAGTTGTGCTAACCAGGACAGCACTGGCCCCCCACACCCCCCAGTCATCACCTAGGGGGGACAGTCCCTTCGTCCCACAGCACCCACCCAGTCTGGTACCACCAGGTGCTCACCATGGGGTTTTTTTCTTCCTCCCCAGCAAGCCTTCAACGCTGCAGCCGTTGTGCACCACATGAAGAAGCTCCACATGAACGGCCACGCAGCGGCTGAAAGCCCCCTCCCCGTAATACAAGTCTCGGAGGCGTCCAGACCCAACACACCCACGGTGGCCACCCGGCCAGCGACGCCAAACGAAGACAAGGATGTGTCACTCCCTCTGGTCCCCACGCGGGGCTGTCCAAACCCTCCCACTCAGCTGGAGCAGGACGCGGGAACGAGAGGGGGGAAGCTCCAAAGCCACCCAGAGAATGGACCACTGCCTGCGGGCAGCAGCCTGGTCCTGCCAGATAACTACAGCCCACCAACCAGAACTTCTTGTGGCTGCAGCCCAGCCTGCGTGGGGCACGAGAAAACGAAGACGTCCTTCTGCTCCGAGACAGTGCTGCTCAAAAAATCTGCAAAGTCCCAGTAGGTATCTAAGTTGCTAGCCATCGTTTCCAACATAGTGTAGGAGAATAACCATCTCTGGAAGGAGTTGCCTGGCACTTAAGTTGCCAGCCCCAGGTGGAGGTAGAAAGGAGGGAGGAATAAGGACAGAAGCAAACGGCTGGGCACCGCTATCCAGCCAAGTGTCTTCCATGCTCGGAGGAGCACCAGGTGAGGCACGTTGCCCAGGCTGCATTGCAAAGCTGGCGGTGGGCTGGGGCAGCAGGGCTCCTCTGCCACGCTCCATTGACTTGAGCACATTTGCTTTCCAGAAACTGAAATTGCTGTGGTTAAAGCTGCTGATGCCAATTACTCAGCTGGTGCTGAGTGACTGGATCCTGCCTTTGCTGCAGCATTGACTCGCACCCAGCTCTGCTCTGCTTTCAGCAGCTGATGTTCTTTATATTAAACCCACTATTTTTCAGTTCACTTGCAGAATGATCGTAACTATTGCTATTTCTCTTTTTTTTCTTCTTTCTCTTCCAATTCTTCCATTTCCAACCAGTCATTTCAAATCAGAAGTTCTTGTTCCAATGAAAACCAGTAAACACTCCTCGCACTGTGGCACTGGGCAAACTGGTGTTTGTTTGATCATGTGACGAGGCAGCAGCCACCGGGCTCCCCACATCGCCAGCGGTAAGTGCTCCGCAATCCCATCACCAGCTGCTTTTAATTAATCCCATTATGGCATGAAAAAGGGAAAGGCACAAATAGCAAAGTGACTGTACATGAAACAAGGCGTCTCACGGGTTTTTTACAACAGAAACAGCCTTAACTGAACCAGCTTTCAAGGCAGAAATAAACTTTCGGCTTCCATCCAGACCAGTCCAGCGACTCTGAATCCCACTTTTACAATTACAACTGCGTTGCCCAAGGAGCATGGGAAAGGAAGCCAAGCATGGACCTGTCATATCAAACTCTACCGTTATTCAAAGCTACTCACTGGGAACCACACTGGAACCAAACAGCTTTGTCAGCTGGGATTAGGGTTGCCCAGCTGGGTCTCGGCTGTGACCCAGAGCAAAGAGCTGACAACAGGCTGCTGGTCCATGGCCGAGCAGAACATCTCCGGCAGCCTGAAGGGCCATTCCCTTTCCCAGGTTTGGTCCAGGCAGGTCAGTTTAAGTCGTTTTGTTAGCAGAGAGCAGAGCATGGAGATGTTCTTTTTGTAGGTGAGCAGAGTACAATCATGAAAGTTTCATCCTGTTTGACCATAGCTCAGCTTAATGCTGGACCATCTAAATTGTTATAATTTGCACCACATTATATATAAGCAGTAAGAAGTATTGCTATTAAATCCTGCAATAAAGGATGTTCTTCAAAGGTGAGCATATGCTAGCATAGTTCTCCACAAAATCTACTTAAAGTGAGCTACGTCCTATCATCTTTTATGACACTCTCTACTGATGAGATTATATGACCAGAACTGTAATATATAAAGGATTAACAGAAGAGACAAATGCAAGTAAGATCTACTATAGGCTCCAAAAAGGCCCATTCCAATGATCAGTCATGTAATAACCCTTTATAAGTAAGGCACACAAAGGGATCCAAGCTGCTCCTAACCCCCATGCTACTGCTTGTTAACAGAGCACGTTTTGAAGGCAAAAAACCAAAGTTCAATCCTCAATTGAAATTCCCTCTCTTGCAGAAACAGAAGGGCTGTTTTACTCTTTTCTGCACTTCAAAGCCAGACATCAACAGTGCAAGCACGAAAGGAGGCTGTGTCCCACCAGGAGCAGGCGGGCAGCAGCGTCTCAGAGAGCAGCAACCGACTGGTGACGAGCAGCACGTTAGTCCCAGGAATCCATCGATGCAGTGACCTCGGGGTGTTTCTGGATTGTTATTGCTGGGAGAAGGCACTTTAGCAAGGGAAAGCGCGAGGCTACTGCTAGCATATTCAGTGTATATTATCCATACAACACCGCTCAATGCTATAAGCTTTTGTTTTCTGTATACTGTTTAGTTGTCCAATGCATAAAAAGTGCAGTGCACAACGTAAATCCTATAAACCAAAGCCATGCAGAGTTTTACTCAGTGGCAGCTCAGTTACTTTTACAACCTGCACCCTATCCGCTCCTTGGATTTTGGATAGTCCCAGGCTTCGGCACTCTGAAGTTCAGCATCAACCAGCTGCCCGGGCTACGCAGTTCTCACTTCAGCTACAAAAGGAGAGACAACCTGCTAGCAACCTCCATATGTCTGATAACAATCACAGCAAGGTCTAAATTCCCTGCTTCCAAGTCTGTAATTGCACAATAAATACTTGCTTAATAAAGCTGAGTTTTGTTTTGTAAAGTGCCTGTTGGTTATTCATAGAAATTTGATGAGGAAACGGTCTATTAAGTCCCTTCTAAAGCGTTCCCCGTGCATCTGCAGACCTGCTCTCCCTGGTATTTTTCTGGCAAAGCCTTGCATGGTAAATAGGCAGATCATGGCAGAAAGTCAAACAAGACATTTGACTTCACCTTTGAGTACGAGATCGAATTTCTCTTATAAATATAAATATAGGTAAGTTGTATAGATATGATGGAGAGAAAATTCTTTGAAGAGAGATCTAGGGAGGGAGTACTGAAGCCATGGCAAGTTTTAAGGATTAACTGCAGCATAGATAAAAAGTTTTAAAAGGCCCCACACAAGGGTTTTAATTTGAACAGTGAAATTCAGCTAAAAGAGCTTGAATTGGCTAAAACAAGAAAAAGAAATAACGTCTTGGTTTATAAAACCCTCTGGAAATAACAGCCTTGGGGAGGTTTTTATTTGCAATGGAAGATTGATGTCTCTTCCCCTTTTTCCTCCAGCCACCGGGCAGCTTCAGCCAGTCCAACCAAGGTTAGCCCTCTCCAGGGTGTTGCTCCCTTGGCTCAGTGCAACTATTTTCCAGAGGTACGGAAACTCAATTTGTTAAAAATATAGACATTAGGCACATGAGAAGTCCAGCCGGAAAACAGGAATAAATACACAAGTCAGTGTCTGCAGAGGAGGAAGACAATGCTGTTGGAGCGTGGGCAGCTTGCTCAGGAGCAGCTCTCGTAGTAGGCGACTCTCTTGTTGATGGCATTCCGGATCCTTCCCACCTGCTCCTCCAGACCCAACAGCCTGGCCAACTTGGACTTCAAAGCCTCGTTGCTTTCCTGAATTTCCATCTCTAAAGCTGAGGAGAGAGGGTAGGAAAGGGTTAGGGGGTGATGGGGCAGGAGGAAGGCATCATGGCCATCACCCTCCCCAGCAGGCTGGACTGAGCCTCCACCTCCCCCCCGCACAGCTCTGCTGGGGTGAGAAAAACTAACTGCGTTCCCCCTTCTGCTCCCCAAAACAACTGGTCTGAACAAAGCCATTAGTTTTGAATGCTTAAAAATGGAAGCGAGCGCGTGGAGGAAAACGGGGGCACATCAGCATTGCAAGCAGGGGGGCCCTTCCACGGCAGCACACGCACCCTTGCAAACTCTAAATTTACTGGCACAGCACCAGCAGATACAGCCCTTTGCCAATGCGATTATGACATTGAGTTCACAAGGACTCTTACTTTCCATCCTGAGCATCATGGCCGAAGTTTCCTCAAACAGAGCCTGTGCCTCCTGGTCTATGCTTTGCACCCTGCTGCCCTGCTCTCCCAGAGCTGGGCTCCGTTCCATCCTTCTCTTCAGTTCAGCGTACATTTGTTTCACTTGTTCGAAAACCTGTGGAAAAGCGAATAAGCAGTGCAGGTAGGATCAAGCAAACAGACTAGGGGAAGGGGATTTTCCAATGTTGAATCCATTTTAAATATTAAATGGATACTGCACTAGAGCTTTGTCACTATGTTATCACGCAAATGCGTGAGTTTGTGATGCGCTCAGAAAGATGCTGACTGACAGCTGTACAGGCTACTGTGCCGCAGGCAGGAGATACAGCAGAAATAAGTTTCCAGCAAAGAGCATTAGGATTGAGAAAGGTCCTGGAAAAATTCAGTGGTGGGATATTGTATCAGATTAATAAGAAGTGACACAGCAGCCCGCAAGCCGTGGCTTGAACAGGAAAACCTCCTCGCCTTATCTAAAACCGGGCCAGGACACAGCTGGCTTTGCTGTCTAATGGCAGCGGGGAAGCAGAGAGCCCGGTACCTGCTGCACGCTCCTGGCCTGCTCGCCCGCTTCCTCGGCCGTCTGCCGCGCGTCGGTGGCCCGCAGGCGGTTCTGGTCCACGCCGCGCTGCAGCTGCGAGAGCATCTCCATCAGTCCGTCCAGCTGGCCTGCGATGGACCTCACGTTCTTCTCAGCTGGACCAAGAACAGCCTCGATCTAAAAGCAATGTGCTCCGCATTAAGAAGGAAATCACATCCAGACTCCAGTCCTTTTTTTGCCTCTGTGCAGGGACCAGCTACGCTGCGTGACAGACACCTCGCAGAAGTGGGGTCTCAGCGGGGACTGCTCCCCGCGCAGCTGAGCACGGCGGCCCTGGGACTTGTCTCAGGGGGCTCCGGCAGGGACCGTGACTGGAGTTTGGAGAAGCACACAAGCGAGGCACAGCAGAAAGAAGATATTTTTACAGCAAAAGCTGTAATTTCCCCATTTTCCAGCTGGTGCAGGACGCTACCAAGCGGGGAAGTCTCAAAGGAGCAGTGAGCAGGGCACAGTATCGTTATTTGGGAAGTCACCGCACAGCACTCACTTCATCAACACGCTCCTGGATGAATCGAAGGGAAGAGCCAGAGCCCCTGATAGCACCCTGGGCCTCCAGGAGCACCGTGTTTGCTCGCTGCAGATTCCCAACCACCTCTTCCACGTTGGCCTCCACGGCATTCGCCCGGTTCCTGGGGAAACGTGGGAACAGCCAGGAGTGAGTGCAGATAATTGTATGGGCTGGAACTCAGGCTTGCAGAGGCAAAAGAAGCAAGGCTGAGAAGGTTGCAAACTCCTCCCCAAAAAGCCACAAACCCACACATCTGGACCCACCGTGCTCCAGCCATGAGAGCAGGTTTCTTTCAAGAGAAGTGTTACTTCTATTTCATACCCCCCCAGCAGAGGACACAAACTGAGAAGGGGAGAGAAAAGCCTTCCTTTAAAGTAGTCCGAAACATTTATTTTGTAAGTGGTGCAAGAAAAAGTATTGAAGGGAAAGCAATAACCACTGAACCAGTTTCAGCGAACACTTCTCTCCAGTGGGACTATTCAGGCTGGGCGATAGAGCTCCCCGTAGAAAGCCAGACTACCTTGTCTCATCACTTCCAGCAGGTTAAGCAGGTGTCAGACACTATCAAGGAGTTTACATACTTATCCCGCTAACCTTCGCGCTGGGATATTGCTGCAAGTCACAACGTGACAAAGTAGATGCTCCAAATTTGCAAGGACACTCTGTAATTACTTTTTAAGGAACCATGGGATAATCCTCCCAACTTTCACCCAGAAAACAAATAGCCCATTTAATCTCCTCATGCTCTCTTGTGCAATGAGGGTGTAGGTCACCAATATCAAGTAATACCAGTGCAACCCTGTCATCTCCCATCACAGGGACTCAGGAGATAGAGAAAAGCCTCCATTACTTTTGGTAAAGTCCTTCTTGTTCCAGTATCTATAACAAGATCTGTTCTTGGCAGCCAGATTTCTTATTTGCATTGGGGCACCAGGGAGGCGTCTGCAGAGATTGCAGACTCATTCTTTTAAGCACCGTATGGACATAGAAGATCCTGGGCTAAATCTTCAGATTGTGCAAGTCAGTACAGCTCCAGTAGCGTGAGATTTCAACCCAAGTGAGAACCACCACGTTCACCCTGGCTGAGTGACCCTCGGCTACCGAAAGCCCTCGACCCCCAACCAACCTGGCTTGTTCTGCCTCCTGCTGAAGCTGCTTGGCCTTGGCAATGTCCTCAGCCGTCTGGGCAAGTATGCTCTCCGGGCACTGCAGCTTAGTCGCCAGGTTTTGGATCTCGGCCATTTTTCTCAGGACCGCAGCAGCATCCGTGGGGAGACGTAGGGAGAGAACGGACTCGCAGATTTCCTGGATAGTGGCAGGGTCCGTGTCCTTGTCTGCAGAGCAAACAGACAGGCGGTGTCAGAAACGGGAGAAGGGAAAGGTGGGAGTGCAAATGCAAGGGAGGATGAGGGCAGACATCCAGCCGTGCACGCTCTGACGCACACAGTCTCTTCATTTTAGACAGCTGCCAGGGTCCACCCTGAATTTAATCCTCCTGAATTTAATGGACTTATCATTCGCTTCAGGAAAACTTTCGGAAAGGACTGAAATGATACCTGTAATTTGGCAACGAGAACGCCATGGCTAAGCGCAGAGCGGAGCCAGGTGGACCTCACTGAGCAGATGAGGTTGTGTTTCAAGACAAGCCTTTTTTGATTTCACAAATAAAAGTTAATAAAACTGAGGGATCGGAAGCAGGCAGAGCCCAAGGGACATTAGCACAGCAATTAGCTCAGAAATATCTTCACTCATCATTAACACCAGGCAGCACCAAATGACCTGATTTTCTTATTCAGCTAATGCTCATGAGGCTCATTATGTTATTACAATCTGTCTGCGAACAGTAAGTCATCCCATTGGTTTATAGGACAACGAGGAATCCTCATCTGATTAATAGTCTGCTCCAGAGAAGATTTGTCTGTTTATCTCCGGTCAGTGAGTGTTGCCAGTAAACTTCTCTGCACCGGGTCAATGCCAAATGCAAATCCTCAGAGAGCACCAGCCATGGGGATGGGTTTGTCCTCGAGCCCCGGACGTGGCACGAGGCTCTGCGGCAGAGCGCGGGACCCAAAGCAAGCCATTGTCCGTGCTACAGCCAAAAGACTGGGTCCTCCACAGCTTTTCATTTACATTGAAGAGGTAATATTTGAGAGCAGTTCCTGCGGGGATGTTGGAGACCTCTCCATGAAGCCCTGTGCACAGAAGGTCAAGGTTTTGTGGCACCTCCTGCCCCATGGACCTCACAGCTGGCCCCCAAACTCCTCTGTAAGGAAGCAGGCAGGGTCTGCCCCGGTGACATCCCAGCGGAGCTGACACCGATAAAACAGCCAGGAGTAATTTGGGTCGATCTGAACAGCACAGACAAGCCTGAGCAAGTCAGCTGGCCAAACTGCAACTCCTGACAAAATCGCGGAATTTTGCACTGCTGAAACATTTTCTTCGTTTCTCAGAAAACACTACCCAAGCTTGCCTTGCTGTCTCAGAGGATGCCCATTACCTTTGCTACGTAAATACTCATGCACAGATAAAGTGGATATCCGAGAGCTTAACTGGGGAGAGCTTTTCAGCTGCCTCCCTTGTACTGTAACTCGCACACATAACATCACTGTAAAAACCAGTTTTTCCGTGCACAAGCCAACCCGCACACATACGCTTCGGAGCTTGCAGAGGGCTACCTGACAAGAAGTTTCGAACTTGCTGGATGAACTGCTGGATGCGCCGCACATCTCCTTCTATCTGGGTCCTCGTTACGCTCATCTGGTCCACAAGCCGACGAGTGTTGCTTTGAATCTGATTTGCAGAGGTCTCTGTTGTTTTGATCTGCAAATAACAATACCCTGATGGAGCCATTTCTTCTTGATCTGGAATCCCAGCAGCCCTACTTCAACTCTGAGTGAACTGGGCAAGGCACTTTGAAATCATGTTTAATGATTCTTAATATGCCACCGCTTTAAAGGATTGTAAATGTTAAACATTGAGGGTCGGGTTTGCAAAGGAAGCTCTCAAAGAGGGACAAGTACTGTTTAGCTTTTTAAAACACCTTTGAAATGGATTTTGAATTACTTTGAAAACACACTTTATCTTTGCAAGCACCTGAGAGGCTGCAGAAAAAAAAAGGTGTAGCAGCACTAACACACTCTAGATTGTCTTAAATGTTGGAGCAGGTACACATGCGGATTCAGGGAGGTTTCCGCATCCCCACCCCTTCTGCCGTACTAATCCCGAACCGGGAGCAGGACAGGCTCCCTGATGACATTTCCAGAGCCACTCTTGTGCCTTCAGCTCTGTGGCTCCTGTGCTGGGGGGGAGGCAGGACCCACGCACACGGCAGGGAGTCTCCCACCCCAAAATTCCTCAATTTCCCAAGCCGATCCAAAAGATCAAGCCCCAAATCAAGTTTGAGGCTGGATGTTTTATCACAGATGTTTCTTTCCACAGCTGCACG
Source organism: Aramus guarauna (assembly GCA_013400195.1). Taxonomy (NCBI): domain Eukaryota; kingdom Metazoa; phylum Chordata; class Aves; order Gruiformes; family Aramidae; genus Aramus; species Aramus guarauna. The sequence continues at coordinate 396,916 of VXBL01002384.1, read as the reverse complement.
TCGTGTGTCTCCCCCCCCCACTTGACACCAAAGGACCGAACGTGGGGCTCAGCCGCAGGATGGGCAGCGCTGCCCGCGCTCACCAGCTGCGCCGTCTCCTGGAGCCGGGTGCTCAGGCTGCGAAACTCCCTGGCAGCTTCCCCGGCCGCGGCGAGGGCCCCTCTCGACAGCGGGATGATGCCTCGGCAGGGGTGGCCGGCCCCGCAGGCAGTGCTGTTGTCTGGCGGGCAGAGCAGCCCCTCGCACCGGGCAGGCGTGCACGTCTCCACTCGGAAGCCACCGCAGATCTGGAGAGGGAGAGAGCGGTGGGGCAGCAAGGGCACGCACCTCGGTGATGAGACCTCGGTGATGAGACCTCGGTGATGAGACCTCGGTGCCCTCGGGCAGGCAAACCGGCACGTCGCAGGGGCCAAAGTTTCAACCGGCCCTTGCCAAGGGAGCTGGGGAACTTGCTGCGCTTGTGCAGCAGGAATGCACGGGAACGGGGACGGGGCCAGCCCTCCCAACGGGGCTGAGAGCCATGCACGCAGCACAGCCCAAACGACCGGGGACCATGACTGTGTCAGAGAAGGGCAGCCAGAGCCATGCACGTGTACGGCAGTGCTGGATGCCCGCACCTGAGATAGCAACGCAAGGACGGCATCTCCTCACCACCCCAAGCTGGAGCATAAACAGGAGCAAAGTGGGAGCTAAACCCCAGCAGCTCACAAAGAGCAACACAGAGCATGTCTGCATGGAGAAAACATCTCATTTACTCTCAGGACAGCAACCCTTCCCCTTGTGGCAGGGGAACTCCGTCCAACTTGTGCAGTTTGTTTTAGGAGGGAGAACGGGATGAGAAGACCCTGCCCTCTTGCCCGGACATCAGTGGGTTTAATTGCACAGCATCTTCTAGAGTTACCACCCAGCAAAGAGCGCACTGCAGCAGGGGCACATGCAAACCCAGAGCCAGTGCGAGCACCAGCACAGGCTGATCGCTTGGGAACATGTTGATGCCCTGAAAAGCAGAGAGGGGAGGTTGGTGGTCTCCACAGCAACCGTGCATTAGGAGACACCGAAATGGATCTCCATGGCAATAACAAAGCAGCAAAGGAGAAATAAAAGAAACCTCATCCAGAAATTAAGCGGGTCTTTCAGATACAAGAACTGACACATCAGAGAGACCTTGGAGGAAAAAGTGTGTACATGGGAAGGGGTGGTGGGCAATGCTTCAATATCTGTCATCCCCAGGCAAGGGATGCTCAGACAATTCTCCTCTGATGTCCCAAAGCAGCAGGTTGCTCAGATGCTGTCCGAGCATCCTCGGATGAGTGTCCCTCTGGACAGAGACTTTGTCCTGCCACACCGGACCATTTGAAGAAAGACACGTGACTGCAGGAGGTGACTTCTGCCTCCTGAGCACTACAGGACCCTCCTGAAAACTAGATGTGTGCAGTGGGGAAGTCAGAAAACCGCTTTGTATCTTCACCTTATTTATGGCAGGGGTCAGGTTAGGAGATGAGGTTATCTCGCCCTTCAGGGTCAGCAGCTTGGAGGTGGACTCCGCAAGCCCCCCCTCCAGCCCCGTGGCACTCCTGCGGCTCTCCCGGGACTCGGCCAGCAGCCCAGAGGTGCCGGCGACGATGCTGCTGGCATTGGTGGATGTCTGGTAAGCAGAGCTGATGGTCTTGAAGGCTCCTGCAGGAATAAAACCGATAAATGACACAAATGCCTCCGTGACTCATAAATGCAGCACAGCCACCTCAACGAAGGCATTGACTATAGCCTGCGAGTGGATGTGTGCAGAGAGAGGAGGGGGACACAGCCAGAGCGATTAGTCACTACGGCACAATAAAAAAGCTCCTTTTATTTCCAAATGCCTTTCAGCCATTCCTTCAGTGAGCTACAGAGCTTTCAGGAAGGAGCGAACTCTGGGGTGGAACTAAAAGATTGAAACAAAACTAAAGCCAGAACGACGTGGACACACTGATCCTGGGCTTTGCTCCACGCAGCGCGGCAGGGCTTTGGCGGAGCAGGACAGGGCTCTCTCCGAGCCCTTTCCCCGGCCCCCCAGCAGGCCCCACCATTCCCCACCAGCACAGCCTGGGAGAAGAGAGGTCAGGACACGGACCTCTCAGCGCTGCTCAGACGGCGAGGTGCAGAGCAAACCTGCCCGGGCAGCGGCCGCTCGCCGCAGCTTGCACGTCCCTGGCCGGCTGAGCCGCACGCTGCAGCGGGGAGGGGGAGGCAGCAATGAGACACTTGGAGAGAATTAGCTGTAGCAGGGATATAACGGCAGCCTACCACCAGCATCATCACAGGGCTTAATTAGCTCTTCTCCTAAGCGCCTGACAGCCGCCTGGCTCCCTTCCCCACCCCTCCATCCCTTCCATCTGTGCACAACCTTCATTATCTCAGCTTCCTCCCGGGTTCGGTGACACTCTCCCAGTGGGGCTCCCCCCTTCCCACCACTCCCGCTGCACCCCGGCAGCGGTTTGTGCTGGCTGGGGGACGGGAACACGTTGCCCACGGAGCGAGCTGCCTAGCCCCAAAATGCCAGAGCAAATAACCCGATGGTGTGAAATCCTGGGTCACGGACCAGAGGCTGGGTACAAAACCATCCCTCTCCTTGGGAAGGGGAGATGCATTCACTGTTCCTGAGCTGAGAGCAGGTTGAAAACTCTTATCTCGTTCACCCGGCCGCTGGGAAACCACCAGGCACAGTCACGTTGAGGTAAATTAACGGCTGCAAATTAAGAAGTATTACAGCTGCTGCACTGTACCTGACAGATCCGTGCTGCGGCTGGTTTCAAACTGGGTCTTCTTGCTCTGATACTGGATGTTAGTGGTAAGCAAGCTGCTGTTGAGGGCTTCGAGCTCCCTCGATAGAGAGCCAGTCACATCCAGAAAATGAAGGTCAGGATTTATGCCTTGGACCTGCTCTCTGGGAGAGAAAAAGCAGAAAATGTGAATTCAAGTAGGAGCTAAGCACCTCTAGACAGAGAGCAGAGTGCTCTTGTGCCGGGCCGCTGCCACCACCCAGTGAAGAGGCACGTCTGAGCCCGGAGAACCGATGGCTGAGGACACACCGTGGCCTTGCAGGTTTGCAGAAGCAGCAGAGCACAGGGCTGGGCTGCCGCTCTCCCACACCAGGCCAGCATGGCCACGCAGGGACCAGGCTGAATATGCCCCGAGGATGTCGACCATCCAGAGCCTGCCTGCCAGCCTCCTGCCTTTGCAACATTTTGCAGACGTGGTAGCACTGTTCTCTTGAATCCTGGTCACCATGTGAACAGAGCAAGATTTTCAGGTACAGAAACAAAGCAGAACACGTGCAAGCAGCTCAGCGTGACGAGCGAGCACACAGAAAAAAAGCCAGCATGCCCTCCCAGCTAAGGGATGCATCCCGCTAGCAGCATCCATCCCTCACCTGATCACAGCGAGCGTGCTGCCCACCTGGGCCAGGCTCTGCTCCGTTGCAGGAGAGCGGCCGAGGATGCTCTGCGCCTGCTGCACGTTCCCCTCCGCCTGCGAGAGGCGGGGGCTGAAGTGGGACCCCCCGCTCCCCGGGGGCAGCCGTGAGATGGAGTTGCTGAGGCCGGCCTGGCGCAGGCGCAGGCGCTGAATGTCCCCGTCGTAGGTACGGAAGCAGGGGTGGCACAGCTCGCAGCCGGGGTAGGTGCTGCAGTGGCCCCGCTGGCACTGGTCGCAGCGGTGCCCCGTGACGCCCGGGCGGCAGAGGCATTGGCCCGTGGTCTTGTCGCACCCCACGTCCTCCGTGCCCTGAAAGTCGCAGTCACACTCTGGGAGATGGAAAGGTGGAGAGAAATAGAGGTAAGCCCACCAAAAGGGAGAGAGAAAATGGGGGTTTATATATAAAAAAAAAAAAATCAGATCCCATTCATGGGGTTCCACCACAATCCAACCCCACCCGTCATCCCCTGCAGTGTATCTGGGAAGGAGGTGGCACGGGCAGAGGAGCAGGAATTGCCCCCAAGACCAGCCGCTCACCCAGCCCCTGACCCTGCAGGGCCAGACCAGCACGGCCAAGGGTCTCGCCCAAGGCTGCTGGGAGGGGACTGGTGGATACCTGGAGATGGGGAAAAGCAACAGGAATTAACTAGGAAGCTGTTCCAGAGAGGAAAATAGCACGGGAAATGCTGATGTCAGGACACGGGCCAGGTGGTCTTTCCCAGATAATGTGTAATTTCACAGTGCTCAGCAACACCAAGCCAAAATGCAATGGATGTTCCCTACCTGTGCACCCTACCCGGACGTCTCCGTAGTGCCTATCTGGGCAAACTTGCTGCTGCGCAGCAGAGCACGTTCGTCCCGTGAAACCTTCTCTGCACGGACACTGTCCTGTGAACTGAGGAAAGAAAAATACATCAGGGAGACCTGACTCTGGACACTTTGCTGGGAAAGCCCTCCCTCGACTGCTCTTGAGCACCAAAGCCAGCACAGGGACAATCTTCTCCACTCGACCTGTGTCCCAGGACATCCCAGGCTGCTCGTGCTGGGCTGCAGGCACAGCCACGGTGATGCAGATGGTCTCCACAAACAGCCCCAGCATTGCAAAGCAGAGGTTTAAGCTTTGTTTCAAAGACAAAGGAATCGCCTACAAGCAGATGGTTTGCGATCTCAGGTCTCCTCCCTGCACTGAGCTCATTTGGGACCTACCTCTAGCTCTTAGAATTTGTCACGGGTTGTGTTTTGGGGGTTTGATTGGTTTTTTTACATTTAACTTTAATTTTCACAGTTGTCTCTCAAGCCTGAAGTGACACACATGCTCTTCATTGACAAATGAGGATAATTAACTTGCCTTGCCTGCGTGAAGATCTTTTATTAGGACTTCTGTACTAAATATCAGGCCTTTTAAAATGGCTTAATCTTTTCTTGATAATTACTGCCTTCTTTCATTTTCCTGAATAGCCTGTCATAGTGTTTTCTAGGAAACAGGAAAAGGAAAATAACAGCAGGACACGCTAGGGAATGCACGAGGCTCCTACGGATGGGACAGGATGACGGAGCCACCCGACAGGCGGTTTCGATGCTCTGAGCAGACCCTTGGCTGCGCAGCTCAACCCTTGTCACCGCAGCCCCTCACAGCTGCATTTGCAGAGTTCGGAAAGGAAAAAGAGAGCACGGTTGCAGGTGCGTGCATAAAAACCAGCAGGGAAATAAAAAAGAAGTATTGCTGAAATGTGCTGAATCTGCCCCGAGGATGCTCAGGGCGAGCTGGGCGGTACCTGGTTGCAGTGGGGGCTGTGGGAGCCGTGTGGGTGGCAGCTGCAGGGCTGGCAGCCCTGGCCACCCCCCATGTCCCAGTGCTCGGCTGCGCACTGGTCGCAGTCGTTCCCCACCACGTTGGGCAAGCAGAAGCATCTCCCCGTCTCATCGTCGCAGGGCATGTCCTGCCGCGTTCCCAGCACGTTGCAGGCGCATCCTGAAACAGGGAGGGTTTTGTCGTATTAAAAATGGGTGCAGAGCACCAGCCTGGCTTCCCATGAAGCCAGGTCCACGGAAGCACCTCGCAGCCACCTGAAGATACACTGTCCTTTCTCTCTCTGTGTACCTGAGCTTGGCACAAAGCACCCCGCGCCCCTGCTCGAATGCCGTGGTGCCCACCCAAGCGCCGCAGCAGGACTCAGCAGCCCCAGAGGCCTCAGCATCCCTCCAGCCCAGCCGCACACGCGATGCTGACCCGGGGCACGGCTGCCCTCTGCTGCGCACAGCTCCCTTCGCCCGCACAGCATTGCCTCCGGCAGCCCCTGCCGCTTCCCGAGCCCTGCACACCCAAGGGGGGTACTTGGGAAGGGGATACAGTCCTACAGACACCCCAAACTCCGCTTTCCCTGTGCTTTTTGTCAAACTTATACCTGAGACAGGCCACAGCCTGAGCAAGGAGGTTTATAAGCCTTTGCAAAAGAGGGCTTTGGCTCGGAAACCCCAAATCAAAGCTGGCTGGACCTGCATCCCTTTCAGAGCCGCTGAGGATGCTGAGCACAGAGGTGGTGTGGGAGCACCCCGGAAAGCAGGGGATGTCTGAGGGCATACTCACTGCGGCACCCCATGGGGTTGGCATTGGTCAGCTGGGTGAACCCCGGCTTGCAGAGGTGGCAGCGGTCCCCTTGCACGTTCTCCTTGCAGACACAGCGCCCTGTCAGTGGGTCACAGATGGAGCCCGGCACGGTGCCATCCGGGTCGCACTCGCAGGCTGGAAATGTGAGAGAGGCGGCAATGCTGAGGGGTGCGAGGGGCGGATGGGGGTCCAGGGAAGGTGCTACGTGGGGTATCAGGGCACTCACGCAGGCAGGCTTCAGGATGGGCAAGATCTCGCTGCTGGTTGCGAAAATAGTTAGTTTTGCAGCGCTCACAGTTGTTGCCTTCGGTGTTGTGCTGGCAATCATCACAGAC
>VXBL01002384.1:360082-388728 GCA_013400195.1 Aramus guarauna | reverse complement strand
ACCCAGCTGAGACCCCCAGTGCTGGCAGGAGCAGTGCCCGCAGAGCACGACCTCCCACAGCCACTGAGCTTTGTAACTCCTTATAAAGCCCCTCCACTTTCTTCCCGAGGCAAAAAGGAGGTTTATGTGGGAGTAGCACAGGCTGCTGTCTCACAGCCATCGCCCCAGGCAAAGCTGGGCATTGTTTCCCCCAGTTACAAGCAGCCTCTGGCCAGACTCCCACACCCCACTGCTGGTCATCCCGGCCAGGGTCTCCTGAGGAGCACTTCTGAGCATGTGGTGGAGCCTGATACCACAGAGCTCGTCTTTAGACTTTTCACTTCGCCTCGATGCTCACCACAGTGTGCGGGTCTTCCGAAGGGGCACAGCGGTCGGCGTGTCCGTGGCAGAAGCAGCTCCCCAGTACCTGCATCTCCGTCACAGCGTAGAAGGTGCTGGGTGAGCGGTAGCCCTGGCGTGCGATGTGGGGGAGCTTGGTGAAGTTGATCCTCAGGTTGGTGAACTGCCCCAGCTCTGTTGGGAGACCGAGGAGAGGTGTGAGGCACCGCAGGCACACGGGCACTGGATGCAGAGGGGCATCGCGATTCGCGTGGAGGGCTCAGAGCAAGAGACAGGGGCATCAGGACAAAGAGCAGCAGCTGAGTCATCAGCAAAGACCAAACGCTGCTCCTTGACGTGTCGGAGGTGCCAGGGCAGCGGTCTAACACGCAGCTCAAGGCCTTGTTTGCTGAGGACCTGCCTCCCCGTGGGGTAACCCCGGCTCAGCGCTCTCCATTACATTTATGCATCATCCCCCTCCCAGATATAAGAGGCCATTCACTTACTATCGATGGTCTGGCTGTAAGAGGTAGTGATGGTAGATGCCAGGTTTTGGACACTGAATTTCACCTGAGAAGTAAAAAAAAAAAAAGTTCAAAAGCAGGAAACACAAGGCGCTCTGTTCTCCCGGGCTGGGCAATGCGTGCTCTGGACCTGCCTCTGCAGAACGTCACTTAACGCAGGGAAAAGGCTTCAGAGTTGCAGAGGATTTTGCAGGAAGACCAACATAACCCCTCGGTTACTGCAAAGCAGCGAGGGCTTTCCTCCCAGAGGAGCAGGAATCCTCCTGAGGACTCCGCTTAGCAGTGCTGGATGTCCATGGGCTCCACGTACAAGACTTCCAGGCCACCACATGTTTCTGCAGCATCGTGCAGGCCACCCACCCTGAACCCAGGGTCACAGCGGGGGGTGGAACAGGCACATGCGGGAGTGCCTGCCACAAAACCTACCCTGGCCCCGTGCAAAGGGTACCCCTGCAGTGTCTGGCACCGAACGTCCTGCCAGTTCTCGGGGGAGCCCTGGGGGACGTGGGGGAAGGCAGTGGCGCAGTCGGAGGCCAGGTACTGGTACACCTCCCAGGTCTTGCCGAAGTCGGTGGAGCGCTCAATCAGCATTGCAGCGGGCAGCGGTGACTGCAGAGCAGGGAAAGAGGCACATCTGTAACGCAGCACATCCCAGCCGGCTCCTGTCCCCCTCCTGTCCCCCTCCTCCCTCCAGGCTGCTGGAGCAACCCCCTCCCTTGCAGGTACCAACCCCCTCCCCTCAGCCAGCACTGCTGCAGCCCCACATGCGCAGCCACGAAGTACGTCTGCACCAAGGAGATTTTTCGGCAGACAGCAACTTGATGGGAACCCATCGCCCCGCTCTGCTCCTCCCAAATGCCCAGGGGAATGGCCACACAAACAGGGGAAATGGAGGGATGGCAGCATGATCCCTGGCGTGCTTCCTATCCGGAGCCTGGAGGGAGCTGTGCACTGAGATCCCCACGTCCCATAGAGACCCCGCAGGACCCATCCGTCATCATCTGTGACCTCCTCGCAAGCAGAGATGCTGCACACCAACCCTGAAGTGAAGCAGGATGCTGCTGAGCTGGAACGTCTGGTCCAGGTCCAGTTGCAGAGAGACGCGCTCGATGCCTGTGGGCACAGAGAGGCAGCTTCAGAGGTGCAGACTGCGGACTTCAGGAAAATAAACCACTTAGCTACCCCACCCAAGTCCTTTATTTCCTTCTTTCCTCCAATCTACTGAATTCAACACCTCCTCCTCTTCCCCGCAACGCCATTTATTGCTGGAGCCCCAGAACTGTGGTGTCCCGGTGGGACCCCAACGCTCCCAGCCGGTACTCACCGCTCTGGGACTGCCACCAGCGCGAGTGCCCGGCGGAGGAGAGGACGTTCTCCACGCGGTGCCCGTTGTAGGAGTGCGGCAGCCGCGAGTCGCATCTGCAGCATCTCATGCTCCACTGGAAGAGAAAGGGCGGGTGGAAGCGACCGTCCCGGCTCGGCCGGAGGGAAAGACCACGCTGCAGACCCCGGAGGTGAGGGGCCCAAGCGCAGCAGGGACTCACCGAGGGACAAACGGCATCACTAAAGCTGGTTTATTAGAGACCTGAAGAACCACGGTTAGTAAGACTAACAATACACAGGACCCAAGAGGTCCCCTTCACATCCCGTTAAAAAGCACAACTCATGGTTTTATGGACTAAAAACTAAAACCAAAATACCTTTGACTAAAACACATTTTTGGCAAACCCTCAGAAATGCCTTTTTTAAACAAACCCCCTGTTTCCACAATGACAACACTTGATAGAAAGCTCTTTGCAGCTTTTCAGGATCAGTTTGCCTTTTCCACACAGCCGAGGGGGCTGTTTGTTTGGGTGAACGGAAAGGCCTTTCTCTTGCATCCAAAAGCCCTGGGCGATGCTCAGCCCCGCTGTGCTCTCCCCTGGGAGCAGAGCGGCAGCAAACAGCTCAGAGGGTGAGAAGTCAGCGGGTGGGAAGTCGAGCGGCTCAAAGTTCAGCCCTTCACTTGAGCAAGTAATTCAAGGAGCAAACAGAGATGTAGCACGGGGAACGCGGGGATGGGAGAAAACAGTGTCCCCAAGGAGCAAACAAATACCCAAATTTTGACTAACCAAGCAACGCTCCGTGCAAAAAAAAATAACATGGGACCAGCGGGTGCGTGCAGGACAGGAGAAGGCTCCGAAATGTGTAGAAAGCGGCAGGAGGGAGATTGAGCAAGAGATGGGCAGTGGGGACGGTCTGGACGCTGGCCAAGAGGAGAGGCGGGCACCGGGGGGGCAAGCAGGCTGGGCGAGGGCCACCGCAAAATGGGGAGGGGAAACCCTCCAGGTGAGGGGAAGATCAGGTCCAGAGGGATGTTAAAATACTGGGTGATGACAGAGCCCGCAGCAGCATCCCACAGGACACGGGGAAGCCTCGACCGAAGCGCTCGGTACCGGCCACATGCGGAGAGGAGCAAAAGCAAGGGGCTGCAGATAACGCTGTCCCAAAAGCAAGAGCGATGTGAAACATTTCAATCCGAAACTGAAGTTGTCGGTGGCCCGAGCAGTAAAGTAGCCTCCCAAATAGAGAAGCAGGACACACGCTTCACACCTACACATCCCAAAGCCTGAGAAATCGGGGAAGACCGAGAAGAGGGTCTGCCAGCGATGGCAGGTGCTGGCCGTGGCGGCGCGGGGCAGGACGGCTCGGAAAGGTCGTCCTGGGAGGAAAGCGGGTGTGGGGGAGAGGAGGGGAGCGCGTCTGGCCCAAGGTCTAACAGCTGACACCGGGAAGGCAACCAGATCCCCCTCTGCAAGGGCTGGCAGCCATCGGGTGGCAAAAGGTGACCCCAGAGGCACCGGCGTGTTTGGGACCCCAGTGATGAGATCCGCTTTCAGCGGTGGAGCAGAGCTATCGGGTGACCAGTGACAAGCAGCACTCCACGTCCGCCCCGCCCTAAAATCTCCCCATCTGACACTTAAACAAATGAGCCGATTCCCACCCAAACAGGGAACAGGACCCTATTCAGGTGCTGGGGGTAGGGGAAGATCTGTGTCCCAGAGGGGGCACGGTGGAACGAAGATTCCCGGTTTACCCTTTAAAAGATTAATTCACAGTTTACACATATTTCCTTACTCCTGAAACAGGCTTACCTAAGCCAGACAAGCCTGTAAATTTCTACAAAAAAAAAGCTCCTGTGCTTTGTAAGAGCTACCTTTTTTCCTTTTTTTTTTTTTTTTTTTAACCAAGACAAGTTCATGGAAAACCCTGCCCAGAGTTACCATTTTGCTTGCTCTGGCACACGACCACACCAGGCGCAGGCTGCCCTTGGCTGGGGAGCACCAACTGGTGCCACACCAGACGTTGTCCCAGCCCACGGCCACGCTGATGCTCCACGAGTGGCCGGCGCTGGCGCGTGGCCGGGCGGCAGCGGACAGATGGGAGCTCAGATCCTGGGTTGGTTTCAGTTCCTGACAAAGCCCAGACCTGACTCTGCTCTGCCCCCGGGTCTGGGACCCTTTCGGCTGTTGGGGGATATCGGGGAGAGATCCTCAGTTTAAACCGATCTGTTTCCATTAGATTTCCCGCAGCCTTTATGTTCTCTGTCTATAAATATCCCAGAACAGGAGATGGCTAACTACAATATTTATAACAATATTGCAGAGTAAGCAAACAGAGAACTCAAAATATATAATCATGCAATTTCCCTGGCTCTACCAACTCCTCCTGGCTCTGCCAGGAAGAATCAGAAATAATATAATCCAGGCCGAAGAAGTCATTTCAGATAATGAGTACTAGCAGCAAATTGTCAGGAAGCTACAGGAATTATCCACAGAAATAATCTAGTGAACAATTCCCAATAATGATTAAACTCCACAACAGTTCTGACTGCGATTAGCAAAGGGAAAGCTTTCTGCAAGGGGAAAGGTTAATCTCGGCTACATTATTCATTAGGACTGATTCATGCACACTCATCAGACCATTCACTCAGCCAGAGACACAAGTGCCTTCTAGTAGCTACGACGCAATGTTGGCAACGAAGCTGCAACCACACTTAAAATGCGGCACTAAGGAAAAACGAAGCTTAAACTGTGTGAGACAGACCCTCCCCAGGCAGCCCGGGGGCTGTGCTCGGTGTAAAAAATCTTTTCCTATTTTTTTTCTTTTCTCCTCCCCCCCTACTTTTTTAATTAAGGCTAAAATTAACACTGGAAGCAAAATTCATTTCACATCCTTGGAGCAAATTGTGAAAGCCCTCTGTTGCACAACAGGAGTTGCTATTACTGACTGTCACTATGTGTCTCAAAGTTCCTCAGGACAGAGGGAATTACCAAAAATGAGTCCAGTGCCGAGCTGAAGGGAGATTTACCCAGCACACATCTTTCCCCAGCTCTCCCCTTCTTTTTTACCCAGCATAGGAAAAGGCTCGGAGATCCCTCGGAGCTGGGCTTGCCAGGAATAGATGGGTCTAAGCTGGGTCACCGACCCCCGGGGCAGCCCTGGCTCTCCAGCACGTCGTCCCCTCCCTGCCAGGTACCGAAGGTGCTACGGCAGCCGAAGAGAATTGGTACGTGTTTGAGTCGGAACGGGATGCGGGGCTGAAAAGGCCCACAGGTAAAAGAAGTTGTAGGTCTGCATGGAAACCACTAACTGTCCTCTGTGCCCCCAAGGTACTCTTTAAAAGTCACCCAAAAAGCAGGTTATGGAGGTTCAGAGATTAAAGGAAATTAATTCCAGCCTTCTGAAAAGTAATTCATGAGGCAATCATTTTAAAGGGAAAGCTTGCCTATTGAGAATAGATAGATTCATGTCTTCCAAATAGATGGCAGAAGGAAAAAAAAGTCCGTGTAGAAGAACCGCCAGCTATTGTAAAAGTGTCCATATGCCTCATCCCGCAGTTGGGACACTCCTGCACGGTGCGTGCCGGGACACGGGCACCGCCCCAGCCCTCGCCCGTGCGCTCTCCCAGCTCTGCTGCAGGTTTTTACTGCTCTTCTCCTGCTCTGACCTTGTGAACCAGTTTCTGGTCAACCTCCCATGCTTCCCTGCTCATGCAGGAGCAGAAAACCGCAAACAATTTTAAGCTGATGGACTCAGACCAAAGTATTTTAAGTAGCTCTAGCTGCCATTTTAATATGGGTAGAGAGCCCTTGAAATAAAACCTCCTGGCATAGGTGCACAACCTAAAATAAACCGAAGTTATTCATTAGCAAAAATAGGAAGCTGCTGCCCTCCAGTCATGGCAACGAAGACCTTTCATAGCTGCAGAGACCTTGGTGGGCCTGCACTGAACCCCGCTGCGTGTCAGCGAGAGGCACTGTGTCAGTCGGGCTCCTGGCACGCAGCCTCCCACACGGGAGCCTTGTGTGGTCTTGCACAATTAACATCGTATAGGGACAGTAATTACCCTTCCGAGTTTATCTGGGGACAACCTGGAAAGCAGTGGAAATTTATATGTATACTGAGAGATTAAGAGTTATTAAGAAGCAGGGTGGACAGGAAGAATAAATTACCTTAGGAACAAGGGCACTTGTGAGAACCGAGTTACGCAATTCTGCATTCCAACCTATTTGCGTTCCCTGTCGACACCAGCTGCAGGACATTGCTATTCCAGGCTCACAGAGCAGCGCTCCTTTTGCCTGTGAAGTACTCGCGACGTTTTCCATGGGAAAACACGGTAGAAGTTACACATGGCTATGTCAGCGCGGTTAAACTTCTCAGGGAGCAATTGGTATTTGCTAAACAGGACTGTGCTTCAAAATCGAAGCGCTGATGTATCTCTTCGCCGTAACGCCCAGCACCACATCTTTGAGCAGTCAGAAGCAATGCTGGAAAGCGAGCTCTGAGGTTCTGCTCAAAACACAAAGAGAAGGTCCTGACCCTCAGCTTGGTTTTACCCGTGACCCCACGTTCAAAGGCGACAGTGGAGATGGGGGGTGAAGACACAAGTTGGACAAACATCCGTGGTATGGGGCTTAAGGAAATGAAGTTCATTTCTCTTGCCTAAAAGCAAGCACGTGGGTGCCTGTTTTCCTCACCTCCCCTGAGCAAAACTTCATTTAAAATCTGCCAGGATGGCAGTCTGCAAAACCCAGACCGCAGCAGCTTATCTCCACGCCCCGCACGCATCGCCTGGGTCCTGTTGCCTCTGCAACTTGTCTGCAAGGGAATGACATGATGTCTCCCCGCATATGTGTCACTTTGCAGTCGTGTGGCAAAAAATACTCTAGAGAATGGAGGAGGAGGAGGAGAAAAAAAAATAATGGGAAACAGGCTTTTTCTTCTGCACATTCCCTGCAGGTAGGGACACATCCCTGCAGCAAAGAGCAGGGTGTGTCTGAATGCCAGACTAAGATGAGATAAGCACAGAGCAGCAACTCGTGGTTGCCGTATTACCTTCAACAGAGCGGGAACACGAATTATTCCGTGCAAACCCCTGACGTGATGAAGCAATACCCAAAACTAGAAGCCCTGCTTTGAGCAGGGGGTTGGACCTCCTGCAGTCCCATCCAGCCACAATTATTTCATGATTTTGTGGACGCATTTTTCTGCGTAAAAGACTTGAGTTTGACAGATGATGTGGGTCTGTGAAAAAAAGAAAATGAGCTGGGAGGCACAGTGGCTTTTCAGCGTGCTCTCCCCTGTTCCAACATGTCTGGGGCCCGCTGAAGCATCCAGCAGGTAGCATGTTTTGGATCAGTACCGAGCTCCCTGACCGACTCATGCAGGTGGGTAAGCAGATGTACCCATCAGACGGCAGCAATAAGGCAGACAGAAGCATTAGTCTTGCACATATTCCCTTTCACAGACATTGGCCTGTATTTTTGGAAGCAGCCAAAGACGACTCAGTGCTGAGACACCACAAGGAGAGATGCTACAGACCAGCCCCTGCCAGGCAGCTGCGACCCTCCGTCAGCAGGAGGAATCCTCCGCCACGCCAGGAGCTCTCCTGCCCCACGGGCTCGCACTCCCCTCCCGCTAACTCATTTAGGGATGGGGCTTCTCTGGTACCTCTCGACTTGATTCCTACCTGGATGACCCCACGTCACCAGGACACAAGGGGTGATAAAGGTGACGTCCCACCTTTGTTCCTCATCTCCACCAAGGGCCCGTGAAAAGCAGGTGAGAGAACGTAGAAGATATTGGTCCTTCACCTTATGCCAACAACATTTTAATATCCAAAGTCTCCCAGGGTCGAGGCGTGAGGACCCACGGATTCACCCCACACACAAACTACTCCGCTCTAGGATGCAAGAAACAGAGCAGCAAGGCAAAGACACCCAGCTTCGCTCCTCTCTTGCCTATTCTTTGGCAAAAGATTTCACAGCAATGCGCAGGGTGCTTTAGGCACTCCTCAAAATTAATAAAACATCCAGAAAAGCCTGTAGCTATTTTCTAGTTCTGAATGTCTAAGCTGAAAGCATTGCACGAGCCCGGAGGAAAGAAATGCTCTCCCCTCCAGAGAAGTGTTAATCTTGCTGGGTATGAACACGCCACAGCACAGGTACCGCTGCTTCCCGCAGCAAAACAAAGAGCCGAAGGCATGCACAGCCCTCGTGCTGTCACTCGGGAGGGCCAGGCCGTGCGAGGGGACCCGGAACTTGTTAATTCACGTGACAGCCACACCGTGCCTTCCCTTGGCCAGAGCTAGGCAGCGTGAGCTACTCCGAGAGGGACTTTTTACAAGGGCGTGTAGTGACAGGACAAGGGGAATGGCCTGAAGCTGCAGGAGGGGAGATGGAGATGGGATCTGAGGCAGCAATCCTTCCCTGGGAGGGTGCTGAGGCCCTGGCACAGGGTGCCCAGAGAAGCTGTGGCTGCCCCTGGCTCCCTGGCAGTGTCCAAGGCCAGGTTGGATGGGGCTTGGGGCAACCTGGGCTAGTGGAGGGTGTCCCTGCCCACGGCAGGGGGGGGACTGGGTGGGCTGGGAGGTCCCTTCCCACCCAAACTGGTCTGGGGTTCCATGATATTCCTATCAAAGCGCTAGACTTAGCATCTAAAGAGATGAGTTAACTGGGCCTTGAATCACACCTCAGTCAATGAGAATCTTTCCACACACATCAGCGCCTTTATGACTCCAAATCCAGGCTCACTTATTTTTATATTTTATTTTCAGTTTCCCTCTTGCTTTTACTTTCCCTGCTGACTCGAACAGCCATTTCCCAAGCGCTAAATGATTTCCAAGCCAGGCCATTGGTCTGCCTGGTTTCCACCCCCCCATCACTTTTCTAATCATCGCTGCAGTCCGCTGCGCTATAAATGGCAATGCTGAGTGTCCCTCCTGGATTTCACTAGACTGAGCCTACAGCCAAGGAATGGAGCAATCGGTGGTGCAAAGTATAAAGGTTAGAGGGATTTGGAGCCAGAGTAGAAGCTGAAATCGATGCCCACAGCGAGTGACCCACCAGAATTGCAAAAGAGGACCCTGGGGCCAGCGTGGGCTGGCAGCGGGGCCAGACAGCACGCACCCGCCAGCGGGCACGAGGGCACCGGGAGCCAGCGAGAGCAACCCCTCATCCCATGCCCTCTGCTGAGATTGCAAAACCCACTCCAAATTTGTACCTATTTGGCAACGAAACAAGAGCAAGACTTGTAACCAAAAAAAAAAAAAGTCATAAGAATCAATAAATTAAATGAGCTTGCTTTTTATGGGATGGGAAAGGAAAATTGAGTTCAGGGGATTAATTTCTGCTTAAATTAGGGAAGTAGAAAAAGGGAGGAAAAAATTAGGAAATGCTCAACGCATGGGGATTTCTCCTGCAAAGATAGGAGCTAGTGTACTCAAAACTCCCATTAGCCGTTCCAGCTGCAGAACAGAAATAAGGGTCTTTGAGGAATTTGCTCGCAGTAACGATGCGTCTCTCGTTTCAGTAAAGGAAATGATCACATGGCTGTAGGCAGTAAGGAAGCAAAGACCCCATTCCCAAAGCTAGAATTGGAAAATCCGATTAACGTATCAGTGTTAATTGTTTCATATCCCTTTTAACCCTGGTACTTGTAAGGCAAGGTATAAGGAATATGGAAATGGAATAGTTTAGGGACTCAAAGACAAGAAGAGACTGCTGCAGTCTTGCTCTCTGCCTTCCTCCGCAGTACCGCCGTGAGACCTCACTCACTCATTCTGCACCAAACGGATCATTTCTGCTCGAGGTATATCACAGCCAGCAGAGAGACGCCCGGGCTCCACTTCGAAGATTACAACTGATGCAGTTGATCACAACTGAAGGCCTCTCAGAGTGAGCTCTCAAGGTCAGGCAAAGGGAATAACTAGCCCACTCCAGCTTAATCAAGGACCACCAGCTTAATCAAGGTTTTGCAGATGCTCGCTTCCCATAGTACGAGCCCCCTCTTCAAGTAAATGTCACCGTCAAAAGTCAACGTTAAGTGAAGATTTCAGAGGTACACTTATGTACAATTTTCCTCAAGTATAAACAGAAATTGGGAAGAAAAAAAATTAAGTCGGAATAGAAATAATTACTTGGGTTTTCCTGTCCATGGGCCACAGCACCCATGAGAAGTAGCGGGGGTTTGCTCGTCTCTCCAACAAACAACCCGGCTCCCTCGGAGCAGCGAAACTGCTCCAAAAAAAAAGTGAGTGGGAGCCTGGACGGAGGAAATGCCTGACCACCACTGTCAGCTGGAAAACGACCTGGCAAAGGACAGATGCTGCAGCCAGCCCAGCATCCCGGAGGACGTGATGCTCATCCCCACCAGGGCCAGGGAGCTGCCTCAGCTTGTACCAACCAACAGCTCCCAGCTGCTCCACAGAGGAGCAAAAATCTCTCCAGTCTGGCGAGAACATGACCAGCTCCGCAACAAATCCACTTACTGCCACATCTTGGCCTTCAACTTGAAGAATGCTGACTCACTCAAGCTGGATTTCACTGTAAAAAACACTGCCTCACCGGAGGTCTGCCATTTCCTTTCCTCTCAAGCTTCTCTTCCAAGACCCTTTTTGCCTGTCCTGCATTGAACCCGCTCCCTTTCGAACTCCTCCCATGGCAGCACAGGGTGACCATTGCCAGACGGACAGAGAAAGGCTTTAGGAAGCGCTCACGTCAGGGACATCACCCCTGTAGCGTTTTCAGCTCCGTGCTCAGGCAGACTTATCCTTAAACTCTTACTCTGATTTGGTGGCAGCTTTGGACCCTGGGAATCTGCAGCTGGCTGAAACGTTATCCTCCCCAGCGGGATCTCCTGCCCCCGCACAACCAGCATAATTGAAAACAGTTGTTCAGTTCAGAAGCTTTTCCAAGTCTTTGTGAAAGACCTGAAACGTTCGCATTTTTTGACAAGTGAAATACGAGTTTAGTTTATAACTAAAAAGTCCAGGGATAGGAAGGCTTGGGATATTTTGGATGCAAAAGCTTCCATTTTGCCTCCAGTGCTTCACACCAGAGCTTTGCTGCCCTTTCCCTGCCACCGTGTTCGCGCCCAGCTCCTCTTCTCGACCATGGGGATGGTGGAGAAGGGCTCAAGGGGACACCGCAGATGGTGCAATGACCCAACAAGGTTGGAAGGGGGATAAATACCTGAAAGAGGTTAAACGCATCCCTGCAAAAGGGTAGGAAGGACAGGATGGGTCAAGGCATTCGCATCCCCACGTGAGGTTTAGGAGCGCGGAGGTGAACGTACCTCTCCGTAGGGCGTGCAGTACGTCTCGGGCTTGGTGAGGCCGCAGGTGGAGGAGGCTCGCAGGTGGTGGGCCCGTCCCAGCAGGACGTCTCCGCTGGGGGGGTAGCAGGCTCCATGGGAGCAGGCTCGCTGTGCGCCCAGCAGCCGCGGGGCAGCTGGAACAGCAGGAAAACAGGACGTGGGGTTGTGGAGCGGCACATAGACATCAGCGTGTCTGCTGTTTTTTTACAACAGGCCAACTACAAGGTCACGCTTGGGACAAACCTACAAAATGCATGTGCCAAAAAAGGACAAAGGTATTTTGCCCTTGAATTACCTTTACTTTTTATAAGAAAAAGGCACTTCTAAAGCCCTTTGTACTAACAGTTATTTCTGAAAGTCATCTTTGCCGTGACCTCAGCGTCTGGGCTGCAGGGATGCTCAGTTCCCTGCCCATCATACTGAACAGCCCTGTTCGACGTCCCCTCTTTGCCCACATACCGTCCCCTCTTTGCCCACATACCGTCCCCTCTTTGCCCACATACCGTCCCCTCTTCGCCCATACAGCCAGCTCTATAGCTGGTTGCCCGGGACAGAGAGCAGCCTTTGGCCAGACACCAGCACTATTATCAAATACCGGTCTCCCAGCTGCTGCCTCAATACTGCTACCAATACAAAGCTTACGTTAGCAGCATTTCTATTTAGTCACCTTCCTCCGTATCCTTTTAGAAACACGGTGCGGTGAGCCTTACCCAGGAGGACAAATAATGCCCATGGCCAAAGAGGGCAGCGAGGCTCCATACTGTCGAGGATACAGCTAGGGAAGAATTTGCAGCGGGAGCGAAAATGAGCAGAAAATGCCAGTCTAAAGCGCAGTCCAGGTCCTTCACATGCCTTCTCAGTTTACAGGAGGTAGTTTTAATTGATCTACAACAGAATAACATGGGTGAAAAATCAAGAATAACAAAGAGGAAAATCAGATGCTCAGATAGCATTTGTTCTTAACGTACAAAGAATCCCGGCTTTTCATCTAACTCATGAAGTGTGCACAAGATCCTGCTAAAGTGTATAAGAGATTGCCCTCTATCCCCAAACACTATCTTTGGATCTTTATGTTATTGCTGAGGTGAACCACAGGTACTAGCACGGCACTTCGCTCTCAGCAGAGCCATAATTTCTACTACCTGGCTCCCTGGGGACATGGAGAAGCTGCAGCCCCCAGCACCGCGATCCGCAGCAGGCAGGGAGCCGACACTGATGCCAGGTCGCAATGCACGGCTAGAAACGATGCCCTAATGAGTGTGCACACACACGCACACGTACACCCCCCGTACACACCCCCACAGCCACCTTTTCCCAGGCACGCTGCACTTTCTGCTCCCCAGCCCCACCCTTTGCCCTGCATTGCCAGAATCGATTCCAGATCAAAACTCGCCAGCACACCCAACCGCCCGAAGTCTTGTTCTATGAAAAGAAGAAACCCATAAAACTCATTGCAGAACAAGCCTCTGCTGCAGGGTCTCTGCGAGGACAGCCCGGGGGAGGCAGAGCCGCCAGCACACCCCCCCAACAGCCAGAAACCTCACCTGCCTTCTTCCCTGCGTGAACGGGAGCACCGTCCCCGGGCCCCGAGGTGTCCCTGGTCCCCGCAGCGTCCCGCGTGTCCCCGGCTGGTGGCGAAGGCTCTCCCTCCCCGTGCCACCCAGCAGCCGATCCGCAACAGCAAGAGCCCTCTGAGCGCTGGCTCTCTCCTCTCCCGGCTTTTAACACGCAGCTGCCTGACCTGGGAAAGAAGGTGCCTGTGGGTGCAGTAATGATAAAGGGAGTGATTCAGGCATCTTCAGACATACACACCCAGTTACTGTATAACTCATGACAGCTCCTAGACAGGGCACATGGCTGCAGACGTAAATCACGTCGGATGAGGATGACGGCAGCGTGAACCAGCTGCTCTGCGGGTAACCAGCAAGGGAAAGCCCATCCGTAGGAAACCCCACCTGGGGCACGGCCGGCCACCGCCAGGACATCGCCAAGTCACCTTGAAACCAGCTCCCTCCAGAGCCACTGCACGGCTCGGCATGGGGCGATATACCCCGACGTTTACCCAACCTCTCAAACAGGTTTTGTGTGTCGAGCCCAGCATCGTGATGACAAGGCAGCACCGCTATCAGCACCTAAACTTGGGCATTTAAAGCCTAATTAGGGATGTCCACATGAGTTATAATCACACCGTGCTGAAGCACAGCAACCGGGCTGTACAGGCAGACTCGGTTACACGGCACCTCTCCCGTCTGCAGAACTGGAAATCCTCAAGACACAAAATTATATCCGATGATTTGAGGATTATCTACAAAACATAGACTTGTGAACTCACCAGCTGTGAAAAAAGTCAGAGTCTCATCAATTTTTTTGAGAAACGTTAATTCTTGTCTGGATACCTAGAAAAGTGATGAGATTTCCAAAAGGACTCTATTTATCACACCAGGATGGTTTCTAATATCAGCCCAGGAGTGTGTGGAAGACCCAGACCCCCAGCTGCACACCCAGGTGATGAGGAGCCCTTCTCCCCTGCTTCGGACCTAATTCAGAGCTCTCTTGCGCTTGACACTTTTCAGCGGTCATTGCTGCTTTACATTAGGATTAATGGAAAACAGTATTATAAGTGATTTGTTGGTTGTTTTTTTTTTTACTGTGCTAGCAACGTAACAAAATTTTAACAAATCTGCTTAAATTGCGACCGTTCAGTGACTGCAGCTGGGAGTGCAGCTCAGCAGCTTGCACCACAGCCACCACCCCCCGCCCCACACACAGCACTCCCAGGCACCGCTCACATGCTTCATTTCAACTAAAACGCAGTTTTTCACCGTCACAAAAACTTACATCGAGGCTTTTCCATTTAATTTACTGAAACAACCCCAAAATCACATCCTCTGCCCTGCCCTGGGAGGGGGGGGGATCTCAGCAGACCCCATCAGCCAACTCCAGCCCTTCACTCCTGTTGCTTTGCTGCGTGGGCTACCTACCTCCCCGTCCCTGCGCCGAGCGACACAGGCGCGTGCAAGCTGAGGATCAGGAGCTCAGAGGAAAAGTACACGCAGAGCTGGGAAAAAAAAAAAAATATCGTCCCTAAGGCTACACTACGTGAAACATTGGCTCAGCTTCCACTTCGCTGAGGTGTGCCCGCAGTGCTGGGTGTGCCTGCCCGTACCCTGTTACGGCTCAGCAATGCGGTAACGCCGCATTCCTCCTCCTCCAGCAAAGATGCCTCCTTCCCACCTCAGCTGGCTGCAAAAGGAAGCGGGAAGAAACGCTGGAATGTTTTATGGACAAAGCGAGAGATGAGACGTGCCACGAGTTGCTGACAGCGCTCGTGCCCGCAGGCCGTCAGCGGACCCCTGCGCAGTCAAACCCATCAACAGCCTGACCCCGTGCAGTAAAGTGCTAACCACCTACCCCAGGCTCTGCGAGAAATCGCATCCAACTCTCAAACCTCCTCCTCCGGTGGAGTGACTACGCTGAAGAAGGCAAAGGAGAGGAAGGTCTGACCGATTTGGGTTTCTGCAAGGCTGCTGGTAATGCTGGATGTGGCACTCTTGCAGGTCTTTCCTAAAGGTCCATTGCTGGGTGCCTGCTCAGCCTGGTTGAAAGCCAAAAGAGCTGGTAGTCAAACAGGGAGGCTGAAACTGCTCTTGGAGAGACTGCAAAAGCTACATATCGATCCTGCCAGAGCCTGCAATACCGGGCATTACTGAGCTCTGAAAGAGTGATGCTCCACCCCAAGTTACCGTAAAGCACAGGACATTGCAATTCTGCCGCACAAACAAGGGAAGTCCTGGAAAATGCTACCTCGACCACAAGCTGTTCCAATGAGTTACCCAAAATACCTTGGATGCATCCTTTCCTCCTCCAGCCTGCCCCCGGTGACTTGCCAAAGCAAGGTAAACCATCACCTGAGATTTCAGGCTCTGCAAGTTCAAACAAGAACAAAAGCAAGGAATAGCTTCATTTACAGAATATCTACTGCAAGTCAATAAAAGCAAGAAAGAAAAAAAGCAGCTGTAATCAGCTGGGTGCTCAGGGACATCACGGCTCGGCACAGGGGATCCCAGAGACAGCCCTGTGCCCCTGATGGGACTCAGGAGACTCATTCTCCAACGCTGCTCCAGGCTGTACTCTGCCCACTTCACCACACACACGACAGCGTTTTACTGAGTACCAGGGACTGAAGATGCGTTCCAGGTTGAGACGCATCAGGACAGCAGGGCCAGGTAAATACAGAGGAGATATAATGGTAAAAATGCACTACAAAAAAAAAATATAAATGTTGGAGAAATCCTCAAAGATCATTGAGAAGGACAAGAAAGATGCTTTCAGGACTTCCAGTGCCTTTTCGGTTTAGCCTACAGCTGCACCAACCCGTGCGAGCTGTGTCAGAGCCCATGAACCTCGGAGGGCTGGGTAAGACATTCCCTGGAAAACAAATAAAACTAGTTCCTGCAGGAAATTGTGCTTTGAGTCATGGAACATACCCTGCCCTAACATGACGTTAGGGGACACTACTCTGCTGGAAGCATCTTTTCCAGAATGAGATGTGCAACCAGCTCCTGAGGAGCTCCCGGTCCCCGCTGCACCATCACGAAGTCCCTGTCTCTTCACACCTGGTGACATCCACGTGGGGCTGATAGTGCAAGCTCCTGCTCTGCAATGCAAGAGTGTGATCCACTAAGCAGTTTCTCCATCCTACCCCAGAGGTGCTCATCAGAGGCAGAAAAGCTCCACATCGTGCGATCCTGTACCCCTGGCAATGGGCTGGCAGCAGAAGGTCTTAGTGCCAGCGGTGGGCTGAAGTCCCTTCCACACCGGCAGCAACCAGGAACGGCTGCTGGGCCGTTTCTAAGTTTCAGGTGGAAAGAGGTCACAGCACTGAAACGCACCACAGCCAGCTGTTTAAAAGCTAATCTCCCCCTACAAACGAGGGAAGGTGCAGAACAGCCCTGCCAGCTGGGGACACACGTCACTCAGTGTCACAAACTCACAGTCTGCCATGGCTAATACCTGCCAAGCCTCTGCTTTTATAGTTAGGGTCCTTAGCTGGACAGGCAGCCAGAGCCCCGCTGCCACGTGCGGTCAGATTCCCCACACTTTTCCCAGGCTCCGATGTCGGTGATGGAGCGTAACGAGCGGGTGATGGAGTGGGAGGAAGGCGCCACGGGTTCCTGATCCTCGGGCAGCTCCCCGGCTGCTGCGCCCAGCGTGAACTTGGTAACGAACACTCAGGCAGCGGCAGCCAAAGTTGAAAAGGATGATGACTCCTGCGTGACTGGCTTTGTTTTACTTCCTCTGATATGAAATTTGCTTTCTGTTCAGATTAAAGGCACATGAGTACTTTACTCCTTTGGGAGATGTTCCAAGGACACCATCTGAGTTCAGTAGCTTTTGTTTCAGCTGTTGAGGAGTGATACCAGTTACTCAGCACTGACCCGTCTATAATGATCGTGTTCGATTAGTTTTTAGCTTCTCTCCCTGGAGGTCAGAGGAACACAAAAGTAATCAAGGGGCAGAGCACTGCACTCAAGAACACTTAATCTCTTGAAAGCTAAAACCTCCATCAAGGAAAAAGGATGGTAATTGAGTATAATTTTATAGCTTGAGCATATCAACATTAAACAATACTTAATGCTGCTGTTGCATTTTTCATTGAAGGATTAATAAACGTCTGAAACACAATTCCTGAAAGCACGTTTGTTATATGGGCAGCTGCTATTACAAATGGAAAAATAAGGCAGAGCAGTTATTTGCTTAGTGATGCCAAGCAGGATCTTGGCACAGGGGACGGCAGACTCCGGAGCCCCAGTCCCCTCCAGCCCCTGCCTGCCCAGGGCTGGGATGAAACCCCAAACACTCTCCATCCTTAGGCCAGGTCCAGCCAGCACGTGTCTTGTCAGGCACATGCAAACCTTCGCGGCAAAAACCTGGAAGGCGGTACAAGACCTGGAAGCACTGGAGCTGCACAGGAAGAGGGCAACTTGGGCAGGTTCCCAGTTCCCTGGGA
Source organism: Aramus guarauna (assembly GCA_013400195.1). NCBI lineage: Eukaryota > Metazoa > Chordata > Aves > Gruiformes > Aramidae > Aramus > Aramus guarauna. Next base: position 371,238 of record VXBL01002384.1, on the reverse strand, counting down.
GCTGCCTCCGGAGGCAGTGCCCCCCTGACTCAGCCTTTGGCTGCTGCCTCCCTTCACCACCCCGCTACGACATGTGCCGGTGCCAGCTGCGGGCAGCCAAGGATGCCGGCTGTGTGCTGCCTCGGAGGTGGCTGGTCCTCCCCGGCACAGCGGCACCGGATCTGCTCCGTACTGCCTGCAACCGGCCAAATGCCAGAGGGCAGCTGATCCCTGCACAGCAACTGCCCCAAATCCCACAAAAGGTGGGACTAGCTCTCCTTCAGGAGCGATGCTTTAGTGCTTAGCCAGTGCAAAGGCTGTTGGTATTTGCCCTTAAGTCAGACTTTTCCTGTTTTCCCCACTAGCTCCTTTCCACATCCAGCAGAGTTTCACGTGCCCAGACACACACACACACACACACGGTCGGCACACGACTCTCTGCGGAGCCAGACAGTCGGTGGCTGCCCACCTCCCGCGGCACAGCCCTCCCGATACGGGCAGCGAAGCTGGCAGGGTCAGCGGGCTGGGAAGCCTGCCTGCTTTCCACGGGGAGCTTTGATAAAATTATCCTTGCAGGGGAACATCTTTATTTTTGTCATGTCCCCATTTTCTAAAGGAGAAAATATTCCATTAGGAAAGCGTCCAGGTGCTGTCTGGAGGATTTCGGCTTTTCCAGGCTATGGTAATGGAACAGGGAGGGGATCTCGGTGCTCCCGCTGCTGCCGGCCCGTGAGCCCCTCAGCCCAGCAACTCTTCCTCCAGCTGTAACCATCAATGGCAGAAAGTCCAATGGGGTATTTAGGAGCCCTCTTCAAGCCACGTATCCTCCCTGATACTACAAGTGGTGACTGAAATGGAGGTCACACTATTTTCTGCTCCTGGTTGCCAGCTTGTTCCTCCCCCCAGCTGCTGGAATTGAAACAAGGGACACGCTATGCATGGATTTTGATCCTGCCAGGGTAAAATACCAGTGTTTTGCCCCATCTTTGCTCCCCTCCCCAGGCGGCATGGCTGGCTAGAGCAGGGGAGCACAGCCCTGCACACCAGACTGCAACCGTGGAGCTCATGCTTGTGATGGACAAAGTCCAGCAGCGCCTGACCCTGTGCACGGACATGTGGAAGGTGAAGCAACACATCTTTCCACCGCAGCAGCGCGCCTGCCGAGAACTACTGAGATGATGATGCTCTGCCACATTTTGGGAAACGTCACCAAGAGGCAGAGGTCAGCTCCAGGTTTTGACTCTGCCAAACCCAGAGCCACAGCCTGGGCTGGTGGGAAGGGACCTCTAATGCTAAGCACCAAAGTCCCTGTGGCTGTTGCTCTGCGACCTCCTCCTCTCCGGGAGGCAGCTATCACTCCTCGTGCCACAGCCACAAACTGGCCGGGTCACCACGGCCGAGCCACGCGGCCATCTCACGCACCACATTTACCCGTCTTCCCTCTGTGCCCACCGCAGCCGTGGGAAGGGTCTTCCGCACCCGCACCAAGTGGGCACACAGCGCTTCAGTATGGCAGAGACTGCCAGGGAAACGAACCCAAAGTTTTATCATTTTATTCATCTTAAATAGGGACAGGCCCTTAATATGGCTTCCTTTTCTTTTTATATCCCTATTTTACTCAAACATTTTGGGGGCACAACGCCTACAGCACACTTGTGTCCGAGCAGACCAAGTGTCCCAAAGATTTCTCGGAGCTTTATCTGGGGACACTCTGGCAGCAGGGGCCCGTCCTTACCCCACGGTCATTTCCATTCCGGCACCTCCCAGCCCCTCGCGCTGAAGGTCTCCCCCCCGCCCCAAGCTGCCAGCACGCACCCGCGGCGTGCTCAGCCCCTGCCATACCCCTGCCGGGACAGGCAGCTGCCCGTGGCCCCGCCACCAGCGCGGAGCTGTGCACCGGCCCAGGGCCACAGCTGAAACCGGAGCCGAGCCACCTGCGAGCCCCGCAGCTCTCCAGCCCTGGGATCCGAGCCCTCTCCAGCCCTTCTGCAGAGCTGGAAACGCTCACCGCTCCTCCAGCACGTCCGCCCACAGCAAGGGCAGAGCTCTCGCTCCCGGTGCTCCCATTCCCGAGAACATCACCAAGGTTATCCCCATGTAAAACGAGCCGCGCCAGCAGGAGAGTTAAATTCGGGCTCCTGCGGGCAGAGCTGCCCCAGAGCAGCAGCGGTTGCAGCGGTTGCAGCACGGCTTTGCCTGCAGCCTCCAGAGCAATTTCAAAAAAAGCTTTACCCAAGCTGGTGGCTCCGGCACGACGCGCCGGGCGCTGGCCGAGCTCAGCACGTGCGAAGTCGGTGAGTGGAGCCGGGCCGTGGAGCATCATCTCCCTGAGCTGCTCTGAGCGGTCACACGTCTCGGCCTTCCGCCCCACCGGCAATATTTAGGTTAAGCCTGAAGTGTTTAACGGCGCTTTGGAAATTCAGGCAGAGCTCTTCTTCCAGATGACGTTAAACTCATGCAGTTCTCCCAGCCATAAAGCCTGGTTTAATCAAAGCTGCAATTAAACCTGACAACCTCCTTGTGCAGACTCTCCTAAATAAGATTAGGAACAGCTAAAATTAGTCTAATTTAGTGTTAATCATTAATCCTTTTATCTACTTTTAATCCAATTTAAATGTCCACACAACAAGCTTGCACAGACTTTGTTACTCAAATTTAAACAAAATGGAACTAAATATTATTTAATTAAATCAACACAATCTGAGTGCTGCTATAAGGCATTTGCCACAGATAATTATCAGCTGCTTTCTTAACCCTCCAAATTATTCTGAGCTCTGTGCTCTCCCCACAGCTCCAGCTCTTAGTACTTTGGGACTGTATGGACATCTCCATCTTTATTTAACAAACAAAAAGTAGCCCTCAGGTTGGAAAAGAGACTTTCAAATATAAGGTTCAGGAGGCAAAGAAAACGTGGAGCTCATAAAAAAAAAAAAAAAACCAAAAGCCACCCAAAACTTTTTTTTTTTTTTAGGCAAAATGTCACAATTCCAACACTTCACACTGACCTTTGTTTCTAGGATTGCGTACTGCACAGACACGCTGCTTTCTGGTGTTTGTGCAGGGCCTGAAGAGCTGACACCGGTCAGCGCTCTCCGGGGCGGGAAGGAGAGCACATCTTACACTGCAAAGAGCGGGTAGCCTCACCGTGCAGCCAGCCCTGGCCGGAGGTATGGTGACCTTGAACTTTCCCTGTCTAATTGCTGGCTCCTCCAGCTATCTCTTCTGTAATGGTCATTTTTCAAAGCATTGCAGAAGAGAAAAAAATAGCTCGAATGTAGGAATCAGCTGCAACCTTTGCTGCCAAGTTGGCAGAGAAGATAAGGACCTTTTATTTAAAGAAAAAAAAAACCCAGACACTGAGAAGGATACACAAGTCTTTAGCAACTTTTACAGCCAATCTTGCAATCCAATTTCCTAAGCACATTTAAAACTTGCAAAAAAAAAAAAAAAAAACCCCAAGTTTTCACCGGCTCAGTTTCCTTGGAGCGCTCTGCTTGCTGTGAACGCCCTCCCGCCCAGCGCGGGTGCTGCGGGGGGCAGGGGGGGTGGCGGCGGGGAAAGCCTCCAGCCTCCCCGCGACGTGCGGGATGTGAGGAGCTGGGAGTGACTCACTGCTCCACACGTGTCCACGGCAGAGCTCAACAAGGAAGGGGGAAAAAAAAACCCACACAAAACAAACACAAAGCCACCAACAAATTCAAGCATCACGTCCCTTGTCAGGGTGGGCCGGCCAGTGCCCACACTGCTGCGGTCAGGGAGCTGAGCGGCGTGCGGCACATCGATGCCTGCAGCCCCGGGAGGGCAGGAGAGGAGGGGTGGAAGATAGCATGGCCCTCGCCCAGAGAATTGCAAACAAGAGTTTGGAATTGCAACCCCAACACAAGCCAGATTTTAGGCTGGTTTTAATTTAGAATCCGAGAATGGTCTGGGTTGGAAGGGACCTTAAAGATCACCTAGTCCAACCCTTATGAGCCAGTTTAGTGATTTTTAGGGCAGAATTTGGGCAGTATCACCTCGCAGGGCAGTTTTTCAGAAGTGCTTAAATCCTCCAACAAAAGAAAAAAGGGAGCCAGCTAACTAACACACCATCCAGCAGTTCCCACATTTCTCAGAGCTCTCTTCTGCCCCTTTCCCACCCTCGGAGATGAAACCCGTGCTCGGCCTCGGCTGTGCCACGCACACAGAGGTGCCAGCTGCGGCACCAGCAACGCCGCAGGGGCAGGAAGGGGAAACACCGCACACAGTCACATCGCAAGTTAATCACGTCACAGAGAGGTTTTTCCTGCGCGGGCTGAGGTAAAACCCAGCTCAGGGGCATCAAACCCCCGTTCCCTGTGCTACCATCCCTCCTTTCCACGAGCTGGGGGCAGGGAGTAAAAGAACCTCCCTTTTTCCCCTCCCTGTTTGAGGACAAGCCCCTTTCAGCTCCGGCTTGCTTTGGGGGCTGCCCGCCCACCCTTCGGGCTGCACCTCACCGAGGTTTACGAACACCCCTGGGTGCCCCTCCAGGGGTTTCAGCCGGGGGAGCCACCAACGCAGCAGTCTCCTTTAGAGCATCTTTCCTGAAGGCTCCCTCTGAGCTTTACCTCTTTCCACCTATACCAACAGCTCCTCAAAAGCGCTGCCATCGCATGAACGCACACTGTATTGTATTTTCTATATCCTGCCCTGGCAGAGCAATCCCCGTCATCTCAGCCGTAAGGATCAGATGAGAAATTATCTGCTCTGAGAAATCAGGAGTTGTAAATCCCAACAGCTGCTTGTGGCTTTAGCAACTTCTCTAAGGTCTGTAGCCACCGAAATGTATATGGTTCTTCCAGCCAGAGCAGTATACATGTGCTGATGGAGCCATCAGTGGAAGCAGATGATGTAATCTGCTGTATGGTATTGATGCAACGCTCTTCGGCAGCAAGCCAGGGAAGAAATGTGACAGTGCTGCCTTCTGTTTTTCCCCAAAAAGGAAATACACTGTCCTTCAGTGAATCACAAGGAGTGACACTTACAATGGGGTGTTACAGAGTTTCAGCATCAAGTGCAGGAAAAGTGAAAAACAGGGTCTTAACAGGTTGCCTGTGACTTTCACTAATGTAGGAATTTCCCGTTATTCTCTTATTTCCAAGAAATCAGGGTGCTGTCACACTCTGCATCTATCCACTTTCTAACGGTTTCTGTGAACCACCTATAGAAACCTTTACCAAACACCTTCGCACCTTGCCCTGGCTGACACTTTGTTATGCTCCACCAAGGCATTTTCTACCCACTTCCCTACACGAGGGCAGCAAGGTGGAAACATGTTTTGCCGAATTGGACTTTGCACAAATCCAAGCCCTAGATCCAAACACCACCATGTTTTACGAGCTATGGACACAGACCGTCTCCATCACTCCCAAGTATTAGCTCGGTAAAGCTCCTACTAATATATTTAATATGTTTCTTACAGAAGCAGCCACACNAGCCGAGCCGAGCCGAGCCGAGCCGAGCCGAGCCGAGCCGAGCCGAGCCGAGCCCCGGCCAGCCCGCAGCGCTCACCGCCCCCTCCCCTGCCCCGCAGCAGCCGCCTCTGGGTAAGGGGGTGCGATGGGGGGATGCGGTGGGGTGCAAGGGGATGCGGTGCAGTGCAAAAGGCGGGGGCATGCCTTTGGGGGGACCCGGCTGGATTGCCCCCCGCTTTGCTTGCAGCCCGGCTCTGGCTGTGAAGGGTCTTGCTCTGCCGGGCAGCTCCCTCCTACAGCTGCCCAGACACCGGGGCGATGGGGTGGATGTGTTTTCCTGAAGCCAGCCTCTAGCAAAAAATCAAAAATCCCCACTTAAAGCAGGGCCGGGATGTCTGCGGTGAGCTTGGACTGCCTGGAGGGCTCTGACCGCTCCAGGAAAAAGCTGTTGGATTTAACTAACGTGTCTGTCTCTCTTCTCTCGTACAGCTGACATCTTCCAGACCTGCTGGGAAAAAATAAAAGAATAAAAATGGAAACCATGCATGAGCTGATCCCCTTTGCCAAAGAAATGCTCAGCCAGAAACCCAACAGGAAAATGGTCAAGCTGTACATGCTGGGCAGCGTGCTGGCTTTCTTTGGTGTGGTCATCGGTCTGGTGGAGACAGTGTGCAGCCCTTTCACCTCTGAAGGGAGACTAGAAGAGGAGGAGGAGAAGAAACAGGCCCCGACGCGAGAGCAAACACTTGCTCAGAAACAGGAGGATTTGATCTTGGAAAAGAGCAAGAAGCCGGTGGTGATGCAGAGGGCCCTGGTGACCAGACAGCACGCCTCCTAAGAGCCCCGCGGCTGGAGAGGTGCCTGCTGAGCAACCAAGCGCAAGAGACTCTGCTGTCCTGTCGTACCCGGTGGTGGTTCCAGCGAGAAGAAAGAAGAGTTGGCTGAAGGAGGAGACCGCAAGTGCAAGACTTGAAAGAAGCGAATGGTTATATTTGCTGCTGTGCAGCAGTGGGGAAAAAAATACCTTTTGTTGGTATAAAAGCGTGCAAGATGCACAGCATGGTTTCTTATTTTTATTACAGATGCGTTTTACAACATTTTGCAAAATCAATAAATATTTTATATGGTACCAATGCTCTTTAGCTGCATCTGTTTTCAAAGCTTTCTCTTACCGATTTGCAAATAGGTTTTATTTGTGCCTCTGGCTCCTTGAGGGGTAGCTGGGGGCACCCAGGGAACAGTTGAGAGTGGTGGCTGCACCCTCCAATAAAGCCTCCCCGGGACGGAGGGGGTGGCATTTCTGTACCTCCCCAGCTGCTCCCTTCCAAAATGGGCCAACTCGGGGGGAGGAGGTGGCAGCATTTGTCTCACAGGGCTGACAGGCAGACCCGTGGCCCCAGTTGGAGGTGGAGATGTACTCTCCTGGGGTTATCTAGGTTTAATGGCACAGATTCATCTCTCTGCCATGGCCATGCATGCCCAGAACTGCTTCAAAAAACAAACCCAACTGGCCACCCCCCAGCAACCCTCTAAGAGGCTGCTGCACAGCTAAAAAAGCTTAAAAAACAAGTCTTCTACCTTTACTAGAATCCTTCACAAACATGCCACAGACACCTAATTGTGCAAAATAATATCAGCTTCCAGTATTATAGGGGTGTCATAGATGGGAAAACTGAAGCATGGACAGACACGACAGCACCGTCAGCTGGAGGGTGTGAGAACAAGCCTGGACCCAGGGCGCTGCCAGACTCATTAGAGGAGTTTCACCAATTTAAAAATCTTTCCTGGGCTTAGTGAGAATCTGTTGCATTCAGGACTATGGCTTGTCAGTCAAATAAACCCTCCAGATGGCCACAGCTGAGGAATCCCGACCATGCTACAGCAGGGAGGGATGAGAAATAGTCCCCGCCAGTCACGGCTGGGGTAGAAAATCCCTCTTTATCTGCTCGATGGCACAGACACAGCCAGCAGGGCAGAGCTAGGAGCAGGATACACACGTTGCACAGAAAGTGGGAGATGTACCAGCGATATGCCACTTCCTAGCTAAAAGTAAAACAATCGATACAAACAGCAGGAGATTATGGAAAATGAAAAAGTGCTGCCTGACCCAAGTGCTGAAGGCATAGCTCCTTCCAGAGCTGCACAAGTTAATATCAGAATCCAAAAATCTAAAATTCACCCTTACATTTCGTAATACATAACCATGCAGTTCATTTTGTTGACAATTATTTCTGTCAAAAAAAAAAAACCCAGACCCAACCCCAGCAGCACATTGTGGAGGAGGAATCCTACAGACTCTGCACAAAAACTGTTCAAGGTTTGAATCAACTGTGAAGTACCTTTTCCCCACAGGGAAAAAAGCAGAGTCCAATTAATAAAGGCCTTTAGAAATAGCTCGTTTAGTCCGTAACCAAACCTTTGGTCTCTGGCAAGGCTGAACAACCCACCACCTCATTGATACCAATAGAAATTTCATGGGCAGACACGCAAGGAGAATTCAGGCCTGAAGAAAGCCATCAGCTGACTACTCCCCCGCCATCCTCCCCAATTCTGTCTTTAAACAGGTTTGATGTTTGCAGCACGGCTTCAGCGAGAGGAAGGCTGACCTGGAATTCCCTGCAGTACACTTGGCAGTGGGAAAACCAGGGATCCGAATGGCCGTGGTGGCATCAGGCATGAAAGCATTGCCGGGTCCGAGCTCTCGCACATCGCTCATTGAGAGACGTCGCTGCTGCGGCAGTTCATAAATGGACTAAATTGAGATGAGAATCACATCTTTGTCCAAGGCCGCTGCAAACTCTGTCAATCACACATCAGTTCCCAAGATTAGCCCTTCTCTACAAGTTGTAGGTGTCTCATCCTGCCAAATGGGAAAGGGAAAATCTAAAAAAAAATGAGGAGATAAAGCTGTTGTCAAGCAGCCCAGCCTGTGAGTCCAGGGGTGACTAGGGAGCTCCAGGTGATCCCATCCAGGCTGGCCTCCACCACCTCTGGGTTTGGACCTCAGGTTCGCCTTCGGACCAGGTACGTGGCCTCCTCGCATTGTGCCAGCACCCTGCTGCCCACACCTCCTCTCCAGTTATCCAGTCACGGGGTTTATGAGCTTAAAGCAAAGAGGTTTGTGGAACAATCAAAATAGCTCCTCCTAAGACCGCTAACGGGATTAGACAGCTAAACCACGCACTGCGCCGGCAGTTCTGGAGCCAACTTGGTAAAATCACGCCCTGCAGAAGACAATCTCCTGCCTCTTGACGTACTGCAGGCTCAGAGGTTGTTACCTCCTGCATATTACCCCAAAAGGTCAGCCTGAGAGGTCAAGCCTACGCATTGCTTTTTCCACAGTGGATTGCATTGATGCAGCCAGGACCGGCTCTCTGCAGAGACACGTATTAATGGCTGATTTTACCACAATGACCATATAAGGTCTTATTTAAACTGCACAATGATAAATTCATGGGCATAGAGGCTACATAATCCATTTAGCATCACTTGAACTATGATGAATGACAAGCCTGCCAGACGCAGTAGATTAAAAGGCTCCAGCAAACTTCCCTGATTTTAAACTACGGCATGACTCTCCAAACCAGCCTCTTCCTCAGCCCCCTCACATCTGTATTTCAACAGCAGACAAACTGCGGAAAACCCTGGCCAACACAACTGCCACAAACACAACCCCATGCAACCAGCAAACGACATCCATGTGCACCAGCAATGGAGCACGGCAGAGTCATTCCAAAAACCCATGTGTGAATTGCAAAGAGAAATTTTAATTGTAAGTACCGGGATATAGCAGAGAGCAACCAGATGGAATAAGATGTACAGTCAGTACTCGTAAGGACACCTCAGGCAAGCTACAGTGTAGAAGCATATGGAGCATTTAAGTCCCAGTTACACCAAAGTCCTGAGGAACAAGCTCTTGAGGAGAGCATCACATTGTCCAAAGTGTGAGTTAGATTGCCAAGCGTCACGAGGATTTCTGTTATTCTCTTTCTTTTAAGACTTGTCTGAACCCAGTTTACTTTTACCTGTGAATGTGACATTTTCCTGGTGCATTAAATCCTCACAAAAATTGCAGCTGGCACGAGATCTGGTGAGTATTGTCTGTACCCTTCCTGCAACACCTCCTCAAAGATCTTATTTCAGCTTGGAGCCGCTGTCCAGGCTTTGATCATATGAAGGCCACCTCAAACCCAGCAGCCCTCCCTCGCAGGCCAATCTCTTCAAGGGCATGAGCCAAATGTCTTTACTGAGCCCTCATTCCCTATTTGCAGTTTGGACTCTGGATGTTTCAAGAGCTGTCAGGCTAAAATTAGGGGCCCGGATAAGCATATCAGCTTCTGCCACCCAACACCAAGGGCATTGGGAACATGGACGGCGGCCAAGACTCAAAGCAGCCACACTACCAACCATCAAATATCAAGGCAGCAATTCCTGATTTGGTCACGCAGGAAAAAAAAAAAAAAGCAAATTTAGTGCTTAGACATGGTTTAAACATCACAGTATTTTCTCTAAACTAGCAGTGAGTAGAATTATCATATCAAACCAAACCCAGTCCTACAATCATCTCAAGTGTCCCTTGGGACCTGAGAGTGCATTTTTCGGGAGCAGTACATCCATGACAACGATGGCGTTTGCAGGATGTCGGTGCTGCCCGTGGGCCGTGTCCAGGAGCCACGGCGAGCAGCCGTGCCGAAACACACACACACACGACTGTCACAGCTCAATAGCATCGTGTCGACGCGCACATCAGCCTAATGTGAGTATAACTGAGGGCAACCCTTTGTAACGGTGACGTGCCTACTAGTAGAGAAAGGGATTAGATCTGTGTTCATGGTAAAGTATGGTGGAAGAGCTGGGTATGAGAAATAGCGTTTTAATATCTATGTAATAAAGGAAAAGAAGAAGGGTGAAAAAAAAAAAAAAAGGAAAACCTGTTGCATTTAACAAATATTTGATAATAGGTTGAAAAAAGCCAAATATCACTCAAAAGAGGGAAAAAAAAAAAAAAGTGGTATCCCCATCCCTGACAAGTGCTTTTGAGTCCCTGAGCTGCATGCACGAGCCTGCCCGAGCCCCAGCCCTGCCCCTCCAGGAACGCGTTCCCTCCAGGTAGCACGGGGCTGCGGGCATGGGGGGGCTCTCCAGCAGCTCCCCTCGCTGCTCTGCCAGCTGGTCGTCAGCACAAGTTTCTTTCGCATCTTCGCTCCTTCTAACGAGCTCCAGGCAACGCTAGATGAAGAACCTTCCCCGCGCAGAGCGGTTAGCACAGCGCCGAGCATCACCCCTTGCAAAACACGGCTTCAATCAGACGAGCGATACAGAAGGGATGCGCAGCGGCGGGGATACACCCAGGAAAATTGAGGTGAAGGCATTTCAGAAGCAAGAGGCTGCTCCCCCGTGCTCCTGCAGCTCCGTCTCACCGAGCCAGGGCTGGGCAATGCCGCCGGGCTCCCCTCTGCAAAGGTGCTCGTGGCCTGCGATCAGCAAACGCTTCTCTGCAGTCACCTCTTCCTGCCCTCCTCTCCCTTCCCTCGCTCCCCGCCCTCAGGAAAAGGTTAAAAACAAGTTCTTAAGTTGCATGCAGCAAAACAAACCCAGAAAAAGCTGCGAGTGGGAGTGAGGAGCCGCAGCACCCTGAAGGGTGACAGACGGCCAAGACCAAACCCACGCGGGCAGCAAAGAGCGGCCGGATCCAGCAGCTCCTGCTGCAGCCCCCAGCCCCCCGGGGAGCACACCAGCAACACC
>VXBL01002384.1:333878-360030 GCA_013400195.1 Aramus guarauna | reverse complement strand
CCCCCCCCGCTTCATTTCCACACAGGACAGCCTAAATGGCACATAAACTTTTTACCAAGGAAAATTTGTTTAAGTTGCGCCCAAACTATTCAGCATTTCAGTCCTTTATTATCAGCTACCTTGTTTCGCACAAAAAGCCCCCAAACAAACCCACAGTTCTCATTAACGTCCCAGCCAGGCAAGCGTTTGGCTCCGTACCCATCGGGCTGCCTCCAGCCCCGTGCCGGTGCGGAGCAAAGAGCACGACACCTTCCTCACGTGCTTGCAGACAGTGCACAAAGGTTGACAGTTATCGCTTTACAGCAGTATCCTAACGCTACTAATAAAGAACGACATCTGCAAAGAGTTTCTCTCCTTGCTGGCAATGCGGACAAGATCACAGCTGAGGTAAGGTTAATTAGTTCAATTTTTTTTTCAAGCCAAGGAATGAAATGGTTGCCCCATGATCATGGCCCAAGTTCAAAGCAAAAGGGAGCAGGAAGAGGCAGAGTGGCTGTACAGGTGTTATCGGAGTGTGGGTTGAGTGCTTCTTATCAGAGGGAAAGCTGAGAATGAAGTAAGCAGAAAGGCAGAAAAAGAAAACAAATAATCTATAAAGCAGAAGCAATGCCAGAGAGCTCCATTGCCCAACCATGGATGTCAGTAAACAAAACCATCTTTATTTTAACGCTACAATAAGGGAAGAAAATTTTTCTTTAAATAATTCTTTCTGGCTGGTTACAGCGGGGGGGGGTCCAAGAGGGACAACCACAGCACTGTGCCCACATAAATCAGACCACCGCGCAGCCCCCGCGTCTCAGACCAGGCTCTTGTCCCAGCCAACGCGTCTTTCCCCGACTGTGAAGGCAGAGGCTCTGGCGAGGCAGGTCCGGGGCACCAGCAGCTCCCACAGCGTGCCCCCATCCCACCGACCGACGGACTTCTGCCATGAAGATCCCAGCACCGGAGCAAAGCTGGAGCAGTTTACACATATTGTGTAAGATGGATGGCGTTGAATTTGCTGGTGCCTAGACTCAGGGAGCTAGAGGATGTTGTGTGTTTTTTCCTCAGACTACGTTCATTTAAAAGTAAAAAAAGCTCTCGCAAAACTCAAAGCAGGACCCGTGGCAGCAAGGACCCTTATTTCTCTGCTGAAAACAATATTCAGTATTTCACGGCAAACCCCTCTGTGCCTGAACAGCCTCTCGGCACTGGGGCGCTTGCACCCCTGGTGACAGATTCAGCTCAGCCTCCGCTCCCTCATCTGCTCACAGGAGTAGGTAGAGATGAAAAAAATAAACCCTGCCTCAGCAAAGCATTTACTGGAGCTGTTTGGGGGTGGTACGCGTGCTGGGTCCCCGCTGCCCAGCATCCCTGTTGGCAGGCAGCTGCCTCGGGGCGCAGAGCAGCGATGCTCTGGGGAGCACAGGACCCTCGCTGTGTGTCCCGCTGCACGTCCCCCACAGCGCAGCAGCAGCCCCCGGTCGCTCCCCCGGTGCCTGACCCGCTGCAAGCCATCAGACCCGGCTTGCATCTCCACGCGCACCCACGTCCTGCGCCAGCGGGAATAAAAATCGATGTTTAACCACCTGCACTAGGCTGCCTCTGATGTTCTCGAAGTGAAACTTGATGCTTCTCAGCAAAGACACACCTCTTCCAGGGTGTTGTGCAAAATTCTGCATTTTAACGTAGGACAGGAAATATGAAAAGAGCCGGGCAGAACCCAAACAGCACCCTCAGTTAGGCCGAGGATCGCTAGCTCCAGCGGGGAGCGAATCAAAGGCTTTGCTTCACTGATCCATCCACCCGTGATTTTCCAGTGCTTTGGGAGTTGTGGTTCCTTCGCTAACAGGTTTTAAAGGATTGGCATTGCTCTGCAGAGAATTTTGGTTTGTTTTTTGGCTTTTTTTTTTTTTTCCTCCCTTCTCTTTCATGCTTTATTTCCTGACTCCACAGTGGGATGGGTCGGTTGCAAAAGATTCTCATTCCCTTTTTGGGATTTGTTTTGGCCTTCTGGTTTTATTCTGCGAGGGAGAATTTCAAACCGGGTAAGTATTAAAAGTGCATCTGTCTTTAAGGAAAAATATTACAAGCCACATTTGAGTATTTTGCATAGAAACTGTACAGAGCTTGGACCAAACCATGTCTGAGCCTTTGTGTGGTGGCTGACAGTGGAAGTTTGTTTTAGCAAAGATTTGAAATCAAACCAAGCAAGTAACGTGGGGAAATACTTGCTGAGGGAGCAGGTGAGGCAGGGGGTCTGAGACGGAGAGGGCTCGGAACACTCCATTTTCCAGTGTGCAGCAAAAGAATTTATAAGCGTGACTTTTAAAGGTCGGATTTTAAATTTTGAAGCATGCACTTAGTGGATGGTTTTTATTACAAAATAGTTTGGGTGTTTGTAACTTGTGTCCCGACTTGTGGAAAAAAAAAAAAAAAAATACTGTTGAAAGAGTCGAGCGCTGTCGCCATGTCCCTGCGTGCAGTGAGGAGCTGCAGCTGCTCCTCAGCGCAGCTTTTTCCAGCAGCTGGAAGAGACATCCTGGTGCTGGACGCCCCGCGCTTGTGGGCTCACTTAGTTCCAATTAACCACTTACTCTGAAGGGCATAGGGGGATTTTTTTTATTTTTTTTTTTTTTAAATAGGGTTTGGATAAATTAAATCCCTGTGCCTTGGTCCCCAGAGATGCTGAAAGGGAAGCGGGTGATTGTCACCGGAGCAAGCACTGGAATTGGAGAGCAGATGGCGTATCACCTGGCACGGATGGGATCCCACATTTTGATCACAGCACGGACAGAGTCCAAGCTACAGAAAGTAAATGGCAAGCTGACGACTCACACATGCATGCTCATGGCGGTGCACACACAGACATATGAAGGTCAATCTTACATCACAAGTACACGCATGAACACACACGGATGTAATTGCCACGGCACAAATACCAGATAGGCACAGTTACATTCTCGGGTACGCACACTCCCACTGTCTGGGGCTCCTGCATGCACAGAAATCCCTCTCCTGCAGATACACGCACTCTGCATAGCACATATTACGATATGTGAACTTGATTAGTTATGTATACATATCCCCATCCCTCAGCACACACACCCTCATTCCACTGCAGTGATATCCATGCTCCTGCTCACCTTACGCACATGCAATTCTAGCACAGACTGCACCGATAAAGAGCCAGACTGCCTGGGGAAACACGTTCACCAAAGGAATCATTTTTCAGGCTCCTTTTGAAGCTTAAAAGGCTCCAAACATACTCCTGAAGCTCCAAACTGCTGCTTTAAGGCAGGGACACATCACAGGGAACAGTCATCCTCTTTTACTACCGCGCCAGGCTTGCCAAGGCGGGGAAAGGGGTTTCTGACACGTCGTGTTGGTGCGGCAGGTGGTGGAGCGGTGCCTGGAGCTGGGGGCAGCCTCTGCGCGGTACGTCAGCGGCACCATGGAGGACATGGCCTTCGCCGAGCACGTGGTGAAGGAGGCAGAGACCTCGCTGGGTACGTTTACAGCCTGCTTCCCGCAAACGACAGCGGAACGGTGCATCTCTCCTTGGCCATGCTGCTTTTTGCCACATGCCCGCTAAAAAAACAAGCGGGAGACACGGAGATGGGGTGAGATGGGAGAGATTTTTCCCTAATTGTGCCTTTTGCAGTCCCGCTCCTCTGCCTGGCTTCATTGCTTCGGCTCAAACTGAACTGCGCTCTCGATTTCAGCTCTGTGCCCTCATGACATCCTGTTCTCGTATAATAATCCTGGATTTCATCACCCTCAGCTACTGTGGTCTGAAACCGTCCATCAGGCTTGCAGCAGCCTTGCTATTGCGGTCACGGGTCACAGCTGCAGAAATGCAATATTTCAGCTCCGTGCGGAGCAGCACCTCTCCCACCCTGGGCCCACAGACAACTTCAAGGTGATCTCCCTTGTGCCATGGTATTTGTAATTTTGAACCGGGCTGGGGTGGGGGGGGAAATCATGACAAAATTTTCACTGGCAGCCACCATCCGGACTATATCCCTACTCCAGAGATGACAGGCCACAGCTCTGACCCAAAAACCTGATTTCTTTTGATGACATTTATTCTGCTCCCAGGAAAGGCTCTGCTCTGCTGGTTGTAGCCCTCTCCCACCCAGCCCTAATGCCTGTTCCTCTGCTTGCAGGAGGCCTAGACATGCTGATCCTTAATCACATCGGCACGTCGTACTTCGGTTATTTCAACGGTGACGTTGGACACGTACGAAAGCTGCTAGAGATCAACTTCCTCAGCTATGTGGCGATGACCACATCTGCCCTGCCCATGCTAAAGGAGAGCGAGGGCAGCATCGTAGTGGTTTCATCCATGGCAGGTGAGTGGGGAGCGAGGTAGGCAACACGGGGTTCAGTCAAAAGATGCCATGGGGTGATTTTCAGAAGTAAGCAGCATGCAGAGTCACCAGGAGCCGTAATTGCTTAATGCACACACACACACATAAAAGACGCACCCAAATCCAGATCTTTTTTGTATTTTCTCAATGGAACTTGTTCTCTGATACAATCCAATCACCCCAGCTTGCTTTTTGACCAGCCTTGTAAATAAACCCCACACCTTGGTGTCATGCTCATTAGAGCAGCAGAGTTCATACATCTCCAGCTTTATAGAGAAAAGTGGAAACGCGGTCATTTCTCACCGCATTGATTCTCTGACTATTCATCTTGTTTTGGTAGGTCAAGTTCCTGCTAATATTTGTGGAGCGAGTTATTGACTGACTCTATTCACAAAAAACATGACTCTGTTCTAATAAGTTTCTGTTAAGTCATGAAACTAAATTACTAACAGATGTCCCCACTCACAGCCGGTATGTTAGTCTTCTGGTGACCAGCTTAGCTCAGTATCCAGAGACGGGAGTTTAAACTTTGCTCCATCTCCCCCCTCTGAGGGTTTCTTCGTGACTGCAGATTGCTCATACCTTGAGCAGAGACATGAGACATGGTGTTGGCCTTAAGACCTTAAAAGAGCTGGAAGCTGTCAGGAATATTTGTAATGCTGCTGTTCAGGTGCCAGGATGACATGTCACTAACAGCAAACTCCCTTTGGGTAAAATATTTTATCTGATGGCAGACAAACCAGAGGTTTGGGCAGAGAGGCTTTCCATGCTATAACAGAACCTCACTCTGTGTGCAGGTAAAGTCGGGTTTCCCTTTACGGTCCCCTACTCCGCAACTAAGTTTGCCTTGGATGGATTCTTCAGCTCCCTGAGGCAGGAATTCAGCATTCAGAGTGTTAATGTGTCCATCACACTCTGCATCCTTGGCTTTATCGATACTGGTAAGATCTGTGCTGTTTGATCCAGCTGATCAGGAGCCGAGCATCACCTTCTCAGCTTCCTACCCTGCCTTTCAACTCTCCCGTTCACCCCTGCTGCTGCTTTTCCTCCAGCCTTGCTCTAACACGAGCGCGTGCAAAACACACTCTGGTCTCTGGGGGATCCTCCCTCTCTTCCACCAAAAAACAAGTCTCAGAACAAATTTTGGTTCCCCTCCCGTCACAGCAAACCAGCTGTACACGGGCTGGCACGACCTAATGTTCAGTTACTACAAACGGATGTGCCGGCCACCCAGCTCCCATTAATCCCATCTATTGACGCAACAAGGTACGGGGATGCACGCGCACCATCAGTGCAGCCGCATGCCTTGGGCAGCAAAGAGGAACCGAGTCCCACGACTTCACCTCTGCTTCGACACACGCTTCGCAAGCCCCGCTCTCCCCGCTTCACGTTAACGCCACAGCCTCCCTCAGCCCCGCTTCTGCTCTTCGCGGGCCGGCCGGCCCAGAGGCATCCCCGGCCTGAGTCCCTTCTGCTCCCGGGCAGAGAGCGCGGTGCGGGCCGCCGCCGACCTGCTGCTGGTGTCGCCGGCGCCGCGGGAGGAGTGTGCGCTGGAGATCCTCAAGGGCGCTGCGCTGCGCCGGAGGGAGCTCTACTACCGCTACGGCTCCACCCGCATCCCGCTCCTGCTGCGGGACTGGGCCGCCGACCTCCTGGACTACCTGGTCCGGAGCCGGTACCGGCTGGACGGCCTGAAGAGAGAGGAACGGCCGCCCAGCGCCTCCGTCCAGCACCGCCTTCCCGCTTAGTCGGGTGGTAAAGCCGGGAGGGTTCGCCGGTCCAACACCCTCCTCTGCCGGCGGAGACGGGCCGTGCAGGCCGGGGCCCCGCCGCCCGGTAAGGACGGGCCTCCCGGCAGAAATCTCCGCTTGCGCTTTGAAGAGTCAATTATTTCATTTTTAAGTATAGATCGTATCGACTCCGACGGGGCTGGTCGGGACGGCCAGGTCGTGCGGGACGAGGCGTGAGAGGGGGGGGAGCTCCCTGGGGCTGCGGCATCCCTCCTGGGTAGACCCGTCCCCTTCCCCAGACCAGGGAAAAGTAGTACCGAACTAATACTTAAATAAAATTTACTAACCCGACGGGTTTGTGTTTTCTGTGGGTTTTTTATCCCCTTTCTCCATTACTAAACGCTGCTGTCAATGGGCACAACTCCCCCGACTTGCCTTTCACAGGAAAGTTGAAGCCTTGCAATAATCCTTCATTATTTCATTTTAGGAACAACTGTCTTTTAGCCTATTTTTTTTCTTACTTTAACAGCCAAACTAAATGCAAGTTTTTTCCCCCAAGCAAAACTTCCAAACTTGGTAGCCAGTTTCTTACGCAAACATTATAACTGGAAGACGCGTTCTGGATGTGCAGAGCTGCTCCATCGCCTCCCTGAGCCCAGGGCTTGGGCCCCAACAGCAGCACACGCTGAATGCAGAACCAAAGCATGAGCCTGCAGCGAGCTCTGCACTTCTTCCCCGACCCTGGCAGCAGTACCCAAATTGATATATTTGCATCTAACATGGTTCTGGCCATTCGAGCACCGTCACCCGTCCTGAGACAAAGTGATGCAAAAGCTCCCCAAATCCTTCCCACCGAAGCACTCCCCAGGATCGGTTTGCTCCTCACTTTCTAAAGGAAATCAGGAACTGGCATTTCTGTTCTCCTTACCCTGAGATCGCCCACACAAACCACTGCACACAGAGTGGGTTTTGCCCTTTAAACTTTCTCTGTCAGAAAATTACTTGCAAACCCGTTCGCCATATGCCCAGGCAGATGCTGAGCAGTGCGACACGCAACGCTTGTGAAAGCTGAAGATCTTTATTATTCCCTCCCTTGGCTCTTTTACTGCCTTTTGCAATGGGTAGATTCCTCAAGACAAGAATGCAATTTTTTAGATACAGGAGCCACCCAACAAACTGTCAGTATTACACCAATGGTGATATCACGTAGCATAAGCCAGAAGCACCGATAAGGGCCTAAAAGCACAAACTTTGCCAGCCCTGCTCTCTCTAGGTATCCACGTGAACCTGTACCACAGTGATATTGCCGATCAATAAATCCCTGCGGCAGCCAGCGAGGAAGGGAAGCATTGCCTCTGTTTTGGACGCGGAGTGGAGGGAGAGAGAAGGACATCCATCCCATGGAGGTCTCACTGAGGGGACACGGGTGTCCCAGCCCCAAAGGCAGCCACCGAGCAACACGCTCACCGCTCTATGGAGCGAGAAGCTTTTCGGTGCGTCCCTGCAACGCTCTCAGAAAACAGACCTCAAAGTCCTGGCACGACAAGGACGCAAAGGGAACAGCCTAAAGTCCAAAGCAACGCTCTACCTTAGGTTAATGTTTGCTAAATCACAGGAAACACGAAGAAAAGGTCCAACAGATACCAAACTTGTGCAAGATAAGAACCAGTTCAAAACTTCTATCATTCCCGGCCCCGTTTGCAACCTACGGACACGTCCACCTCCCCACGGTCAGAGCTGCGGAGTTTGTCTCACTCCTGCCCGTACTTTCGTAGAGGGATGGGTCTGCTCCTGAAAATTTTCGTCCCCTTGCTGGGACTGGCGCTGGCCTTTTATTTTTATTCAGCACCCGAGAATTTCAATGAAGGTAAGTCATTGGAAAAACACGCTTTAAAACCACAATCGGCAAGGCTGCTGCTGGAGCGGCAGCGCGTGCCCGCGCAGAAGAGCAGAGGCCATTTGAAGGGCCCTTCAAAGCGCAGCCAAAAAACCCCAAGCGCGGGAGGGCAGAGAGCTTGGAGGGGAGCACGGACAGCCCCCAGTGCGAGGGGTCAGAGCACCCTGCACCGCACAGGAAAGCTCACGGGATTAAACTGGGTCTGCTGGGATGCACGGTAAGCGTCTGATCTCAGTAAATTATTTACTTAGAAAACATGCAGTTTTCCACTTTAAACTTTTAATCCTTTTATAAGTCAACTCTGGCCATTTCCAAAAGTTGCTCCCAGACCAGGCTGGATGCAGAGCTCAAGCCTCGCTTGTGCTCCCCACCAAACTGGGATTAATGACCAGACTCCAGTTGGGGTCTGCACAAGCGGTGCACGCTGCAGCGGGGGTGCTGCTGCCTGCAGCTCCCCGTACCCGAAAGTGAGGGGTGGCAGGGGGAGGGACGATGGGGACCGTGCCGGCTCTGAGCTCTGTGCCTTCCTCTCCAGAGATGCTCCGGGGCAAACGGGTGATCGTGACCGGAGCCAGCAGCGGCATCGGGGAGCAGATGGCGTATCACCTGGCACGCATGGAGGCCCACCTACTGCTCACGGCACGGAGGGAGGCCAAGCTGCAGAAAGTAAATGGCAAGCAGAGCATGCCAGGCTGGCAAAACACATTTGCCATCCAGAACCCCCACAGGCAGGCAGAATGCAGATATTCACCCCGTCCTGGGCACTCACGGGTGCCAGATACCCTATAGATCCACCCCAGCATTTCCCCAGCATGAGCCTGTTCTAACACACACACACACTGCAACAAATTGCGTTTTCAATGCTGACAGCATGGTATTTCTTTCTTTGCAGCCTTCAGCTCTGAATTCTGATCTCCACCACCAAGGACAACACTAGTCTGCCCAAGTCCTGGTCTGACTGTTTCTGCATCCCATACACAACAGAATCAAAATTAAGCAATCATACCCCTATTTAGAAATACTAAATATTTGGCTCAGATGCACCTTTGTTTAACTCCACAGCCAGAAACATTTCTCTGGGCAATGTGTTTCCTCCCATGAAGGGAGAAGGGTTTCCAGTGGGGCATGAAGATATGCTGCAACAGCATTCGTGGGACGGGGGGGTCCATGGAGGGGGCCCATTGCCAACACGGTTCTCATTGTCACCGCAGGTTGTGGAGCGGTGCCTCGAGCTGGGTGCTGCATCTGCCAGCTACGTGAGCGGCTCTATGGAGGACACCACGTTCCCCGAGGTGGTGGTGAAGGAGGCTGAGAACACCTGGGGTACGTGGTGGGGAGTTGCCCCTCCTCACGCTAAATTTTGGGGCCATCCCAGGCACAAAGAAGCCGCTTTGGTTTGAGATGCCGGTTGCTAATAGCAAAACTGTTCTGTTTCCAGGAGGCCTCGATATGCTCATCCTAAATCACATCGGTCGCAGCTTCTTCACCTACTTTGACGGGGATGTTGGGCACGTACGAAAGCTCCTAGAGACCAACTTCCTCAGCTACGTGGCAATGACCGTGGCCGCCCTGCCCATGCTGAAGGAGAACGAGGGCAGCATCGTTGTGGTTTCATCCATGGCAGGTGAGCACACGAGGGGCCAGGTTCTTCCTGCCCACATCCCTTCTCCCTGCAAGGGCTCCCTGCTGCCACTCTTCTTCAAAAGACAGAAGAAGGACCATACGGCAGAGAGCCACCCACTGGGAGTCGGGAGCAGCGCACGATTCATATCCATCCTGGATGTACAATTCAAGTCCTCTGGGGGATTTATATTCTCTGCCCTGTCCTGTTAGTCTCTTTGCACCCACTAATCACCTTCATGCATGGCAGTCAGTGGCACACCAGAGCAGGTTATCTCACGTGCATGGCCACATATTACACGTGTTTGCTGTACATGGGTATATATACAGGAATACGAGAACAGTATCACCCACAACTGAAGGTACCTCACGCCATCGTACACCGTATGTGACATTTTAAATGTTCCTGCCTTTGTTTCTCTCAAGCATTCATGGCAGCTTACTCCATCACCCTAAACCGCAATATCGTAGCTTCTTGGAGGGCAAGAGGAAGGGAGAGCCGTGCAGCCTGGTGTCTGCCCAGCACACAAATCCTGACCTTGTGTCTCTGCTCCAGGTAAAATTGGCACCCCATTTGTTGCTCCCTATTCTGCAACTAAGTTCGCCTTAGATGGATTTTTCAGCTCCTTGCGACACGAATTCATCATAGACAAGGTCAATGTCTCCATCACACTCTGCATTCTGGGCTACATCGACACAGGTAAGCTCAGCATCCCTGGGGCCCCGTGACTCCGTGCATTAACAGGCAGAGCCAAGCTGAGCCCACCACCCATCCTCAGGCCCCAGGCAGCTCAGCACGCTGCTTCACCACCACTGCTGGACCCTCAGCCTGCGGCTGTGCAAGCATGGAAATGGGACCCCAACTCCTTAAAAAAAAGTGTGACCCAAGCCCTTTGACTCTGTTGTCCTTGCAGTAAACCCAGGGGAGGTGGGGATTCTGTCCTGCGGTCCCTCAAGAGGTGGAAAGGAATGCAAGGCGCATCACTACAATTATTACTTATTTTAGCTAAGCCTTGTTAAGTAGGTCTGAACCCCAGAGTCTGTCGGTTCATTAGAGGAAGCTACAGACACCCCGACTGAGCCGGTGGTACCTGTGGCAGCCCCTCTATCTGACCCTGCTCCTTTCCTCCTCGTCCCCCCCATCCCTTCAGAGAACGCTGTGCAAGCCGTCTCGCACGCCATCCGGGACACGCCAGCACCGAAGGAGGAGTGCGCGCTGGAGATCATCAAGAGCGGGGCGCTGCGCCAGCGGGAGCTGCACTACCCATCCGGGGTGGTGGGCAGCCTGCTCCTCCTCCGGGGCATCGCCCCCGACTTCCTCGACCACACCATCAGGAGTAGGTATAATGTGGAAAACATCAAAAGAACGTAGCTCCTGGGGCGGCGAGCACGCTGGGACACCTTGGGTCAGGCCAGAGGGATTTGGGTGTTAAACTGGCTACTCGGGGGCCCCTCTCCAAGCCACTAGGGCAGCCCCACACTGACGCGCCCTGGCAACCCAAGACGAGATGCACCAGAAGCCTGTAACACACAGCACGAAAACGTCCTTTTTAGCAATGAACTCTTGCAACTGGCTTTTTCCAAGAGACACTTCAAAGAAGCTCCTGGCAGCAAGATCCGCTGCCAATGTCCTGCTCACCCTCCAGAAACCATTCCCCCACCGAAAGCCACAACAGCTGAGCCACGGCCCAGAACGAGAATTTGGGCTAAGCAGCACAAACCACCCAAAACCACGAGAGGTTCTTTGAACCAGGAAATTTTTTGTCATGTATTCCTTTCAGGCTGGTCTTTGTAAAAATAAACGCTTCGTTACTTTACGAGATCTCTGCTTTTACTTGTGTTCCTTTTCTACGTGCACAGGCACAGAGCCCTTATCGGCGCCCAACTGGTTAAACTGACCTCCCTGCATGATTTGCATTAACGCAGCTTTCCCTTCTCTAAAGACCTTAATGCATTTCTGCCATTTGTGACCTGTCCTCAGCTGCCGATACACACTTCTTTTTCCTTTCTAATCTGCAAGAAGCCTTAAAAATAACAGCATTACTGTACTTCCCTAAGTCTGGATTTCTCTACCCCAAAGCAGCTGGGGGAAACTCGGTCTCTGAGCACCACAAGCAGCTCCATGAACCAGCGCTCAACCTCCGTGCGTCAGAGGCCGATAAAGCAAGATGGCCCAAAAGATATTTGTTAGCTCTGCTTAGAGAGAAGATGGAGACTTTGGGGTCCTAAGATAACCAAAACCCCGCCGCGAGCCGGGCGTCTGCGCCCCGCAGCTGGGCTGCAAGCAGAGACAGGAACCGGGGCTCGGCTGTGGCTGCAACATTTCCTGTTTTACAGAGCAAGAAAAAAAAGAACCAGAGCAGCAAAATGAGGTGCTTGGCACGAAGATGGCAGTTGGAGCGTGCGTGCACCCGATAACCCCCGCTCACCCTGCTACTCCGTGGCGGTTCAGTGGTAGGACGGGACCCTCGGGCCAGGTAAGTGTCCGCAGCACCGGGGCTGGCGAGGGCTGGAGGGGAGTGGAGGCTGCCGCGCTAAAAGCGGCATTATGCACCTTTTTTTCCTCTTTTTTCACCCTGTTCTCAGCCTACACGATTGACACCGGGAGGCTGTAACATGAACCAGCAAGAAGAACTTTTTTTTTCTTTTGGTTTCCCTTGAAGCGAGAAGAGTAACAGCTTGGAAAGCAAAGATAAAGGACTTGTCTGTTAATTAGAAAGGGTAATTTGGGGGAACAGAAGGAGGAAATGGAGTATTAGCTTGTCAAGAAGGCCTCAACAGTTTGCTCGGTGTGGGGTGAGTAATGGACCGTGTATTTCTTTAAGCTTTTCCTTCCTTTAAAGCACATTTTTGGTTATCTGAGGATATTGAGAGCTGCTGTTGGGATGCACGGTGACAGGCTGGACAGCCCAGAGGCAGCGCAGGTGGGAGAGGGACCAAGCTATTCCTGATGGGAAGAGCCGGATGAGCAGGGACCGAGCAGAACATCCGAGACCCGGATTCAACACGCAATTGGGTTATTTCTAAAATTAAGAAAAATTAGGTGAAAAAATGCTTTTAAATTGCCCTGAAGAGTTTGGAGTGGGTTTGGCTGTGGATGCACGCTTTGTCCCAAGCTCTGGAGTGGTACCCAGCCTCAGGCTTCGAGGCGGCATCTTGCGGGACGCTGGCGTACACCCAACTTGCATTTCTGCCTGGGAAGCTGTTGGCCGGACCTTGCCTTGCCTGCTGGGCTGAGGAAAGCCAGTGGGCGAGCACCGAGCAGAAAGGGCCTGGATGAGCACAAGGGGATCGTTGTGGTATGGATGCGAAAGTTGCACGGGAATAACCCACTCAGCCTTTTGTACCCCAAGACTCCTCCAGCTGTAGGTGTAAGAAACACCCAAGTAGTGAAACCTTGTTGGGATCCTTCAGTAAATTTAAGCTAAAATTAGAGATGCTTCAGAAGCTATTCAAAGAAGAGACTATTCAAATAAGAATTAATAAAAGCACACAGGTGAACGCTGCCTAATCTTTCAGCAAATGGCATATTTCGGGGGTCTGGAAGCCCACATCCCAGGCAGGCTCGGTGTTGGGAGCAGCGTCCCGGCTGTGGGTTCGCAGGCACCTTCCCTGCCCAGAGCAAGAGCTGGCCACCCCGAAAGCACCGCTCTGCTTCCAAAGGAAGCTCCTGCAGTGAAAAGATGGCACTAGTGATGAGCTTTGAGAATACCCCAGCTAGGACAAGGACAATAAAAAGAATTAGAGCAGATTTTAATGCAGGCTAAAAAGCACAGAAGTATTATACATGTAAATGGGGTTTACTTGTTCCCCCCCTTTTTTTTTTCATTAGACTCAACAACTTCCTAATTGCTCGACCCCCAATGAAACCAATGAAGTTGATGGGTTTGATGGGTTTGTTTGACACTGAAGAACATTTAACCTGAATTTTCAGAGTCTAACATTCTTTTTTCTTCCCTCCTTCCTACATTAACATGGTTTAGTAAAATATGAGAAAACTCCACACCAGACAGAGCCACAGCAGCTCCCAGGCTGAGCACCCCTGGGGAAGGGGAACTCTCTGAGCATCACTCACAGGATGTGCACGGGGATGATGAGCCTCTTCGCCGCTGCTGGGGCAAGGGGAAAGAGAGGGGCACAGAGCTTTCACTCGAGGGGAGGAGGGAAGAGGAACAGTTGTGGGTAGCTATTGCTCGGCTTTCTCTTTAACCCATGCAGAGGCAAAGAATCAAATACACTCAACATGACCAAAGTCCAGTAAAAAAATGATGCACTGGTGGCTTGCAACTGTGCAGAGAAGTCAGCAGGAAGGAGGTGGTTTCATATCTACGACTTGCGTGAACATGTCGACGGTGCTGAAATGGCGGAGCTCCTCCTTCAGCCAGGCCACCGCCTTGTTTGGGCCACAAAACCCCCAGAGGCAGAGGCAGAATTTGTGCCTGAAGCAAACTGGTACCAGAGCTTACCGATTAATTAACACCGAAGAGTAACAATCAATCACTACGCTTGTATTTGCAATGAAGGGACCAAGTCACAGCTTGGCAACACGCAGACCCAGGGCTGCGGGCAGGAAGGCTGCGGGAGGACAAGTGAGGATAAGCAAGCAAAGGGCCAAGTGTTACACAGCATCCGAGCCAAGAGCAGGGAGCAACCAGGAGGTCAGAGAAAGCAGCACTTGGTAGCTGTATTCTTCAGGGACTGGGTGTGCTCAGACCTGCAGGGACTTTGCCAGATGCTCCATTAATTAAAAAAAAAATAAAAAACCACAAAACAAAACCCCAACGCCACAAACCCTTATAACACTGCAAGGTTTTCACTGCCCCAGACCTCTCTGTGCATGCAGAAAAGGTAACCACCGCTAAGAAACAGACTGCAACTGTAAGTCACACCACAGCACCACAATAGTTGGACCTATTAAAAAAAGAAAATGGCAAAAGAAATGTGCACTAAGAAGAAATTTCCTGCAGAAATAGCAGCTATCGCTCTTCCTGCGTTTTCATTGCTTTCTTTAGGTTGGCTAAAGAGCTATAGCCGCACGCACGAAAGAATCAGTTGGAATAACAGAAGGATTTTATTTTATCAGGAAAGAAATTCTCCCAGAGGAAGCACTGGAAGCATCATTACTTGGTAGGGAGGCCAACTTCATGAGGTTGTGTTAATTGTTTGAAATTCTGTTCCAAGCATCTCCTGGGCCAGCACCGCCTGACAGAGGAGCACGAACAGTGCGGTGTGTTTTACACAGCGAACACACGCGGGTTCACGGACAACAGATTTCTCCAGGAACACCACTTGTATCCATTGCATGAGGACTCCAGAATCAGTATCTGATACCTCACATTTGTTTAATCTCAGAAATAATTAGTTTTCACTCAAATCCTGTCTTTTCCCTTGGTTTCATCAGGACAGAGGACCCCAGTGCGGATGGGGCGGTCACAGGCCGGCAGAGCTGCACCCAACACGATCAGCCAGCCCGAGAAGGCACGGCCGCAGCACAGGCGCGCGAACGAGAGCTACGATGAGAAATGCGAGCGGCGGCACGAGACGCGGGAGAACCTGCGACGGCGAAACAACGTGACAACCTGCCGCTGCCCCGGGAGGGGAGCAGAGGAGCCGCCACGGAGCCCCCGGCAAAGGGAGTTCCTGAGGAGGAGAAACCTGGCGATCGATGCTGGAAGCACCCCGCTGGGCCAGGAGCCCAAAGCACGAGTCTCTCTGGACCCCTCCTCACGGGTGGAGCACAGATCGCCCGTCCTGCTCCAGGTAACGCCAGCCCCCATGCCCGGAGCACAGCGCGATGCTCTGCCCTCTCCAGCTAGCACCCAGTAAAGCACCCACAGCCTGTCCACCGACTGCAACAGCATTGGGATCCAAATCAAAAGTACAGCCAAAAAGGGAGAATGCACAGACAAAAACGTGCATTTCATTATGAACGGCAGAATCAGGTACAGGTAAACGCTGCCACCTCCCTCCCGGCTTGCTCCTCTCCTGTTTCCCAAACCCTGAACTAGATGAAGATTTTCTGCCCTTCCTCCAAGTACAACCCCACATCCTAGCCGCCAGATTACAGTTTTGCACTTACACAAATTATTTTTACCCTTGAAAAACTCAGCTTTGAACACCTGGCTTCCCTCCATCACCTTGCCTGTTAGCAGGAAGGGTGCAAGAATTAGGAGACTCCCTGGTATTCATTACCCACCCTGTGCTGCACAGCCAACAGCAACCCAGAAGAGTCACTGCCTTGAGTAACTTCTATAGAAAGATGCAGTGCAAAACACCTCAATCTGAGGGCCAAACAGATTTCTTTCTAAACTTACATCCTGTGCAAAACGAACAATTCCCCAGTATGTTGCAAGTTCCTCCTAGGGGCTTCACAAACCTGCGTGAGCAGAGACAGTCGAACGCGAGATGACTTACAAACAGGCACACCCTCAAGATCCCCTTGCAGCACCAGAGCGTGCAGAGCAATTACTGACCTGCTGCTGCCATTTGGTTCACTGGCTTTAATCACCTGCCAAACAGCCGGAATCTGGAACAAGCATTTGCACGCACGCTGCCCGTGCACGGTGCCCTCCCCGTGCTTTTGCAGAGGTAACAAGAAGCAGGGGGGAGATGCGGCACGCACTCTGCTCCCGCAGCCCCAGGGGAGAAGTCAGTGCAGAGCGGGTACCTCTGCTCCGAGGCAGCCAAGTGGCAGCAGAGACCCAAGGTAGGACCCAGCTCCCTGCCACCAAAAGTCCTCATTTTTTCAAGAAATATCTCGAGATACTTTGGGGTTCCTTGTCCTGTTCTGGTGTCGTCCATCCCCCCACACCCCAGAAGCCAACAGGTTTTTCCCCCCCTGGAGCTGCTGCAGCCAAAGCAGCAAATCCTCGTGGATTTGCTATGGTTTCTCGGCATCTCCTTGAGGCTCCTCACCCAGCCGCTGCAGGGACAAAGCCCAACCCAACCACAGCCCCTTCCTCTCCATTCCAGCCCTTTTTGGAGAGATGCTGACTCGAGCTGCCCTCTCATTCCAGCACCCATGGAGCTGCCCCACATTCTTCCCTGCGCACTCCCCACTCGGCCACAGCAACCTTCTCGGCATTTCGGCAGAAGCCATCCCCAGGCGAGGTGCCTCCGTGAACGCCCAAGGTAGGCGAGCGATGCTCAGGTTTCCCAGCACAACAGCAGCCGCGGCGTTTCCCTCCCACCTCTCAGTCTCCACGTAGCGGTTTGGGATGCGAGCTGGTGGCTCCCCTCCCACCCGAGCTCCCCTGCCAGCAGCCCCACACCTGCCCGAAGTTTTACTATCCCAGCCTGAGTATTCCCTGCAAACTGCGCGTGTTAAAAACATTTTTGCTCTGCCCTACAGCTTCTCTGTAAGTGCCCCAGATTATCCAGGGGCCTGGGGGCTAACTTCAGTCTGCAGGATTATTTCACCTCTACGTCTCTGTCCATGCGAGCAGCACTCTTTGCCTCTTGTCCCTACTGAGCTGCGTTACTGGACGCTGTTCAAACAGCTGCTCTCCATCCTGGAAGCGATGCCGTCTCCGAGAGCGGAGATGGCCACCCAAATAGAAGAACTTCACAGCCCCTCAGACGGGGGATCACTCTCATCCTCTTGCTTTGCTTTCACAGGAACCCAGACCCTTACACATCCAAGCGCAGGAGTGAAAGACTCAAGCCAGCAAACAGAGTAAGCCGGTCCTCCCCACCCTCCACGGGCTGTGAATTCGGATCCCGCAGGGCAGCCGCCTCCGATGCCCGAGCCCAGACGCGTTTCACCTCAGCACAAGCTTTTGCTGTACAAATATCCACAATCTGCTTGGGCTGGGGGGGGAACGGCTGGCGGCCAGAGGCACGGACTGCTGCAGACACCCACGTCGCGCTCAACTCAGTAACACACTTTCTTTTTTATTTTAGTTCTGGAATAGCAGTTTTAAATAAGGTAAGTGATATACGGATAATAACTAGCCTTGAACTCTTGCAAATTAAATCAGTTTCGAAAATGTCTGACCAGGACACTGACTTATGCTAAATTTCTAGAGTTTAAAAACTGATGACCCTGCTTCTGTAGGAGAGAAGGGCAGTTCTGTCCCACGGATATCTACTGTTCTCACTCAGTAAAACTGCCCCAATTTGATCCACTACATGGCAAAGATGCCACAGCTCCAATGCTGCAACTTGCAGCAGAAAATATTTTCACTTCCCTGAAAAACCAACCAACCAACCCCCAGCAGGTTCTCCTCCTCCACCCAAACGTAGGCCATTAACTTCCATTTTATTTCAAAACATTTGGATTTTGTAGCAAGTCCATACAGTGTGTATAAACTGAAACAATCCTATGTTTTTAAACATTTGCCCTTCCCCTTTCAGGAAATGGTGCAGCTGTCCAACTACCTGAAGGTAGGTACCCAATGTTGTTAAGCACCCACCGGGAAAGCAGGTCTTTGGCAAGTCAAACAATGCTTTTGATATTATCGTTATTATCATTGCATGCCCAATTTTAATGTGGCCAAGAAAGACTCCAGATAAGGCATGGAACTCAAAGACCTGTCTGAACCTTCAGACCCGCAGAAGCCCTGACCTTGACCTGGGGGGTGCCCACTGACCCGCTCTCCCCTTCCCCGCAGGAGGCCCTGCACCGCGAGCTGCTGCTCAAGCAGAAGATGGTCATTTTGCAGGAGCTTTTCTCCACGTTGCTGCAAGCGTCAGAAAAATGCTGGCAGGTACCAGAACCGCACGCGGCGATTGCTGCCGGGGGAGGTTTTGCCTTGGTGGGATCGGGCTTTTGTGCAGAAGCAAGAACAGCCCAGGTCGGTCTCTCTTGCTCAGAGCTAAGCTCTAGCTCTGCTGGGCATCAGTGCTTTACAGGCACGGAGATGTTACGGGTTTGAAATGCGGTGCTGTCACCTAGCAGAGATGTGGGGCAGAACCCTTCACCTGCAGCTTGCTGCACCTCCTTCCTTGCTGTCACCTTTCTTTCTAGGGAGGGTCAAACACAAACTCAGAAATTAGAGGGGTACTCTGCCGCAAGTTTTTCCCTTTTCTCCTCTGAACGATCGTTACAAAACGTACTTTGTTATCAGATCAACAGGAAGCGTAAAACCCTTTTCATCTGTAAGGTTTGGGTTTGTTTGTTTTTTTTTTTTTTTTTTATACTTGTATTTCCCACTTTTTATTTAAGAAAAAGCAAACAGAAGCGTATGAGTGGGGAAAAAAATTGGAATAAACCCAAACAGCCATCTTCCACCAAGGTTTCTTTCCTAGTCAAATCAAGTTTCAAATATTTTTTTCCCTCCCCCAAAAAATAAAAATTTTAGATGCACCAAACTGGTGCACCTAAATGCTGGCAAACACTGCATTGGGCAGAGGAAACACAAACTGTTCCTTTATCTGGGAACACAACAGCTAAAAGCCCCAGCCAGCACACACAGCCTTCCTGCCAAGCTCCCGGCCACCCCGTCCGCTCCTCACCGGGATCCGCAGGGACATCCTGCAAACGCAGCACCGTCCCCATTGCTTTCGGGGGGGGTATTCTGGGCCCCCACACTGGCGAGGACCCAGTACCGTGATGCTCTGGCACCTTACGTGCGCTGCTGAATCACGGCCCTGCGTCAAACTGTTTCCCCAAGCTCAAACAAAACGCTCTGGGCAGCGCTGAACCAGGGCCCCTTTTTTTTTTTGTCCTACCAGGAGGTAGAATCAAGGCGATGCATTTTATGTAACATGTGAAGTGTTTTATGTAGGACGATTGAATCAGATATTAATTTACAGTCCATTGTGCCATGAAAAAAGTGTTTTGAAAGGTCTGTTGGGGCAGAAAAGCAAGTGATTGGGTGAGATGATATAAAAAAAACCAAACCCTGTGCTAGATGTACCGTGGTTAGAAACTTCCGCCTTTGCTTGCTTCTTTAAATATAATATGAGCAGGAAAAAACACCCTGACAGACTCTGCAGGAAGCAGCGATGAAACCTCACATTAAAAACAGGTGGGTGCACTTTGCTTCTTGCTATCTCTGCTACAGATGAGAGATTTTGCAGCTGCCTCTTGCATTCAGCCTTTCACCAGACTAAAAATTAACTCGCCGCTGGCACCGGAGCTGACGGGGCAAACAAGGCAGATGCTGCCTGCGCGGAGGGGATCCCCGGGGAACAGGCGCAGAGGGAGGCTGGGGAGAGGGGCTTCTCCAGGAGGTACGGACAGGTCCTATACCATAATGCCGTGCCATGGAAAGTGATGCCTGGCTGCCCCTTTCCAAGCCCAGGTGAGATACCAAGCGCTTGTTGCAGCAGCTTTTTAATCCTTTCAAATATTTCAGGGTTTAAAGAAGTGCTATTGCATACACGTGAATGCTATGGCAGTAAGTCTCGAAACTGCCAGAGTCATTTTTGAGGTGCTGCTTGTGTTCGTGAGTGCTTCTGCCTTGATGGGGCAAGTGAATACTCTGCAGGATGATGGGGTGTCATTAAACTGAAGGGATAAAACATTCAGTTCCCACCCCCGGCCATGATTTTACTTCTGGGTTAGAGAGACCTTCCTACCACAGGTCTGTACCTTCCATCCCCCACCTGTTGTAAAACTGGCTTAGTTGATTCAAAAATGCTGCCAGGTGAAGGAAGCTAAGTAAGTCTCAGTTATGATTATTAAGAGTCAGTAATTTTAAACTGTTCTCTTCTTAAAGAAGAAAATTCCTAGCCTAATATATTTTCTTCCCTTCCTGACCTCTGAAGTCGAGCCTGACTTTTGGAAGTACCTTGCAGCTCTGCTGAGTTTAAGGTCTTTGCCATTTCCAATGCGCTACTACTGATATATGGACTTACTTTTCTAGCGCAAGCGTCATGTTTGGGCCAACTGGAAGCCTTCCAGAAACAGCATTTATTATTATTGCTTTGAACGAGCTATTTAAAATGATTAAAGGAAGGAGTATCAGATAATCACCGAACACAGCACAACCAAAAGATTACAGCCAAAACCAGTTTAAAACACTTAGATGGCACTTAAATGACAGCGGTAGAGAACTGCAGAAGACAGAGAGGTTCTGGAGCTGCCCATTGAGGTAACCTCAGGCTC
The DNA here is from genome assembly GCA_013400195.1 of Aramus guarauna. Lineage (NCBI taxonomy): Eukaryota > Metazoa > Chordata > Aves > Gruiformes > Aramidae > Aramus > Aramus guarauna. The sequence goes on along the minus strand of VXBL01002384.1, from coordinate 339,378 downwards.
CCTGAAGAAGAGGGTTACGGAGGATTCAATCTTGGCGTTTGCAAGAGCGGACGCATTTTGAACACGTTAGCTGTAATCCTTTCCTCTGCCAGGCTGGCAGTGGCTGTCCTGGGCTCTAGCAAGGTGCAGGGCAAAGACCCCCCGGCCATGTTTGTAACAGTGTCACCAGAGACACGGTGACGAGAGGAAAAGCCACCCCGTCTGATGATGGATGGTGGCCACAGAGGGCGGTTGTTTTGTTTAGTTGTGGGTAGGGTTTGGGGTTGGTGTGGGGGGGGAGGGTGGTTTGGTTTTTGTTAAAGCATCCCCTTTCACGTAGATCATCTTCAACACAAGGGATTGACCAAGATTTGCTCACTTAACTTTTCTGGTCAGAAGGATAATTTATTTCTTGCGCCCTCCCACGTATGTGCACTCACCCCTCACTGCCACGCCATTCTGGTAACAGCCCTAACAGACACCTTATTCCAGTTAAGGAAATCTTTATCTTCTTTTGCCAATTTATAACCACGAAAGGAGTTTCCCAACACATCTCTGCTCTGAAGCGTAGGAAGGGCCCGGTGCTCGGTTGCCTTGTACTTTGCACAGTCATTTACATCTGTGCACAACGGTTGTAACACCACCACCTTCCAACATGAACCTTCACAGATAGCAGAATAAAATAAACCACAGAGGAAAACTAGGTATGCTATTTCACACACAAAAATGCTTCTCAAAATTCCACCTACTTTCCAAGACAATAGAGCCTTTAATTCTCTGTATCAACAACTGAACCGGGAAGATTTAGTCTTTGGGAGTGTAAACTTACTTCTGTGCAAATTTAAACAGTGCTTAGACACCAGAGAATCTGGTTTTGCTTGGGTCTAACAGCTATTCCTGTAACATCAAGGAGTTGCTTTTCAGAGGCTTGACTTCAAACAGCAGTGAGCAGAGAGGATACCAGCGCTCTCGGTATCGGTGGTAGAAAAACAGCCTACGTGAACTCTTTGCTAGAAATTGTATCTGAATTTGCATGCAATCTGGTTTCACAAAACATAAGAAGCCTGACTAACACTGAGAGGAGATCATAATAACAAAAATGAATCATCACCGTTGCCCTCTATCCCCCTGCCCAACTGCCAGATGTTGCAACGCAGACCCAACCTATTTCCTAAGGGAACCAGCAAGACCAGACCTTAGCACCAGCCAGAGCTTTAGGCAAGGAGGAACCATCGGCCAGGGAACAGGGCTGTATGCAGGGACCGGCGGCACCTCCGCTTCTGCCAGACCCATCCAGACTAACCTGAAATCCCTTGCTCTTCACTTCTCATCTCACTGCAAGTACCTGCGCTCGGTAACCAGTGGAACTGCCGCAGCAGAGTTTTCCAATGCGTAAAAGTTTTACTTCCCCCATCTCTCATTTATTCTGAGATGGTGAAGGGCTTGTTTGAACTCTGAGCGTTGAAAAGACTTTGACCAAATTTAGCCAGGATATTACAGATGAAGAAAAGGAAGAAAGTGAATCAGAACACAAGCTGACAGAACATTGGGGGCATATTGTATAGTTCACGATTCCACACATCGGTTCAATTGTTTTTTTTTTCCCCAGGGTCAGCTGAATGAAGATAAACTCAAGTGTAAACTAAGGGCACTTGAAAATCAGCTGCAGGCCTGCACCCAGGTAATGTCCGATCCCTGAGAAACAACCATGGGTGAAGAAAGGCATGAAAACAAAATACGTAATTAGGTCAGGTCTCAGTTTCTAGAGCAATCTAATCAGAAACTGATCTGAAAGATTTTTTCCTCTTTGCTGAAGCAATGCTTCAAGCAATGCACTAGCATTGACACACTCTGGTTTAGCAAGATTAGGAATATGTCAGATAAGATCCTTCAAGCACTTTAATTCTTCCTTTAAAGAGTTACTCAAAGGAGTGTGTGAAGAAGATCCTCATAGAGATGGAGGATCAGAAGCAGACCTACGAGCAGAAGGCAAAAGAGGCTCTTCAGAAGATGCTGGAGGACAAACTCCAAACAGAGCAGCAACTGCAAAACTCTCAAGTAAGCACCCTGTTTTACACCAGGCTTTGCTTTAATCTAGCCCAACTGTGACAAAGAGCCCCCACATTTCAGGGAAAGGCAATGACTAGCTTACCATTAGTAACAAAGATGCAAAAATGTCTTTTTTTTTTTTAAGCTACTGAGCTAAGTCCAAAGCAGCTTAGTGGCAACCTGTGCTCATTTTATGAGCCATGCATCAGGTTATTAAAACCAGCACACAGTTGGGGAAACATACTGCTGTTTGGCAGTTTTAAGTGTAATTCTTCTCCTCCACCGACCCTTCTTCCCATTCCCTGTTCTGCACACACAGAACAAGCCACACACACAGACATCCAGGCCACCAGGTCTCCAGAGACACTTTTTCTGGAGTTGTTCTTTTATATGAAAATGGCTTTTCCCCCAAAAGGTAGCAATTTGCTTGGGCCCACAAGAAAACTGCTATTTTCAGAAAAACAAGTCAGTCTTATCCCAAATACTACCAGGCTTCCAAATCCCACGGGCAGCAGAGGAACTCGGGTTCCGCAGCAAACCTGTGCCCGTGTTCGCTCTGTCCATCAGATGGCATCAGACCCACGCAGGTTATGGTCACCCTGGCACAGGAGGTGGCCAGGCTGCCCCAGCCCCACGCAGTGCCCGTGGATGTCGGTCAGGGCAGCCTGGCGTGGTCCCACCGTGCCGTGGGTCACAGCCCACCCCTAGGTCCTTGTCACCTCCACAGAGGAGCCTGGAAGCGACGAGAGAGGACCTCACCTTCTGGAAAGAGCACTACACCACCCTCAAAGACGAGATGACCAAGTTGACCGCGGCGCACACCGAGCTCGAGAACAGCTTCCACGTTTTGCAAAGCAAACTGCAGGTACATCAGTTCCCCGCAGGAACAGCATCTGTGAGAGTTTGTTTGCATTTCCCAACTTGCAGGCAGGGAAGCCCCTAAGTTGAGATCACTACAGAATAAATCCCGTCTGATGAAGCACAGCAGTTACACGCACAACCCAGCTCCCAGCTCGCGGCTGCCTTTTGCGGCCAGAAAGTTGGCTGATATAACATCGGTTCAATTGTTCCATGGCGCGGGGCCGGGGCCGGGCTGATGCCGGGGTTCTTCTCGCCCCCAGCAAGCGGACACGCGGAACGAGCAGCTCCAGCAGACCCTGTGCAGCCTGCAGACCGAGCACGCCACGCTGCACCGGCGAGCCAGCGCCTTGCAGGAGGAGAACGACCTGAAGGCAGAGCGCATCAGCACCATTGAAGGTATCGCACGCAGGGGAACGGTGGGGGTGTCTGTCCTCCAAATAAATGGAGGGTATAAGGATCTAAAACAGTCTTAAAATCCTAGTCCTTAAAGCCAAGTGCACAAAACATACGGCACATCTTGGCTTGCTGAGAAAGCCTCTGGTTTCCAAAGGGCTCCTGAAGTCATTTCCAACTAGACTAAAGGACTTCAGAGAAGTGAAATGACTTTTCTAGAAGAAGGAGGGATGGAATGAGACACCTGAAGGAAAAAAAAAAAAATCAAAGATGAGTCCTCAGCTTTGATGAGGGCTTTTGCATCCTTGTTAGACCCATCCAACACAGCAATGCAAGCCTGCTGGGGTGGCGGGGCATCGCCTGCTACTGTCTGAGCTGCTGCTGCATGGTGGTGGATATTACCAGCGTACAAATATGAGCTAATAGTGTCTTAAAGTACCAATTCAGGTAGAGGCAAGAAAACTCACACATGCTTCACACAGCTATTTTAAAACACAATTAAGGAACAGTGCATGGCTGGCAGATCTGTTTTTCATAACAGGTCTCACAAAACCATAAATTAATAGAGTGTAAGGCACATTAGAAAAAGCTACTGAAACTGAAAGGGCAATTAACAGCTAAATATCACATCCCTTCAGAGAAGAAAGTTCAGTGTAGCCAACAATACCTGCTCCACTTTCTCCACATGTGGAGAAGGAGAAAGTTGCCATCCTTGCGTAAAGACACACAGAGACTTACATCAACCTTGATGTCCTTGCCCTTGTTTCAGATAAATTGCAAAAAGAACAAAACCAGAAGGTAACACTGGAGGCAACGATCAGCTACTTGCACAGTAAGTAACACAAAGAAGCGCAAAGCCAGACTCTGCGTTAGCGCTGCGGACAGTAACAATGGCTTTTCACATTCACAGACCTGATACAGAACCAGAGCAACCAGCAGAAGATGCCGGAGGGGACGGTGCGAAGGACAGGTCAGCAAACTTTGTAACTCCCACCTAGCACTCCTCTCACTGGATACAGGAACAGTAGACCTGACTCTAGGAGAAGGCTACATTGGTTTAGAATAAAGGATTATTTTAAAGCTGCACAAAGCGAGTTATTATATTTTGCTAGTTAACATTAAATATAAGTGTATTTATGATGGCAAACACTTTAAAAAATAAATGCTTTTCATTGCAAATTCTACTTCAGTGGCTATGCCATTTTTTCCCCAAGCAAAATAAATTCCAGTTTAAAATCGCCACTACAGCTGTACTTGAAAAAGTAATAAAAGGCATTTTTAACTCTCCCTCCCTCCCATTTCTGGCAACTTATTAGAAATATTCCTCTAAAGATGATTAACTTGTAGCTACAGCAGAGGCAGGCCCACCTTAACTAACTCGGCTCCTGCGTGCTCTGCTGTGCGATAGCACACAAGTATTTTCTTTCTGCTGTGCTGAGCAAACAAGATCTAAAGCAGACTGAAAGCCTGGACCTGTTTCTCATCAGAAGCCTGACTGTTTTCTAGACCAGGTTTTCACCACGCAGACCCCACCTCTCACTCCTGCCAAGGAAAAACAAAACACTGTGGAAGAGCACCCTGAGGAGGAGGAGGAGGGAGAAGAAAGTCTGAAGGAGGAGATGCAGAAAAGGACATCCCAGCTTGCAGCAAAGGAGAACGAGGTGAGGAGGTCACTGAATCCCGGCAGGGACCGAGTTTCCTGCTGGGGAGCAACCGCTGGTGTAAGCGCTCCAGCAGCGGCACGACACACCGCACCAAAGCTCCTGGCAGTAACCAGAGCTTGGTATCTCCTGTAAGGATTGTCTCTGCTGATTTTTCATCCCAATACTAGCCTCAGCTAAGCTCCGGATGCAGTCTCCATGTGCAAGGGCTGGAGCAGCGGAGCTCTCTCCGTACAAACCCAGTTCTGCTCTCACAGACAGGAGTCTCAGCAGCCGCACAGGGAAAAGCCAGAGCCACGCTTTAAGAGCTGAAGTCTCCTGAGCATAAAGGAAGGAGAGGAGGAAAAAGGGCTTGCAAGTAACAGGAAAGGTCTGCTAACAAAAGCAATGCCCTCACAACTGGGCTACAAAAAACTTCAACGCTTTCTGACCTCTTACATGCTCTTTCCAATCTAAAACACTGTTTCGGGTCACAAGACTGGTAGCCCAAACTGTGCCCTCTGCCAACCAACTTCCCCACAGTCCTACAGCAGTGCTCAGATAGCAAGTAGTATTAA
>VXBL01002384.1:294440-322439 GCA_013400195.1 Aramus guarauna | reverse complement strand
GGGGAACGGGGCGAGGGGAGCGCGGCCGCGGCGCACACTCGGGGCCCGCTCCGCCCTCACCTGCCCAGGTGCGCCGGGCGCAGCCGCGCCACCGCCCGCTCCGCCCACGGCCGCGGGGTGGGCTCCGTTCCGCGCCCGTGGGGTGGGCTCGGCCCCGCTCCGCGCCCGCCTGTCCCCCCGCGGAGGTCTCACGGCAAGCGGAGCATCCGCACCCCGTCGTTTTACCCCCATCTCTTTCCTAAATACTCCGTTAAAAAAAGAAAAAACAAAACAAAAAAAGTTCCTGGGTTTTTTTTTCCGCGGTTTAAAGCATATTTGGCCCAGCCGATCCGCAGCGCGGAACAAAGACAAAACTTTAAGTCAGCTGTGATTACCGCAAAGCCACGGGCACGCAGTTTTCCCTGAAAAACATAAAAATGTGCCTCTTCTCCGCTCCCATCCCCACTCGCACACCTACCGTGGGATGCAGGGAGCCTCCGTGGCATCTCCCTCCGGCCCAGCCGCAGCCTTCCACCGCGCTCCCCGCCAGCATCGCCGCTCATTTCTTTTCCTCGTAGGTGGAGAACCATGACTCAGTGGTGAATCTTGGTTTCAAGTGATCATACAATACTTTACTATTCAGTTTCAATGAACCAGAAAAAAAAACAGTGGGAATTTCCCTTCTCCTTCCCATCACGAACACTACGGATAGTGCTGAATCCTGACTTTGGAAAGGCTGACTTACACCCAAAGTGTCTACACCCAGGGTGTCTACTGATGTACCCTCAATCCTGTGCCAAGACTTTGAAACTATGCGAAGTTTTAAAAATCTTCACACACAGGGAAAAAGTAATTCTGCACTTTTCTTGGAAAGTTTGCCCTGTGAAATAAATATTTCGGGCTTCATTCATCACTGAAACGTAGCCACTCAGGTAACATTTAGCGGGGGTTTGTCAGCACGTAATAAAATCTTTCTAGCAATCACCAAAAGACAATAGGTGACACTCAAAGGTCAGTGAAGTTTTTTGTGGGCTAGCACTGCAATAGTGGATTTCAGGTGTGTGTGGCTCCTTGTACCTGACCATTTTTGATAGGCAAAACAAGGGACAGCCGCTCCTGTAATGATACCACCTACTGTGTTGCTATTCCCGCTCTATAAAAACATGCAACGCTACAGCCAATTTGGTGAGCAGCCGGGAAGAGCTGTGCAGAGACATTGGGCTGAACTCCCGGCCGAAGTGCGAGGGATTTGTGATCTCCCCTCAAATGGGTCAGCACCGATGCTCGTTCATCCTCCCGCCCACGCGCCCATCCTGCCCAGTGACAGGTGAATTTAAGGTTGCTTTAGGTTTGCTTCCCTTTGCGCCCTGATGCTCGGGGAGCTCTGGACAGACACGAGTGATGCTGCACGCTCACCCGCACATCCCAGGCTGCCCATGGGAGGGCTGGGACCAGCCCTGGGCAGAGCTTTGGTCTTTCTAGGCCTCCTGTAAGGACACTTGGGAGGGGTCTGAGGGCAGGGGTATTTAAAATAGCGGAGCAATGCGGCAAAAGGGCTGCACATGGGCTGAAGGTCCAGTTTTGCCTCCAGTTTCACTGCAGTTGGTCCTCTCACACCAGGCAGCCCTGCCTGCCTGCACCCTGCCACCGCGGTTACAGCCTCTGCTGCCTTCACCGCGCGCTAACGCAGATGCCAAGCAAATGAGTCTTCCCAGCCCTCTGCAGGGTTTGTTGTTTGTTTTGGGTTTTTTTTCTTCTTGAGTTTCTACCAGCCGCTGCTGAAGCATGTGGCAGCATGCTGTGTTAGTGAACTGATGGGAAGTAAGCTGTCTTTTTCCATGCTCTTGGCTAGGAAACCCTGCAGCTTTTGAGCTGTAGAGGTGATAATCTAGGGATAGCTCATTAGGCAGGAAATGTAATCAGATGTTACCTGTTTGCAACTAATCATCCAAAGGCTTCACTGACATAATATATAAATTATTGATCCTAGCCCTTCAGGCAGCCTAAAAAGCACCAACCTTTCCTTTAGTGTTTTCTAAAAATCATTCTTTTTATTTTTCATTCTTTCTGCTTATATTTACTTCTACCAGCATCTTTTTTTTTTTCCAAATCAAATGAAATCCTTTGGCTGATAATCTGTACTTGTGACATTCTACTGGCTGAGAGGCAGCAGCTCTGTCAGTACAGTCTGCAGAGCACACACTTTGGACAATGAGAGCACATGCAGAGGAATTTTCATACCAGGAGCTATAGGCTTTAACTTATTCCAGTGCCAAATTAACATCAGTACTTTTATCAACACGATTGTATGTCATGATACCTGCAATAGCACCAGCTAGGCTTTGTAACCCAGGTCTCTTGCAGTCCTTTGTTCCTAGCTGGAAAAGATTGCAGTCATCAAAACAAAGGGGAACCATTTTCTCTCCTGGGAACAGATCACTAAGTTCCCATAAGGCAAAACAAAATTATGCAATGAGGCAAGACAACGAATGTCCTGGGCATGTGGAGTCTTGTTGTGTGCTCTCAACACTCACATTCCAGCATGTAGCCTGGGTGCAGGAGAGCAACACAAAATGGTGGAAGGCTTCACACCAGCACATGCAGAACTCCCCAGCTATACTGCAGGAAAAACTGCAACGCACCCTCCCCACCTGAGCAGCAGCACCTCTACTTCTTGAAAGCACTTTGTGACCCAGAGAGAACTGATGTCTTTGCCAGATATTAGCCAACATGATTCAAGAAATATCATTGAGGGAAAAAGCTATTTCTTTACATGGTATGCATAGCAGAGCATGGGAAATGAAGAATGCAGCAGAACTGTTTTACAAATACCACAATGACTGTCAGAGACTTCTTTCTAGTACATCTAGCTAAGAGGCAAATACCGGGGGATAGATCCAGTATAACTTTTTTTGATGAGCCAGACCTCAAGCCACTCTACTGCAGACAAACTATCTGAGAGTCAGGGGCTGGAGTTTGGCTGAAGCACTTAAAGGAAGGATTGAGTTTATTAATCTTGTTGCATTCATCTAGACACAGAGATAGACAAACAGGAATCCTCTACATTATTAAAAATATATTTTTTCATTAAAAAAAGCAATCTTAGCCATTCCAGCAACCCCTCTGGTCCTTCCCATCCATGTCCGCACTTCTGCTGTACTGCCTTCTTGCTTAAGACCAAGTAAAACCATGCATTGCCCAGGCACCCTCATATACAGAGGTGCAAAGCTATGCTATAATGCTACAAATTTGTCTAGATATGCATATATACATGCACATGCAATACCACTGATGGGTTACCCACCAATCTGAGCAGATTCACAGCAAAGCCTGTTCTTACAGCACAGTGTGAATAGCTATACTCTTCTACAGTATTAAATTCTAGGCTGAATCTTGACTGATGCTTTCCAGGTGAGAAACTCTTCTTCCTAAAGTAACAAAAAACTCTAACTCTCAAAAAAAAAAAAAAAGCCCCAAACAAAATGAGCAACTTAAATCCTTTTGGCCCTCAGCATTATTAGAATGAGGAATCTATTGTTTCTTATTAATACTGCTCCAATCCTCTTAAAAGAGGAATCCTACCTGGATGCCAGGCTGGCTCAGACACATTTATAGCTACAGGTCATTTCTTTCCAGCTGACACAGCTAACGGTTGGGTTCAGAACACCTGGTATGGTAGGGATAAAAGCTGGTGGGCCCAGTAAGGAAGGGAAAGTACTGGGGGTTGTGTGTGGAGGGGAGGGCTTGATTTCTGGCTGCAGAGCAGTAAGTGTGCAGAGACAGAGCTGTGTGTTGTGCCTGTAATTAAAGGGGTAAGTAGGGGGACCATTTCAAGGGGGGTGTGTGTGGAAAAATAGCACATGAAGGGAAATAAGGAGAGCTCAATACTTTAAAAAAAAAATTGAGAAATAAAAAAAACTGGGAAATAAAATGTTCCTATTATTCTTAGCTGAGAGTTTTAAGAATGAATTATGGAAATGAGAGAAATAAACACATTTGTAGCTATATACTTTTGCTAGCTCTCACAAACATGTTGTATAGAGTAAAGCCTATAGTAGGCATTCAATTAATTTGATGAATTAGCTACAGTTTTACATGTATGTGCTTGTTTTGTTGGGATTTGCTCTCTGTAAGTGTTTGGTAATGTGCCCTATTTCACTGAAACACTGTGTATCCTCCACAAGCAGGTAGCTTATGTATGCCGCTATCAAAAAGTATTGTTAGGGAAGTTCACTCACAATCCCTTTTTTCTTAGGAAAACCTCCAGAAGAGTGAGTGGGGTTGTGTGTAAAGGGAACCTCAGCTCCCGAATTCTGTGATGTGGAGGTATTAATGTGCAGAAGGACCCTGAGCTGCTGGAGCCTGTTCCTAAATAGGGCACAGCTCAGAACATCTGAAGGTCTCTGTGACTCATAGGTGGGAATCTCCTAATGATCTTAGCTATTTTTATACATGCCTGATACCACACATTATGTTGCCCTAATGCAGAGAAGCAACTCTACGATCACCAAGTGAGCACCCAGAGCTGTGGCTGTGAAAACTGTGGGAGAGAAAGAGGAAGAAAGTAAAATACAAAAGGACTGTGAAATAGCAAGGCACAATATTAACATCAAATAAAGGCACAAGACTGCAACAAGAAAAAGAACAAAGAAAAAGCAACTAAAGGTGATAAAAGGACAATACAAGCAAAGGACTTTGACAGGGTTTTCCTTTCGTTCCTTCTTTTTTTAATTGTGCTTTACAGAGCAAAATGGGACAGCAGTTCACCAATGCTGAAGGGGACCAAGCAGAGATTGATGTTGCTGAATTGCAGGAATGGTACAAGAAATTTGTGGTTGAATGTCCCAGTGGGACGCTCTTCATGCATGAGTTCAAGCGGTTCTTTGGGGTCCAGGATAACCGTGAAGCAGCAGAGTATATTGAAAATATGTTCAGAGCTTTTGATAAGAATGGGGTAAGTGGTGAGGAATTTTTACAGTTATTTGTCTAATAATTTGCACCTCTTCCTCCTTGTGCTGGTTTTGGTTGGGATAGAATAATTTGGAGGTGTTTTGGAGGAGTTGCCACCCTTGTTACCGTGCTTTATGAAACTAAAAGAAGGGTGATGGACCTGATAGAGCAGGAGAAGGAGCTGTACTGCTCTGTATGGGTTGGTATGGATTTATCCTCTGATAAATCTGTACAGAAATTAAGGACAGAATGTTCCCTTAAGAGACTAAGGATGGATTAAAAGGTTGAAATTTAGGCAGTTGTGTTTGGAGATAGTATTGTTGAAAGATCCTCAAATAGCCAAGGTTGCTACATAGGGAAAAAAAATGTGTTATGATAGAGGGGGAATTACAGTAGAGTCCTACTCATGCTTGCTGCACACTGGAGGAAGTGTATGAACAGGTGGCATGTAACAAAATATTGATTTTATCTGCTCAAAAGCTAAGGAATGCTGAGCAATTCAGATATTCTGGTTTTGATTCCCTTTGCTGTATTTGTCATCAGACACCTGGGAAAAGTGGGCTTTCTGGTTTAGTAGCAGTTCATGCATACCCATGTATTGGTGCAAAAGATAGTGCAATACTAGCCTGCGATATTTTAGTCAAAAGACATGTAATACGGTTGCCTTTCTCATCTTGAAATGGGTTAGCAATGCTTGCCAAATGGTTCATGTTTTTTTCCTGAAGCTCTTGATCATATTCAAACTATGGGGGTGTTTGTTGCTGTATATTAATATAGGAAAAGGAGAGACAAGTCTATCATCTCTGATATACTCATTTCCCTTAAGCTTCCCTTGAAAGCAGTGGCAAAATCATACTGAGGTGCCAGCAAAAGTCAGTTTGTGAGAAAGGATTAAAAAAAAGCTATGGGAGATGTAGGCAGGTCAGACTTGTCTCAGAACTTGAAGTTGGCAAAACCCAAATTTCTGCAAAAACCCCTGAAGGTCCAGGACCAAATCCTGCTATGAAAGCTGTGCGGAAAGAGTTGCAGAGCAAATGGTGCATGTGAAAGGTGAAGTCCCATTCCTAGTTTACAGAAGTTTTCCTAATAAGACTGAAAACCTGTATTTAAGGGATGCTGGTACTTGCATATATTAGGAATGCTAAATTAGGCCTAGATTCATGTGTTTGCTTAAATATGCCCATGGTATATAATCGGTTGAGCAGGGCCTGAAAATCCAAAGGATTATTAGTAATACAGTAAGAAAATAAAACCAATTCCTCAATTGCCTTTTTGCGCTTGCTGGCCTTTGAAGTCCAGCAGTAGCAGTTTTTGCTCGTGGCTCCTGCAGAGCGTGAAGGATGAGGTGCAGAGCCCAGATCTTCAGGGGGTTTTGCTGCCTGGGTGGGGAGGGCTGTAAGGTGACATGGGGGCCCGGCTTAGCCCTGGGGATGGTGTTGGTCTGCATGAGGGCCATCTGCTGGAGGCTGCCGAGGGAGCCCTGCATCCCTTCCCCATCTGAAGTTTTTTAGGAGGGTGAATAGGTGATGTAAATTCTTTATGTTGGGTGTTCTTGCTGCCCCCTCCTAAATGGGGACATTTTCTTTGTCTTTCTCAGATAAATCAAGATCAAACAAGGGGAAAGGGTGGGAGAAAGGAGTAATGGTTGGATGTTGGTCTCATGGGTGAAGCAGCTGAGATTGAGAATGGCAATCCCTTCCCAAAAAGTCAGTGCCTCCTGCACTGATCCTCATCTGCCTCCCCATTCTCCGTGTGCTCTATGCTGTCTTGGGGGATTTAAATGCTCATTTCTGGAGTTCTGGCAGGTGTCCCCCCACTTACTGCACTGTAGGAACACTGCTTTGCTTTCTGCTGTCACTCCTGGGGAACTTATCCCTGGTCAGAGGGGTATGGCTGTACTTACTGATGGCCTTGGACTGGCACAAGTCTTCTATAAGGTGGAAAATAAATACTGTCCCATGGAGTATCTTGGCAGTTTTATCTAGGTTTCATGAGCAGTTTTCTATCAACTATATCCAGTTAAGTGATATTCAGCTGCTTTTCTGTTTCTACAGGATAATACCATTGATTTTCTGGAATATGTAGCTGCCTTGAATCTCGTTTTACGAGGAAAACTGGAACACAAACTGAGGTGGACATTCAAAGTATATGACAAGGATGGGAATGGCTGCATAGATAAACCTGAGCTGCTGGAAATTGTTGAGGTAAGTAGGCATTGCCTCATGACTTATTTAAGCAATCACAGTTCTTTGGCAATGTAATGATGTATATGGTTTTTGTGATAATTTGGTTTCAAGGCAGCTGTGGGCAGTGATGAAGTGAGAATGCCTGACCTTGGTGGAAGGGTCATGTACCCAGTGGTTTGGAGCCCGATGGGGTGGCTGAGGGATCAGTTAAAGCCACTGTGGGCAGCCTGGCCCCTGCTGAAGCTGGCCAGAAACGCAGCACCTGGGTGCTGCTGTGGAGGTCTGGGTCTCTGTTCTGCCTTTTTCAATGCTTTTATACCAAGCTTCATCACACTGGCCAGTGGAAGAGGATTTTGCCCCATGCCCCTGACAGGAGCCAAGTTTCCAGCCTGGGTAGGTGGTGAGAATAAACTGAGACACACAAGTTAGTACAGAAATCCCTTTTGTAATTATTCCTTTCTGGGTTTGTCATGTTCTGCACTTGGTTCTAGTTAGTGACTGTGAAGGTGTGAGAGGAGGCGTGGGGCTTAGCAGACAGTCAGACACTGAGTACCTGGGTTCTTCAGGTAAAAATGTTGGTGATAGTGCTAGTCACCCTGCACCAGAGGTGCTGTTACCCCTGCACAGCAGTGCAGCAGTACTTGTGAGGCTTAACCAATGGTCAGCAAATGGTTTAGGATCTTAGGAGAAATGCAGTGTGAAGAAAACACCAGAAATTGAATCTGGAAAGCAGGTCCTTTTGGCTGGAAAGTGGGGCTAGCCTGTTACCTGCAGCAGCGGGTGTGGGAGCATCTGGGGAATGTCTGGGGCAGGTTCAATTATAGTTTTGAGGTCAGCCAGGAATTGGCTGTTAGGCCCTTGCTAATCCCTTCTCTGGGAAGCCTAAGGAGTAAGGTTAATAATGAACCGGTGGTTGTCATGGGAGGAATAGATAAAATCTGCCCCTTTCCAGTGACAAAGTGGAACTGAAACTATGGGTCAAAATATGTGCTAATACAGGTTTGATCTTGCAGCTTGGGCACAAGTTCCCTGGGAGAGAGGGATGTACCTGGCCTCAGATGTTAGGAAAAACTCATACTTGAAAGTCAGATGATTTTCCCATCTGTGAAACTCTTGCCTTGTTCTTTGCAAAGGAACCCTGAGGTCTGACCAATATGTGTAAGGAAAATAGGAGGACAGCAGCTTCAAAGAGCAAATGAAGTAATCCGCAGTGTGTGAGCGTAAGGTCAGAGGTTTCATTAAAGGTCTGAGGCTGTTGAGTGGCAGATCTTTCTAGAAAGGTTAAAACCACAGCCTTTGTAAAAGACCTTGACGCTGTTGGGAAGATAATGGAGTTATCACTGCTTTTCATTTTCCAGTCCTTCTCCTAACCTGTGAACTTCTTTTCAGTCTATCTATAAGCTGAAGAAAGTGTGTCGGTCGGAGGTGGAGGAGAGGACTCCATTGCTCACGCCGGAGGAGGTTGTGGACAGGATATTTCAGTTAGTGGATGAAAATGGGGATGGTAAGTGATCGATGGCTCAGATTGCATTCATGCGTAATAAGTTATCTGTGCTGGGCAGGCTTGCTTTAATTACATCTATCAAGAAATCATTTAGGATATTATGTTGCTCATATTACACACATTGGGTTTGGTTCTATTCTGTTTGTTAGAATCAAGAGTAACTTGTTGCAGCAGGAGGAAATAATTTTCATTGTTATTTTAATGTAAAATACAGAGGGGTCACTAATCCATCTGGATTGTGATGCCACACAGATCTCAGCCTCTGAAAGCCAGAGTGCAGGTCCCAGTCCCAGCACACATGGCCTGGGTAAAGACAGTGGCCCCTGTCAAATTGGAGCTTGCAGGATCAGACTTGCAATCCTCCTGGAGGAGCATGTGTGAGCTAATGCAACATCTCGTGTTAGCCGATGGGATGGGGTGGGTGTGAATGCTTTGGGTTACAGCCCAGTGGTTTCTTTCAGCTAGCTGGCCTAAACTATGGGGAAATGAAGTCTAGCTCTTGTCTTATGAGCATACTGTCTGAAACATCTATGTTTCTTACTTCCTGCCTTCCTCCTCTTATCTGTCATGTTTTGTCTCTCCATCTTGTGTCTCACAGGGCAGTTGTCTCTTGATGAGTTCATTGATGGGGCCAGGAAAGACAAGTGGGTGATGAAGATGTTGCAAATGGATGTAAACCCTGGGGGATGGATCTCTGAGCAGAGGAGAAAGAGTGCTTTGTTTTGATACAGCTGAAAAGGTGATGCTGACTACAACTGTGGCTCTCTTACTCCAGAGTGGTAGTACCTTTCCTTGTTAATACAATCTCAGCATCCAGACGAAAACTTCAGTGGTTTAAGAAGCCGTATCTCAATCTGAAACCCACATGCTGCATACTACTGGTACCCAGAGACTATTTTTGGCCCATGAATAAGTCTTTCTGTGTACACAATACCATGTTTGCCAGCTCTGGTTTTTGGTTACACCCCAAGGAACAAACTTTTTGTGGCTTCCTGCAGCAGATCCTGGGCAAGGTTTCGATCTGACAGATGGGATCGGGAAGTGAGAAGTCCTGACACGGTGGTACTGTCTCCAGTGCAGACTAGTGTTTGCATCATTCGTACTTGCAGAGGTACAAATGCATCAAACAAAAAAGACACCAAAAGAGATGCTCTGGCAGGCTTTATACATTCAGGATGTCTGTATGCATATTTAGTAGACTATGCTACTGCTAATGTAAAATTGTTCAGCACCAACATTATCACTGTCAGGAAAGAGAATTGGATTATAAGCGATAGCCAAGACAGTGCACAGAGTTGAGGAAAACAATGTGTGGGCTGGACAGGTGGAGCAGTAACTCTTTGCATCTCCCTCCTGTGGGCTGGAGTCTGCTCCTTCTACCTGTTCAGAGATGTGGGTTCCTGTGGGGCTGGAAAAATGCTGTTTCCAAACACTGAGCAGCAGTAGGAGTTGTACCTCCTCTTGACAGCCATGTCTAGAGGACAGATTTGCACAAGTGTGATTCCATCCCTTTTGAGCTCCTCTTTCTTGTGGAATCATCACTCCAGAACAGCTTTTCCTGCCCTCTCAGGGCTGACTGAGCTCCAGGACCTCCAGGACTTTCTCTGCACTGGGAGAAGTTTTGTGTGGAAGGAGAGAGAAGGGAAGAGCAGAATTTTGCTCAGCAGTGTCTCTACAATGAGAGGATTAGTGGTGCTTTATTGGCAGGGCCACAGAATGGAACAAGTGACAGAATCTGAGATACTGAAGTAGTACAGTGGTTTTACACTGGACTTAATTTAGCCACAGATTATAGATATAAAACTTGCACAGGCTGTAGGCTGAGCTCTGCTATTCTAACCCATGTTCCTACATATGTATATACATGTGTGGAAAGAGAATTTGGGTTGAACCTATATTTTGGTTGGCTTTTGGATTTATTGGTTTATCGGCAAGAAAAAATTTCCCCAGGAATATAACATGAGTTTGGTTTTTATTTTGAATTTCCCATGGGATCAGTGGGCCAAGTAACATCCATGGAAAGATTTGCAATCCCTTTTTTGTGGCCTTTAATTATGACTGTAGTATCTCATTAGTTGATTAGTTTGCTGGTGTGCAGTCTTGTCAATTTAACTAGTGTTTAAATTCAGGAAGGTGAGGAAGTATTCAGGATAAAACAAGCAGTGCTAGAGTTCAAATCCATATACATTTCCACTTCTAAATAGCCCTTCTAAAAGTTCTCTGTAAATATACACTAGCTTGTGGCAGGCTTACTTATCAGAGCAGATTAGACTTCTAGTTTATGCTGCTATAGAAGGCAGCTGATTAAAGCTCATTCAAGTCAAAACTTATCAGCCAAACATCTGAAAGAAAAATTTTACTTCTGACTTGAGGGCCTGGAAGAAAAGATTCACTTTACTGATTTTTTCCAACTTGTGGACAAATGTTTTCATGATAGGATACAAATCCGATTCCTTAAACTTCAACATCTCAACCAACAAAGCACACTTTACTTTTCTTGCACAATTTAAGTGGGTGTTTAGTTACTATAGTTACATACTGCAAGTTTACTTAAATGCTTTAAATTTTCTTATTCTGTTCACCTGGTCAGGTCAGGCACTGAAGGAGCTGTTTGGTGTCCCCTGCTGGGGTGGGATGGGGCATCCCAACCCTGAGTGCTGGTACAGGTGTTGGCAGAAATTTTGTAACACATGAATTTAATAAAGAATTATTTATTAAAATTCTCTCTGGTTTGTGGTGTTTATTTTTCACTTAGAATGAAGGTGAAAGCCTGTGTAAGGACCTGAGTATGACCAAAATTGTAATCTTTAAGACTGGCATAATGAATTTAAGGGAGGTGTTATGTGTAACAAGACAATAAGACAAATATAAGACATAGTGATGCTATTGCAGGTGCAGAGTAGGAAAGGAGTATCTGCTGTTTAACTTCTATATAATCACAGCAGAAAGTGTATGCATTATAAAAAAATATTCTGAATGGAATTTGAAATAGTTGCTTACAATAAAGTGAGCTGACAGTGCTGTGATGAGATGACCCTGTTTTGTCCATGCTGGGACTGAAACAGGAGCCTTGAAGAATTTAGGGCTCCAAGCAAAGTGTTGGACTTGGTAGCAGGATGCCTCCACCTCCTCTGGCCAGGGCAGACCTGTGGTGGTAGCGGTACACATGGCAGGTAATGCTTGTGGTAGTGCTGGCATAGCCCAGTGGAAAATTGTTCCTCTTATCAATTGGGTAATCTTTTGTCAAGAAAGCACAAGGTGCTTTAGTCTTAGTCCTATTTTTAAATCCATAGGTATCAACACTTTGATCTCCTCCCAAACTCAATTCAATGTTCACATCAAGCTGTTGATGTCAGATGTTTTGCATAATCCATTTTTCCAGACTTAGAGCCCAGCTAGAATTGGATTTGACTGATCGGATTTCTTTTAAGTCTAAATTGGGAAACAGGATGGCTTGGAAAAGGCAAATGCCATGTGATTTTTCTGAGCTTCTACCATCTGCTCCAATGTTTGATGCCTCTGAAGTTGGGTAGGATTGAAGGTGAAATAGTCAGGTTAGAAAGCTGAAGGTGAGGCTGTTGCTGAAGGTGGCTGATGGGGAGAGACACCAGGGAGCAGGAGCTGCGGAGGCATCTTACAGTGCTCTGGAAGGTGCACTCCCAGGGAAAGCACTGAGCAGCAGAAATAACGAGGCTGAGAAGGGAAGAGAATAATGACATCTAACTAAGCTTAGCTGTGCTCTTTATTTATGCACCCAATGTTCTGAGAGGGGAGGCTCACCCATGGGTGGCCAGGGTTTGGTGGCTGCCCAGAGGAAAGGTTTGTGTCCAGGTCATTCCCAGAGCACCC
Source organism: Aramus guarauna (assembly GCA_013400195.1). Lineage (NCBI taxonomy): Eukaryota > Metazoa > Chordata > Aves > Gruiformes > Aramidae > Aramus > Aramus guarauna. Next base: position 309,971 of record VXBL01002384.1, on the reverse strand, counting down.
ATGTGCAGCTTCCCCTTGAAAATGTCCTGTTGAAATACAGAGTGGCCGTGCTGGGACTTACCCAGCCCTGGGCTATTGCTCCAGGGATGACTTTGTGCTCTCACCATACTCTGTTGTTTTCTCACAGCACCTGTGCTCAGCTCTGGCAGTATGGGAGAATTTTTTTTTATTTTTTTTTCTTTCCTCCTCTTTAAAGGAAAGTGCACCTCAGAACTTTAGAAAGTATCTCACACAGATTACCCTTAAAGACCTTGTATTTAAGGTAACTAATGGTGTTCTGGGATCTGATGCATGATAAGGGAACACGGAGCTGTGCTGTAGGGCAGTCGCATCCCCTGGGGAAAAGGGACCTTCAGAAGCACCTGGCTCAGAACCTGTTCTGTTTCATTTTTCTCACTTTTACTCCTCACACCCCAACGCGCGGGGATGCAAAAAGAGGCATTTTTACCATTTGCCATCGTCCGTTCCTGAGCTCATCATCATCCCTTCTGGGTGACTTCGCTGTCTGGGCGCCCATCGGCTCAATTCCCCGCGGGGACCCGCCGCTGCCCGCCCGGTGCTGGCAGGCAGAGGGCACTGCGGGACGGGACTGGGACGGACTGGGACGGGACTGGGCCGGGACTGGGACGGGGACGAGGCACCCCCGCAGCCAGCGGCACAAGCAGGCGGAGCGGCGGCCCCGGCTGTCGGGCGGGTGGGTTTCACAGCGGCTGGCAGAGCCCCCGGCTGGGCTCCCCGGTTGTGGAGAGCGTTGGGAAGGATGAAGCGCTGCTCGGCATCCTCCCTCCAAAGCCGGGCTGGGAAAGGCCGTCAGCAGCCCTGCTTCCAGGTTAGCGGTGCTCATGGCAGGACACGGGTGCAGCGCCCACCTAAGATCCTTCCCAACCTCAAACGGTCCATGGATCTACGATTTCTGCTTCCCTGAAGAGGCAGATGTGCATTACAGCTCTGCGGGTGTTTTGGCACCCAAACCCCACTGAGATGAATGGCACGGTGCTGCCAAAAGTCACTCGCTGGGCGGTTTTAGGGTAGCTGCAACATTTCTTAACAAACTCAGCTCCAGGGTCTTGTCCCAGGTCACCGCAAAGGGGAGGTAGAGCCGGGATCTGACCCCAGACCTCCCGCACGGCCATGCAGCCTCCCAGGCCCATCGCCCCTCTGATGGCAGCTCCCCAAAACAACCTCCCCCATGCTCCCCGGAGGGGCTGCGCTGCCTCTCATTCCCCAGTGATATTGTCACAACAGTGAGCAGTGTGTCCGTGTCTGGCACCTGAACAGCTGCCACTATTTTGAAATAAATTAATTATGCATGAGTTAGGGCAAAGAGAGTCACAATATTAGGTTTTAATTATTTTTAATTTGCTTTCTTAGAGGCTGAAAAAACATCCTTTGGAGAGAGACGCTGAGGTTTGAAAGGTGCCTTCGGCCAGCCAGCAATTCTGAGACAGCCCTTTTAGAATAACTTTGTCTTTATAAATAGAATTTGGGCTTGTCAGGGCTGCTTCTTGCGGCTCATTGGGCATGCAGAGGAGAGAGGCTGAAGGAGCACAGGCAGGACCGAATCTGTTTCTGTGCAGGGAGTGTGCACAGAAAGCCCACGCTGAACTCGGCTCCCTCCTTGTTGCTGTTGTAAAGACAAAGTGCAGCAAGTGTTGTGCCCGTCATTTGTGGGGAAGTTAATTCTGCTGCAAGGACGAGCGTTACACACTGAGTAAACAGCTCAGCGCAGCTCTAATGAGACGGTTGCAGCCTGCTCTCGCTTGCACTGGTGTAAGTGGGGTAGCTGGACAAGCTGACCCATCAAAGGGTTCCTCTCCGTGGCCTTTGGTCTGTGTGCCTGTCTGTAGCATCAGAGCATGAACCAGCCTGTCGGGGGGCAGGCAGGAGCCGTGGCAGCTGCCGGGGGGGCTGCGGATGCGCATCCAGCGCTCGCTGTCTGTCTGGGTGGAAAACAGAGGCAGGAGGGAGCTGTGGGGCTGCCAGAAGGCAGCAGGGAGGAAAGCAGGAGGTGCCTAGAAATGTGGGTGGGTAAAGCAGAGCTCTAGAAGAAAGAGTTGTGGAACTACCCAGGGGGTGAGGTTTTATTAATTATGCAGACGAGGTTCAGAAGAGCGGGCAGTGCTCCCGGGATGCGAGAACCTGGGAGCAGCCCCTTTTCTGTGCTGATTCTGAAGAAAACCGACCTCTCCCTGCGCTCATGCTGTTCTTGCAGAAGAACTGTTTTAATGAAGACAAAACAAAGGTTTCTGCACTTGCATGAGACAGTTAATCCCTCCTCCTGGAAAAAGAATGACTGATTGAAAGAGAGAAAAAGCAGAAACTGAAATAATCTTGTAAAATATCTTTATTAGTTCACTATAAGATTGGAAGTACAAAAGCTTCCAGGTAAAACACTGTCAAATGAAAAAGATGCACAGGAAAAATGGTGAGAAAGTTGCTTGTGAATTGCAAGCAGCCAGTGCTAAATAACAAGTCTCTCAGCTAGGCAAGAAATCCTTCCTGGTGTCCTGTATTGCCACACCATGCCTGAAACTTATTCCCATCAGATGAGGAAACTCCTCACGAGGAGCAGCCGAGGTGCAGCCCCGGCTCGGCACGGGGACAGCAGGCGGTGCGGGGCCAAGGCTGCTGCTCTCGCAGCCTCCCTTGTGCGTGTGCTGGGTCCTGCGTGCAGCCCCTGCTCGTGGCACTGGTAATTAGCACTGGCAGACAAGGTTCCCGTGTCCAGGATGCTGTAATAAGCAGTGACGGTTGGGTTTTTATTCCACAGAGGACGGTACTTGAGCCCACAGTACCGTGGAGGTGATGGTACCCATTGCCAGCTCAGGAATACTCAGGTACTTGCGGATGCTCATGGTGCAGACACAGCATCTAGCCCGTCTCTAGCAGCACACCGCTCCCAACTGCATGCAGACAATTCGCTGCCGCTGGAGTTAAAACCACGTGATGGTCGAGGGTGCCACGGAGTGTAACTTGCAGGAGAGTTTAAGTTTGTTGTACAGGTAGTAAGACATGTAGGAATATTCCTACAAACATTCAAAACTTTTCCCTCTCTGGTTACTGCCATTGCAGCCCTTCCAGATATTTCAAGGAGAAATATGCCCTTAAAGTTTAGATAGTTGTTAAAAAAGGCACCATTCTATGTGTTTAATGCTTTTAAACAAAGAAAAGCCACTCTATTTACCACTCCACCACTCTCCTTTTTCTAGCTCATAGATGTTTTTAGCTTACATTATCACTAATCATTGCTAATGTAATAATAACAAATAAAAGAACAAGTGACCAAAACTGCTGATCTTGTGCTCTGGAAATATATGTGGAAAGAGAAGGTCCAGGTCTGCTTTCTGGGGTTTGTACATGTGTCCTTGGGGGACCCCTCTCACCGGGGCCAAGTGCCGTGCAGCCCTGGGCTTCACCCCCCCCCGAGCCTGCAGACGCTGCCGTTGGCCACGGCCTCGGGGTGAATTTTGAGGTGCTCTCGGTGCGTTATGGAACCGCAGCGCATGGTGCTGCTCTCCCCTCCCGGGCGGATGAGCCTCTGCCCCCTCTCTGCTCAGCAGCAATATCCAGAGGCACCCGCACAGCGAAGGGCCCCGGGGCCCCGTCAGCAGTCCCAGGGGTGGCTGTGTGCTCCCCGCACCCCCTCTTTGCAGCAGCCTTTCCTCTCGCCAGCCGGTGTGGCTGTGCGGGCAGGGCCAGGGCAGTGCCCGGTGAGCTCTGGGCTCCCCCGAACTGTCTGCCAGGGGAGCGGCACCTTCAGAGCAAATCCTGGTCCCTGCGCTAGCGGGATAGTCTATCGCTTGTCACACTGGCGCTGGGACAGCTCGCCAGCTCCCACAACCCGATTTGTTTTAATAATGCAGGGAGATTAGATGAGGGGAACGTGTCCCGGGAGCCTACTGGGCAGCCTCCGCCGCCTGCTCCGGCTCGTGCGGGTTCTTCCCATCGTTCTGGATCAGCTGGACGATGTGTGTCAGGTCCAGGCTGCGGGTGAGGATCTGGAGAAGCACTTCATCCTTTTGCACGCCCTCCATGAACTCTTCCAGGGAGAGCTCACCTGCGAGAGCACGTTCAGAAAAGGTCTGTTAAACCCTGCAGCCTTTCTCCTCCCTCCGCCAGCAGCCTCGGAGCAGCCCCCAGGAGCAGCCCGGACTGTAACAGCTCTGCGTATCAAAACACCCCACACACCATCACGGCTAAACCCCGTGCAGATCTCCACCCTGCCAGAATGATGAGGGACGGTTTGCAGAGTCCCCTCGGGCTGGCTGGAGCCCTCAGAGGGGACGGGGAGCTAAACCTCCACTCTCTGCCAGCTCTCCACATGTCCTGGTGTTTCGGGACACCCAACACCTGGAATTGCTCTGGCAGAGCAAACTGCTGGTAAGGGGGAAAGCAGGAGCAGTATTTGGCATTGCATAAGGAAGTTCCTCACCATCTCCGTTTATATCAATTTTGTCAAACACCATGTCTGTGAATTCCTCGGCCGTCATCGTTTCATTGCACCGGTTGATAGCTCGAATGGCCTGGAGGGGAAGAAGGACACAGAGGACAATTACTGACTGTCGTGCAGATTTGCGTATCCATCAGTACAAGCGGCTAGGTGACTGGACATGAGAGGCCAAACTTTTTTCAAGCAGTTATGTTCTGAAAGGACTAAGTCCTTTCTGAAAAACCGGAGATTTAAATCACTTAAAAAGGCAATCAATGCATTAAAAGATTAAGTGGGCATACTGGGATAAGCCAGGAGCCGTTCACCTCTGAAAATCCTTAGATTAAATTCAAGTGCTTATCTCAGCCCGGGTTTCAGTGGACGTGGTTAAACAGCCCGCAGTGAGACGACAAGGGGCTGCTGCGTGTCGGAGCGTGCGGGTGCCGTGGGGAGCGTGGGGTGTTTGAGACAGGTCCGGCCGGGGAGGCCAGCCTGGTGGGAGGACTGGCAGAGGACAAGCAGCAGGTCCGGCCAGTGCCTACTAATTTACCAGGGAGTTGTCTTTTGGGTTGGAATATTCCTGTTACAACCTCTCTGTCTACCTGCATTTAATAAACGGAAAAAGCTGAGCCCGCTCACTTTGATGATGTTCAGTAATTCTCCCCGGTCAATGCAGCCGTTCCCATCCACATCGTAGAGCTTGAAATACCATCGCAGCTTCTGATCCACCTTCCCTTTCAGGACCAGACTCAGAGCTGCCACATACTCCATAAAATCTATGTAGCCATCCTAAAAGCAGAGGGATAGCAGCTAGATGAGATTAAAAGCAAAGAGGCAGGCAGGCAGTGATTTTGCTGGTCACTTTTGGAAGTCCTCACCAAAGACTTCAGCGTGTGGCCACCACCTTGAGAGCGGGGTCTCAGGGAGCGCAGCGGAGGCACCGGCTGTGGGTCCCCTGAACACCCACCCGTTAAAGCCGATGCACCGTACGGTGCGGGCTCCTCGTTGGTCTGTGCGGAGTCGTTAGGTGTTGATAACGAACGAACTCGGTGTGTGTACCTGGCTTGGGGACTAACGACGTCTCGAAAGCTAGCCTGTGCTCAAGGACTCTCTTTAGGCAAAGCAGTGGTAATTCAGAGGTCAAAGAGGAACGGGTTTATGCAGATGAACCCCGAAGGATTATCTAACATTATCCTGTCTGCGCACACCTACAGCTCCTCTGCTGCAAGGAGGCCTCGCGTGCAAACCTCCAGGAGAGGAACGAACTCAGGAATTACCCGGCACGTTGTTGACATCTCCGGCCGGGAAGGCGCTGCTCTGTCCCTGTGCCATTTCTGTATCTGCTTCACATTTGGTCACGTCAAAAGCACAAACAGTTTTATCTTTGACTTTTCTCCTCGCTGTTTGCCCGCCACCAGCTCACACCATGGCGTTAGAGACGTCCAGCTGGGCCCGCAGACGGCTCTGCAGCCGGGGTTATGGTACTGATGCAAAGCTGTGCTGGGCTGAGCTCCTGTGCCCCCAACCTGCTTCCAGACACTGCCCCGTGACGTCCACAGCTCCTAGGAAATGCGCTAAATCCCTCGCGCCCACCACAGAGCATTTCCGTGGCACGGACCATTGAGATACAGAGCACTTTGAAGGAAAACGGTCCGTACTATAAGCCACGGAAAGCCTTTGGGAGGGAATAAGCCGGGGTTTTGTCAATGAGCAAAGCCACCACGGGGCTGGTTCAAGAAGAGATCATCTGCTTCATCCCACTGCTGCAGGAGCCAGATTAGGTATAAATAGCTACTGAGCCCCATTCCCAGCAGGATTTCCTGCGCATCAATTCCCTTTTCAGGCATGCATTCAAACACGGGGCAGTAAGCAAGGTAAAGGCCAAGGCACAAACAAAAGCACCTCAAGGATTTAGGGCCTAAATTGTATTATTTCCATGGGATTAATCCCACTAAGCCCTTCAAGTTTCCATAAAATACATTCTTCATCTCACACGAGGTGCAATTTCAAATCATTTGCAAGTCAAGGAGGATGTTATTTCCTTTCGGAGACACAGCATCCATCTGCTTCTCTGGCACTGCTCCTGAGCTGGGAAGACAACATTCCCGGCCACGCGCCCGTGCTCCCGGACTGCCCAGCACCAGGGTCCGGAGCAGCAACGGCCGAGGTGCAAAGCCTCTCCGCAGGGAACAAAGGACCCAAGTTCCTTATCGTATGGGGCTGAGCACATATAATAAAATAAATGGAACTGTATGCTATTTATAATTTAAAACAATAGAAAACCAAAGCCAATCTGCTCTGGAACTGTTCTGCAACCGTAACTCATGCCATGGCTCGGGAACTCGCTGTTTCTGCATGAATGCAGCACTTGTTCTCACGCTGCTCCCTTGTTCCTTACTGTCACAACATCCGATACTGAAGGATTAAAGGGCACTTCATTTTAAAGGGATCACAGACTAGCAGATAAAACCCTACTAATTTAATAATTTAAAATTAAAAGGGAAATACCATTTCTAGGAGAAGTCAAACTCTATTTTCTCACAGAACAGTCACCAGGTGAGGAGTTTTTGCTGACATTTTCACCTTACAAAACTGATTTTACGATTTATGAGGCCACAGAGAATCAGACCATACCTACTCAGATACACATCTGCATTTGCATCCATCCAAACGCACCACGCACGATCACACGCAGCGAGCAAAGCCCAGCCGATCCCTGCGCGGGCTGAGTGGGAAGGACAATATTTACCTTATTAAAGTCAAACGTCTCAAACATTTGCTCAACGTATTTGTTCGCTGACGGACTCAGGTTTTTCAAGCCAAAAAACTGTTTGAACTCATACAGGGTGAGCTGGCCAGAAGGACACTCCGTCATGAACTTCTTATACCACTGGTGGCACTCGGTAGTGCTCAGCTCCTCCACGGCTTTCCCATCCATGTTCCCCATCTCCACACCAAGCCCTGGTTGTTTTTGCAGCCAAAAATGGACGTTTTCTGAAATTTGAGGGCTTTCTTTTAAATTCTGCTTCTTGCCTTTAAAGTCCCAATGTCCCCAGCACTGCAGGGATCAAGGTATCGGGGAAAAACAGAGCACCTCGTGCGTGGGCTGTCCCGATTCGGTGTTGGTGGTGATGGATGCAAAAGACACGTCTCCCCAGGAAAATTCAAAAGCACAAAACCCTCTTCGGACAAGAGGGTGACATTTAAGTACCCAGCAAATCCCTCCCTGGCCAATGAGGCTCAGGGGGGTGATGGGCTCCTGCCAGGCATTAAGAGTTCAGGGTTAAAATAGAAAGGAGGTAAAATGGGAAAGTCTTGCAGATTACGGGCCCAGCAGGAGATTATGAGGGTGGAATTTTCTCCATGATGGTGTAATCTCCTAATCCACTTCATTTATGATTTTGTGTGAGGTCACATGAGCAAAACTTTTGCACCAAAATCAGAGTAAGAAGAAAGAGAGAAAACCACTGGGAAGTCTCTGAGCTGTTATTGTCTTTTTGGTCTCCCTTAGTATTATTCTGGCTGGAAGATTTCCAGCGGGGCTGTCAATTTGAGCCTGAAATTCAGGGCGAGGGGAAATATCGTTTCAGCTCCTGTAAGAGATGCTATATGAGGGTAAATTTGGTGTGCCAAGACAAACATAGAAACATAATTGCTTTGAATGGTAAAGCTTTAAATGCAGACAGCAGATGCTATGATGATTTTCTCCGGGGGAAGCTCCCTCTCCACCCAGCTGCTGGGTCCCCGTGTTCAGAGTCTCTGGTTCTGCCAGCCGAGTGTTTCTTCTACAGAATCGCCCCGCACGTCCCGGGAGCATGTCCTGGCCACGATGCTACCAGAACTTGGCTGACATCAGTGGAGTTGAATACGGCTTCAATTTTCATTTGTGATGAATTACCATGAAAAATTCTCCATGGAAATATGACCAAAAGCAATGTTGGTTTTACTCTGACGCACAGCATTCAGAGGACTGGGAGATAAAAAAGTATATCCTCAGAAAGTAGGGTGGCCCAGATCCTCCTCTAGTCATGAAATCGGTGACTACTGGGTCTCTACCCACAGAGAGTCTGTCCTACAACACTTACTTTTTTATATCCGACAACTTTAAGACAAAGAGCCCAAGTTTTATGTGTTGCAGAGCTTGATACTGCTTCTGCACTGCATTAGGAATAACTCTGCTAAAGCAGGGGGCATTACACAAGCATAAAACAGTTAGGAAAAAGGAATTAGATTGAGGAACGCTAATTGGATGTGCTAATCCTGCACTTGCCAGCAGCAGCAGGCCCAGGTCCCTGCTGTGCACAGCACCTGCGAACAAGGTGAGCCTTCAGTGGGTGCCCTGGGCTCTGACCCACCCGCCACAGGGGACACGGCTGCGACAGCCCGTCCTGAAGCATCGAGAGGGGTTGCAATATCGAGGCATTCATTAATAGCAGAAAGGTTGGGTATTGAAGGTGGATGCAGGCTCACTGTTTCAAGAAATATTTGCTAACGGTGCAGCTGGCTTCCTCAGGAAGGGCAATGGAAAAGCTGAACTGTTTCACGCTGCCTTCTGGAGATGAGCTCCAGGGACGTGCCAGCTGGATTCCAGCTCCAGTTACTATCTCATTTCCGAGTGCCACAAATGAAACTGCTTTTCCATTCACTAAGAACAATACTTTGCCCGTGTCTGGGAAAACCTAGTGAAAGAAGGTGTCCTTTCAAAGAAGGAGCGGAATTTAGGCTCAGCTGGGGAAGCCAGTTGAACCCTCCTGGGTTTTGCAGCTTGTGCTAAGGCCAGGCTTGTGCAGATGAGCCTTGCTGGGTGGCCATTCCTGCAGCGCCGCGTGCTGCTGACACCCAGTGCCTCTGTGTAAGCAGTTGGCAATCAATGACAGGACACGCCAGACCGGGTTTTTAGAGCAAAATCCACACTGCGTGTTTTTCTGGGGAGCAGCGCCACAGCCTCACCACCCATTCCTCAGCTCACGTGTTCACTGCTGGTCCTAACTCAGACACTTGATGGGAAGCTGAAGTCACACCGGTCGCCAGGTTCATTGCTTGGGCTTTATGGCTCTTGACTAGGGCTTTTTGTCCAGGATGGGTCTCCATTTCACAATGTTGGCACTCGGGACATCATTCACCTTCCTGGTGTGATCGGTGTCACGGTGGTAGCGGTACCCGCAGGTTGGCCTCTGTGCAGTGTAGAAGGGGCTGTACGAGTTGGAGCAACTTGGTTTGTAGAAGAGAAACTTGAAGGAGTCAGGCTGATGCCCCCCAAAATGGGCAACAAAAGGAACAAAGTGAGTGGCCACCGGCTGGCGACTTGCTGGAGACTGCTGGCTCGTTGGAACGGGCGGCGTGTGAGGGACCTCCTGCACCGCTTTGGTCTTCTCCATCCCCTTTGCTCTCTCGTGGTCTTTGCCAGGGGCTGCTGGTGTTTTAGTCACCTGTGGAGCAGAAGAGCCAGACAAATGCATTGCAATTCCCCCACACTTTGCCATCCTCCTCAGTGCTTAAGGCCCCAGTGCAAGAGTTGTGTACTGGTGACCAAAAAAGTAGCAAGTTAAACAAACCGGGAGAGCTTAGGGAAGGCCAGCCTGCACTGCTCGCTGCAAGGGCAGTCAATATACACCATAAATGCTGAGAAGTCAGGTATTTAGATTTCTCTAGCTAAAATTCTAAGGTGATGTTACTTAAAGAGAAAATGAGTTTAAAATCAAATGGTGTACTGGAAATATGGAAGTGATGGTGAAAGTAAAATGAAGTACACTGCACACAACGAGACTTGAAGGACTTGATGTTCTCTTGACTTGCATTTCAGCTGGTTATTTGTACAAGTGCAAAGTGAATCGAAAGTGCTACCGAGTTGCTGATATTCCTGCTGTCAGTCTGATCTGGGTCATCCTTTCATCACTTTTAGGTGATACTACATTTTCCTCCTGTGTTTGGCAGAGTGGAGCCTTGATCCCAGACCAGAATCTCAGTTATAATAGCTATACATACTCCTTGTAAAGTCTTCACCAAACTACAACTATGGCAAACCAGCCAGGAAAATGGTTCAACCCAGTCTGACCCACAAGATGCAATGGGGCGTATTGGTGATGACAGAAACACAACATAATCCTTTGCAGAGCACTTCCTTGTCATCAGTTGGGTCACATTTCTGAAGTCTTGGAGCAAAGTCAGTGCCATCACCCGTACGCTGGGCGCAGGGGACCAAGGGCCACAGAAACAGCCCGTTTTGCCTGTGCATTTGCATGAACCCTTTGCAGAGGAAGTGGTGTGGATGTGTCCCCAAGACACACATAGGGCTGACTTGTCACCCATGGCTGCTCCAAGGCTGTGCTTGACTGGGAAAGTATTCCTGCTGCTGTTATTTAACCATGACTCAGTTATCTTATTTTCATTGATGACACCTCTCTGCTAATGGAAACTGGCTCTTCCCCCAGCAATTATCCGATTTACTCCCGGGCGTCCTAAATAAACGCTTTGCTGTCTGGCTTTATTTTTAACCTTGTAAAGAGGTTTCCTAGTTTCCGTGACGCCTTGGCTTACTTGGTGCTCTATTTCTGTACTCTGTAGCTGGCTCTGAACACCGGCTCCTAAACCTATTAGGAGGGGGATACCCACAAATTGTTTAAAAATCTCCCTAAAGCCTTTGAGGGAAAAGACCAGATCCTCACAGGTTCACAACCTCTTTTAGTCACTCCTTTCCCCAGTACAGCCACCTGCCAGATGCTTGAAGAGCTCCGTTGCTGGAGCAGTCGCTTACAAGGAAACACCAGTCCATTTTTCCACAGGGGATAAAAGAATGGAATTTCGACTCGTGAAGAGCAGGATTTGTACCACGACAGTCATTTCAGTGTGCTTTGTGAATCCCTGCTCTGAACACACTTAGATTTGTTCAGGAATTATTATATTCACATACCTGCTCATGGCCTTTCTCGCTTTGGAAGATAAGAGACAAGTATGCACACGACTGCGCTGCTGCAACTGCATCCACCCAGCGGAGAGGCATTGATGTTATTAAAGCAATGCGTTTGGGGTGTGGAGGGCAGGCTGTAGTCGCGTTGAAAACCCAACTGCTAAGTCACGTAGATGCTTTTGAGATGTGCAAGCCTTGCATTCGCTCGGCGATAGAGGGCTGACAGTCATTTCCAGTGACAGGCAGGGTACCATGCCAGGGAGTGCTGAGTTTTGGGCTTTGCTCTTGCCATGGGGTTTGATGGCCTGGGGGTTCCTGCTCATCCTCTGGGATACCTAACGCTTGGCAGAAACACCCCTCCTGCTCGGGTGAGTGCACCTGCTTACGTGACCCCTGTCTTTGAGGGAAAACACCAGCTCAGTGTCCACAGTGCTATTTATGGCGCTGCCAGAGCTCTGGGCCTGAATTAAGAGTCCCACATAATCCTCTTGCATCCAGTCATACGTTTAGAGATCCCTAATCCCTCCCAAATTGTCTGTTGTCTCTCAGAGAAGATCCTCACAGGTGGGGTCACACACAGAGAAGGCTGACTGCAGTACCAAGCAAGCACGAAGGGTTCAGACGTCCCCCCCAGATGAAGGGTTCCCCCGGGGGGCTGCCGGAGCCCTGCCTGGCTGCCGGCGCTGCCCGTCCTGCCCCTGCGCCGCTGCCACCCCCTCACGCTGCAGCGGGGACCCCCCACTCCTGCTGCTCCTCGCTCGTCTCCCCGCGGAGCCGTCCCAGGACTGCCACGTGCCGTTTGCTCTGAGCCCTTGGCGACCACGGGGGTGAAGCCGGCTGATGGCAGCGCAGCCAGGCAGGTTTGTGCATCAGGGGAGGGACGATACATCACACCGACACCACCGGGACCCTTTTGTCCTGGCCACCCTCAGGGCAGGGTCTTCCAGCCCCCTGCCCGCAGGATGGGGACACGGCGAGCAGGAGTCCCTCCTGCCCAACCACAAGCCCAGGGCTCCCACCTGCAAGGTCGTCTTCCACACAGGGACCCTGGCGTACGGGGACCCCGGCGTGCGGGGCCGGCTGGGGCGGAGGCTGGAGGCAGTGCCGCCGGGGTGGGCAGTGCCGGCTGTCGGGGACGTCGGGGCCGCTCGGGGCCATTGTGACAACCGGGATGTCACCGGGTGCTGGCTGTCACAGGGGTGCCCGGGCTGAACAGGGCTCCTCGGGCAGAGGGGGTGGAGGAGCACAGGGGCTCAGCCATGGAAATTAGGAGGGTGTCGATGGGACAGGGTCACACCCCGACGGGAACCCCCACTGCTGCACTCCGAGCTGCTCTGCGGGCCGTGCCACCCCCCACCGAAATGTGGCCTTGGCAGCGCGGACCCGCTCTCCCCCATAGACTCGAGCTGTTTCTCTCTCCGCGGGTGCAGTTTGCTGTGCTGCAGCCGCACGCGAGGGTTTCTCCTCCCGTCCTCCCCTGCGAAACACCTGCGAGTGCGGCCGGGAAAGATCTGCATCTGCAGGGTGCAGCTCCTCATGCTGATGCAAAGCCAGATTGTTCTGAGGTGTTTACCTGTGTTAGGATCAAAGGCAGCCTCACACTGCGGTGCGTTACATCAGAGCAGCGCTCACATGGCTATTTCTATGCCATAAAATCTGCTGGAGATCTTCCAAGTGCTTTCCCCGTGCTTTGTGCCCAGCCCGGCCCACCTGTCCCTTTAGCTGTGTGGTACCTATCGCTCAGGAGATCATGGCGAGCGGCAGTCGTCCTCCCTTAAAAATACAGCCGTGCCACCAAACTGGGCATCCTTTCTGTGTCTTTTGAGTTTGCAGAAGTCAGCCTGCCTTGCACCACACCTAGCACGCTTTTCTTGCTAGTCCTGAGCTTTTGCTGGTCTTTTGCAGGGAGGTCCGTGCTTTACCGGGAGGTGGAAGGTAAAGATCAAATATTTTTCATCTGGAATGAATATATGGGAGGGTGCACGTGTGCTCTTGCAGACTTGTTCAGCAGCTTGTGTTCGCTGGCTTAATAAACTCGCCTCAAAACACACATCCCTTCATGTTGTGAGGAATATGTTTTCCTATGCTCACCACCCAGGGTGAGGCAAAACCATCGTCGGAGGGGTGGCATGGGTACAGCTCACCGCCCGGAGCTCACGGGTGCTGCTCTGGAGTCCCCCCTGCCCCTGGGGCAGAGGAACACCTCGGGAGCCACTGCCAGAGAGGTGAATCACACTTTCCTGTTCCCGCAGAGCATCGCTGCAGCCCTGTGGCACCTTTGAAGTCTCCTTGGTGTAATGACATTTTGTGGGACGCCTTCGTGCAGGAACCCAGACTTTCTCATTGCACAGGATTTTATTGGCTTCTCTTCTTAAAATAGTTCCTCTTCTCCTTCCCCTTTCCCTTGACTTTGTCTCTCTGTTTATCCTGTGCAATTTGTCCAGTCAGAGACCGAGTATCAGTCAGCACGTATGCCTTGCCTATCTTGCAAAGATATTGTGTCCTTTGCTCATGACATACAAACTTTATATTTTCCCTTCAGCAGGTGAAATAAAACTGCTCTTTCAAACAGTGAGCGGGTCCTTCATTTCACCTAGTTTCTGCTTTCGAGAGGTGTCAGTGAATTTTCATTAAGTGTCCGGGGCTCAGGCAGATGAGTTTCTGTGAAGAGCTGGCTGCAGCACCACTCTCTCAGGAGGAACGTTGTTTCCCAGTTTCCATCCTGTTATTGCTCTTATCTGCAGGCAGGACTATCCCTTTCCCTGCAATCTCGGCTAAAACACGACTGCAGGTCACTGCGGTGTGCTCCCTGTGCGGCGAGTCACGCTCGTGCAGATGTTTGCAGGATTTGCAGGATTGTTTCCCCGTCTCACACCATCAGCAGTTAAGATAACTGTCAAAAAGGGTGCGAGTCCCACTAATTGCAGGCCTCGTGCACGGCACAGAGCCATCCCTTCGGCATCACCCGCTGCTCCTAGAGTGGATCTCGGGAGCGGCGGTGGGAGCGGGCACAGGAAAAGGCGTCTGACCAGGTGGATGGAGCTGGACATCTGCAGACCAGGCTAAAGTCTCTGAAAACTGTCTGAAATAGTTATATTGCAACCACAGTGTTGAATCCACGTGGTACAACATGTTAACTCTCCTTTTCTTTCCCTGTTTGCCATTCATGTTAATTCTATTTAACTGCTGCCTGACAATTTATGCCACTATTAGATTTTCCTTTTGACATATCGTAACAGCACCCATTTTTCATTGTTCATGGGTGATTTAATGTGTTGCCCTAATTTGTACTTTGTGGCAAGAAGAGGTTGTGAAAAGCATAATGTCAAAGTGATGAATAAAGTGATATTTATCGCTGAAAAATTATATCTATATAATTTTGACTCTCAAAATGTGGTGGAAATAGAAATAGATATCAGACAAGATGACCTTACCCTGCACTGTGTTTCAGAGTTAATGTTTTGACAACTAATTTGGGTTTAAAGTTCTCCAGAAATCTCAGCACTTATTCATAACCAACATTACCTATTAACTCTCAATTGACACAGAAAATTGTTGGCAATGCTAGACTCTTGCTTTTTACCTGAAACAAGAAATTGTTTTGGGTTCAAGTCCCACTGCCTTTAAGGTTTTGCATCAAAATAACTCCCAAACCCTGATAACAGGCCGGTCGCGCTGGGGAGGGAGACGTTTCTGGCGGTGCATAGTCCCACTGAAGCCCATAGGGATCTGCAGAGGGGCTTGTATGCACGGAGCGTGGGGAGTCTAAGGCTTTGTAAGACGCTTCCTCAAAACCCAGTGCTAATTTGCCTCCTAGCACACACGCAGCAGAGGGAAAAGATTAGACTTCAGCTTCCCCTGGGCTCCGGCTGACATTTCCTTGTATTGCAAGGACACCTGCAGATCTCAGACAGGGACGCCAGGTCCCAACGCCCTGCGCAAGCGGGTACGCAGAAAGTCTCGGGGCAGGGGAGCCCAGCCAGGACTACAGCAGCCGGTGAACAAACAGAAAACCACGGGAGACAGCGAGAGAGAGATCAAAACTCCCAAACCTACGTGTTCAGTGTACGACTAACTTGAAAAGGCTGATAGGTTGGGTCGTGTTGGGGTTTTTTAAGGGGAATCAGATGTTCGGCTACATTTACACTGCGGCCCCTTGAGGTTATTTTTATGTTATTTTATGTTATTTTATTGT